>JAMPIV010009734.1:0-312500 GCA_024509875.1 Oreohelix idahoensis
AGTGGATAGGTAATATGTTTCATTATTCTCAACACTTGATCTGTCTTTCCTAACCCTTGCTGGAGTTTATGTATATTGTTGGTCCCTAGACCCTGACTTGGGCGGGGGGTCTAGAGCAAATCCCTACTTGTTTGTAAGGCTAGATTATGATATGGCAGTATCAAATCACTCGAACATTAAACAATATTCAAAATATACAAAGAAATAATTTCAATCTTACCAGATTATGAATAAAGAACACAGAAATGCTAGCAAAACTCAGCTGAGCTGCTGGCTATAGTATGGCGTCCCTGAACTTATTTCACTTTCTTTCATTTGGAAATCACCACACTTTAAAATACTGTGTCTATCATCGAACAACTATTGAGGAATGGCCCCACTTGCGCGTCGAGCGCCGATAAAATGATTGTCTGTGGCCAATCACTGCCTAGGTTTATTTCAAATTCAAATTTCCTACCCTAAAGTCATTTCAGTCATGCTTCAGTCAAGTATGGATGTTTATCTGTTAGTCTGTCCGTCTCTACTTGTTTTTTCAAAAACGTACTTGATTTTTGAACCAACCTTTCTCTCCCCTCCAAAATTTTGTCGTTAAAAGTTATATTTAGACACAGCTCCCACCAATGTCCCTTCGCTTCCCTACTAAGTAGATTTGAACACCTGCGTCTCGAGGTCGTGTTTTTTGTGCAAATAGCGACACTTTTTATTCCATACAGTCTGTCGCTGATGTGAACAACACTGTCTTTTGTCATTATCTTCAATATTATCTATCCGTCTGTAAAATTAAGAACATATTAGTTCACTGCTCAGAATGGGCCATCCGGCCAGCTAATTTTTATATTCCTAACATTAATATTACGAAAAAGTTACTTTTTAATTTTTGTAATATTCCAAACATCTGCGTTCTGCCGCTGAATTCAAATCAAAGGCTTGGTATCGCAAAAGCGACCAATAAATGACTGTGGCGTAACATATCCAAGGTCCCTTCTGTCGAGTTCCTTACTTTATGTCAACTTGGGAAACGTGACTTTTCTCCGTTTCCCCCCCAATTGCGTCTCCTTAGCCTTTCTAGTCTCACGCAATCTTTCCAGTCATATTTTTTCCTTTTTATCCGCCGTTCCCCTCCTGTCTAGCAAGTCAATTTTTATGGAGGGTGATGACCCGCGGTCTGGGCGATCATGTACTATCAGCAGCCTACGCATTATGTTTTTATCCTTACATGTTATCTTTGGAGGTATTTTACCGTTGTATCTCTGTCAATTTCACTACAGTAGTTAGCCTTAGAAATCTTTTTCAGGACGGTAAACGGCCCTTGCCATCCGATCCTCAGTTGGTTGTTCTCGGTAGGGAGTAACACCAAAACTTTCTCTCCTGCTTCCAGTTCTCTCTCTTTCGCGACTTTCCTGTATCGGTTAGCGTGCTTTGTGCGAGCTTGCTTAAAGTTAGTCGTTGCTAGGTCCCACCCTAGTTTCAACCTTTCCTTTAAAACCGACACATATTTACTGGCTGAGACAACTGTCTCATCCGCCTTCTCGTCTGTCAGAGACTGAAGTAAGGCTTCAAGCGGGCCCTTAATGGGTCTGCCGAATAAGAGTGTAGCTGGCGGAAATCCTGTGGAAGTATGAGGAGATTCTCTGTAGCCAAATAATGCTGCAGGAATACAGAGATCCCAATCTTCAGGTTTCACTTGTGCCAGCTTACTTAGCATCATGGTGAGGTTTCCATTAGCACGTTCCACGAGCCCATTTCCGGCCGGAGTATATGGCTTAGTGTGGATGTGTTGGGTCCTCAAGATCTTAACGATCTCATCCATCAACAGGTTTCGGTATGGAGATCCGTTATCCGTCAACACTTGCTGAGGGAATCCCAACCGAGTGAAAATCTGCACGAGGGCTTCTGCGACATGCTTGGCATCTGCGCATGTTAGCGGTATAGCTTCTGCCCATAAAGTGCATGTATCGACTAAGGTCAGGATAAACCTGTTCCTTCTTTTAGTCCTTTCGAAAGGCCCTAAAATGTCGATCACAACCCGTTCGAATGGTGTTCCCACTATTGGCATTTCACCCAAAGAGACTGGGGGTGCCCGTTGCTTGGGTGGCACACGTTGGCACTGGGCACAGGATTTGACATATCTGATAATATCAGTATTTACTCCTGGCCACCAATAATGAGTGGTTATCCGTTGGTTTGTGGCGTTCTGTCCCATATGTCCGCTGAAGGGAAGAGAGTGCCCCATTTCTAGGATTTGGCTTCTGTACTGTTTCGGTACTAGGAGCTGGTTGTAACCTTGGTCAGGCTTGCCCGTTCTCCGATAAAGTACGCCATCCTCAGAAAAAATGTCCCCGTGCTGTTTGGGTTCCTTAGCCATGGGCAGTTTCCTAAAGCAGGGTGCCAAAGTAGGGTCCTTGTATTGCGCTTCTTTAAGTTCCATAGGTAACAAATTAGGCGCAGGCTCCCGTTCCTTCTTGGTTTGCCCTCTTGTAGTTACTGCTGCCACAATCGGCTCTTCCGGTTTCCCAATACACACGTATCTCCCGCCAAGTATGACTGGGTAGATGGGATCATCCATAACAGCCGCTTTGATCACACCTCTGACAAATCAGAGTGTATCTCCACCAATGCGATGGGAAGCGCTGTAGGTGCATCACTCTTACGAACTCCACAAAGTTGGACGGTCTCTGCTGTCTCTTGACCGGGTTTGACCAGGTTTCTGGCAACAATGCAATCGTAAGAAAGCCCCGTGTCAAATAAGCAAGAAGTTTGAGAACCGTTCAAAGTAACAGTACCTCGCGTTGAGGGTCTATCCCCAACAGGTTGGGAATCACTGTCAATAATTCCGCCTTGCGAGACTGTCAATAAGCATCCGATGCGTTTAGGCTCGGTGTGCTCGGTCTGATCATATGTCCCGTGCTCAGGGGTTCTCCCTTTGCCACCTTGTCCTTTCTGGCTACGCTGCCATGTAGGGCGGTCGGGTTGATCAGACTGTTTGGGGTGGTTGGGGTACTTGTTCTTGTAGAACTTGGATTTTTCAGGAGGGGGGTTTTGAGGTCCAGTTTCTCTGTGGTTATTTTGGTTAGAAGCCTGAGAAGATTGCTCTAGGTTATGTTTTCGAAAATGCTCCTCTGTCGGTTTCCGCTTTGTGGCCGGTAGTTCAGCCAGCGCATTTTGGTAACGCTCAGACTTCTCTAGGATGTCTTCGAGCTTTTCTGCACCCTGCTCAGCTAGAAATCTCCGGGTCTCAGCAGCCAATGTGTTCTTTATTTGTTCTGATAAGACAAATTCCTCAAGGCCTGCACAGGTAGAGGGGAGCTGCGAGAGCTCTAAGCACTTTGTCAGATATCCCTTCAAACGAGACGAGAACTGCTGAAAAGTTTCAGAATTCTCTTTCCGGCTGTTGCGAAACAGTTGCAAAAACTTGCAAGCGTTCATTTCAAAGCGCTCCTGTAACGCTTTCTTCAACAAGTCATAGTCGTCTTGTTGGCTACTTTCCAGCTTAGAATAAACATCATAAGCAGAACCTTTTAGGGCCTGGGAAAGTTTCATATTCCAACGCGACTTCTCTAACCCGTACAGAGTTGCAATTTTCTCAAATTTTTCTAGCCAAGTGTCAATCTTCTCATTTGGACAAGGGAAAGATTCTAGCGGAAAAGACATAGCAGTGAGGTGAAGAGATTGACTGTTAGAAGGATCAGTTAAGGAAGAATGAGGAGAAGACTCTCCATTGCTGGAGGTAGAGGCAGCGCCACGACTTTGAAGTTCTAGAGCTTTAAGAGCCAACTCATGTTGTCTCTCCTTCTCTCTTTCCTCATGCTGTCTCTCCTTCTCTTTTTCCTCATGCTGTCTCTCCTTCTCTCTTTCCTCATGCTGTCTCTCCTTCTCTCGTTCGTTCGCTGAGAAGTTGTCTAAGCTTTGCCCTCTCGGCCATATTAGGTCAGTGACTGAGACTAGTGGAGAAAGAAAATAGGAAAAAGGATACACTGGTTCCTACCACTTACGAGAAAAAAATTACCAAAAATCAAAAGATGATATATTTAACCCTGGGATACCTCCTCCAAAAATAAAATCTAACTATCGCTGCTATTAATCGGCAATAAAGCACCTAATGCAAAACACTACTACGCCAACTCAATGGTAGTTAAGATTACTTCTGAAAAATAAGTTGCTACAGTGGAAAAGCAAAATAATTATTGCAAAAATTAAAGAGAAAAATAGTCCCTTAATTATAAAATCCACTATAGTTTACCCCTGAAGACAGTTAGGGTGAGGGAGGCAATTAATCTAGACAAATAGTCCGAAACGCACTCCTTAACTTTAGTTCAAACACCTACCTGCTTCAGAACCATTGTGAATGTTATACACTCACAAAACTTTACCAGCGTTTAGTATTACAAAATCATTAATTAACATGTATTCCGACAAAATCAACCTGTAAACCAAATGTATAATGCTTCTTAATGCTGTGGAAAAAACGTATCAGTGTGTGTGGTCAGCACGCCCGTAAACAGATCGTTAGTCTAGGGGATAAATTATTTAAAGATATAACAACTCACAAGACATCACACTCTTACTCTATATCAGAATAAAGAATCTAAAGCACAAAATCCAGATAGACGAGTCCACGTTTGTCGTACTCGTCTTCCTATTCTAAGTTCAAAAACCGGAAACGAGCAACCATTTGTCGTACTCGTCTTCCTATTCTAAGTTCAAAAATCCTACGGACGAGAACCCATTTGTCGTAGATTTTTGATAGGAGTATTAAGACTGAGTTTGGTCCCTTCTGAATAGATTGGAATTGAGTGAGAGTCACAGTGTGAGAGTTAGTAAAAGAAATAGATTTTCCCAAGAGTGCAGTGGTAGCGAATCGAATAGAGCTGTCCCCTGACAACAAGAATCTTCTCTCTCTCAGGCCTATCTTCTACGACAGATATATAAGAGTCAGACAGACTATTGACAACATAAATTACTATGTATGAACATACCACTCACGTGCACACACCTTTACGTGACCACAGTTAGACACACAGAAGTGGGAAAACTATAACAATACTTATGTAAACATTCTAGAACGAGCTGACCAACACGCTGCTTAGTTCCAGAGAGATTTTTATTTATCATCTATAAAAAAAATCTTCTCACAACACCAAAAACAAAAAAATACATCAAGGAAAAACATATGCACATAGTCGTAAAATATCAAGAAAATGCTACAAGGATGATAGCCCCGCTATGATCTTAACTCTAGGTTTAGCCCACAGCCCCGTTAGGATGACAGATGATGGCCCAAAGAGTTACAGATGCATGTGGTTAGGGTCTAATATTGTCCCCCTTTGAAGGTATAGACTGACTTTGACAGCCGTATCTATTCTAACGTAACACGTTACTTAAGCAGCAAATCTCGCCTAAGAAAAAAACACATATAACAAGTGAGGGTATTATACAACGAACATCCTTCCGTCACTTTCACTCGATTCTTTCATCAGGGCCCTGATATACTTACAATCGGGTTGTGGTTTCGCCGGCTGGCGCAAATTTTGGACACTCACACTTTTTATCTGTTACTGTCGTTTACTGAAACAGATCCCAGCTCTGCAGATTTGTTTGTTGGTTTCATTAAAATATGGGTCTGGGGAGCGTCTGCTTCAGGCGATAGTTATTTTCAGACTAAAGTTAATGTCACTTGACTCCCGAGGTAAGAATTAGGCTTAAACGAGCACAAAATGTCAGAACACGAAGTTTCCCTTAATTAGGAAGATGACCGGTGGACAACCTCTCTCAAAACAGAAATTCTTGGTTCCCCACTCACTTGTCAACAATGTCGGAAAGTTTATGTCATAGATTGTAATTATTCTCGCCGCCAGGCAGAAAATTTACGTAGAGTTTATGGAAGAAATTAAGATCTGGTTCACAGGCCCAGTATTGATCATTACAGTCTTTGAAAAAGCCCGTTAGTGGGATATGGTATTTCTGTCTAACTTGCACCGTCAGATCAGTGTTACTTGAGAAACCCACGTGGTTCAAAATAAGGACTGTCTATTTCTTCACAATTATGAACTCTTATTAAATGCTGGTAAAGTTCGGGTCACCCCCAGTATTTCACTGTATAAAAAGAAAAGCACATATAAATCATTTATACATCCTATGTTTAAGGGTATACTTATATTTTAACTGCGGGCGTGTAGTGGTGTTGATGTATTGTATGATGTTGATATTACTAAATGTAATTGTATGAGTCCAGCTGTGAAGGCTCCTGAGAATAAAATGTAGTTGAGAATTGTCAGAAGGCCTTTCTTGCTACCACTACGACCTCACACTTAATTTTTTTTTTTAATGAATGTGGCTACGTAAAGTGTCTAGGGTTATGATATGTAGTGTGGTGTAATAGGTTATAGATATACCCACAGATATTTAACAAGACTAATAATATTAATAAATGTTAAAATACACTGAACTAACTCACGTGTGTAAAATTTTTTGATAAAATTATATTACATTTATTTTGTTCTGGATCAATTTTTTAGGTTGACCAGAACTTAAAAGGATTTAGAGATTATGAAAGAAATGCATGGAATATTATATCATAAATGCAATAGTGTACATATATATGTACTATACTAGTTAGTTTTATTAAAATGTTCTAGTAGTCATCTACTTGGGAGGATAGTTAATGTTTGTGCTGTTGGGGTGGCCTCATCACACCTGTCTATATTGACTACACAGTGTCCAGAAAATGGTGGGAATTTTTATGGGGTTATTAGTAACTACAAAGCGTTGGTGAATGTCCAGCAGACCAGAGGCTCACTCATCTTGTAGTTGTAGCTCTGGTGCTGAAATCAGGTGGTCCCACCTCTCCGTGCTGGCGGGCAATAATGGTGGTCTCTGTCACAAGTACTGCACAGATACACTCGAGTAAAGTCACCAACTGAATAGACACTGCTTTGTTGACAACAGAAACTCGCAGCTCTGCAATCAAAGTATGGGCCATGTGTCAAAATCTATTCTCTACCCACGTCTGGACACAACACTGACACAACAACCACATCATACAGACAGGTCAGATCTCTCTGACCAAACAGCACATTTACCATGGTGGTTTTACATCAGATAGATCCTCCCAGACTATAGATTCTGAAAAATATTTATTAGTTGTCTGCCCTAAAAGAGGATAGGTAATATGTTTCATTATTCTCAACACTTGATCTGTCTTGCCTAACCCTTGCTGGAGTTTATGTACATTGTTGGTCCCTAGACCCTGACTTGGGCGGGGGTCTAGAGCAAATCCCTACTTGTTTGTAAGGCTAGATTTCGATATGGCAGTATCAAATCACTCGAACATGAAACAATATTCAAAATATACAAAGAAATAATTTCAATCTTACCAGATTATGAATAAATAACACAGAATTGCTAGCAAAACTCAGCTGAGCTGCTGGCTATAGTATGGCGTCCCTAAATTTATTACACTTTCTTTCATATGGAAATCACCACACTTTAAAATCTGTGTCTATCACTGAACAACTATTGAAGAATGGCCCCACTTTCGCGTCTGAGCGCTAATGATATGATTGTCTGTGGCCAATCACTGCCTAGGTTTATTTTAAATTCAAATTTCCTACCATAAAGTCATTTCAGTCATGCTTCAGTCAAGTATGGATGGTTATCTGTTAGTCTGTCCGTCTCTACTTGTGTTTCTACAAAATGTACTTGATTTTTGAACCAACCTTTCTCTCCCCTCCAAAATTTTGTCGTTAAAAGTTATATTTAGACACAGCTACCACCCAAAAACCCTCTCTTCCATACTACGTAGATTTGAACACCTGCGTCTCGAGGTCGTGTTTTTTTGTGCAATTAGCGACACTTTTAGATTCAATACAGTCTGTCGATGATGTGAACAACACTGTCTTTTGTCATTATCTTCAATATTATCTATCCGTCTGTAAAATTAAGAACATATTAGTTCACTGCTCAGAATAGGCCATCCGGCCAGCTAATTTTTATATTCCTAACATTAATATTAAGAAAAATTTACTTTTTAATTTTTGTAATATTCCTAACATCTGCGTTTTAGCCGCTGAATTCAAATCAAGGGCTTGGTATCGCAAAAGCGTCCAATAAATGACTGTGGCGTAACATATCTATGGTCCCTTCTGTCGAGTTGCTTACTTTTTATGTCAACTTGGGAAACGTGACTTTTCTCCGTTTCCCCCCCAATTGCGTCTCCTTAGCCTTTCCAGTCATATTTTTTCTTTTTGATCCGCCGTTCCCCTCCTGTCTAGCAAGTCAATTATTATGGAGGATGATGACCCGCGGTCTAGGCGATCATGTACATCAGCAGCCTACGCATTATGTTTTTATCCTTAAATGTTATCTTTGGAGATATTTTACCGTTGTATCTCTGTCAATTTCACTACACATCTCCCCACTTGAAAACATGCCTATGGCAAGTTCCAAAACCAGCGATACACATAGGTAAAATTACTCCTCACGTCTGCCACTACTCTAATTTTGATCACAGGGGTGCCGACTGAGGAAATCTGCACCGACATTCAATTTGCGGCTTGCATAAGCGACTGGTTTCAGTTCCCCATCAGGTGAAGATGATCTTTGCAACAAAGCCCCTCCGAGTCCTACATTACTTGCATCGGTTCTTAAGACAAAGTCCTGTGTCAAATCAGGCAGTTTGAGAATAGGCTTGCTAGTGAGTTTTTCCTTTAACTCTTGGAACGCTAGTTCACATTGTGCAGTCCAAATAATTTTATCTGGAAGTCCCTTGCGAGTCAGATCAGTCAGAGGAGCACAAATAGCGTTAAAATTCTTGATGTATTTCTGATAAAATCCGCATAACGACACAAATGATCGCACGTCCTTTTTTGTTTGCGGCCTAGGTGCTCTCTGCAGTTTTTCCAAGTTCTTAGGATCAGGGGTCATATTACCCTGATATACAGTGTGTCCCAAGAATTCCAACTCTTTGCATCCAATACAACATTTTGTTGGCCTAGCAGTTAAGTTCGCCTCCCGAAGTCTATCAAACAACATCTCCAGAGCTTCAATGTGTTCTTCAAATGTCTCTGTGGCGACGAGAATATCATCCATGAAATTCGTGATACATGGGTTATTCAGGGGATCCAACAATTTGCGCATCATCCTTGAAAACACACTCGGAGCATTTTTCAGTCCGAATGGTAGCATATTGAATTCATAATGTCCATCCGAAGTGCTAAAAGCCAAATAAGGTCTCACTTCAGGCTTCACTGGGATCTGGTAATAGCCTTTACTAAGATCCACCTTTGAAAAGTATTTTGCCTTGTTCAGTCTGGCAAATAACTGTTTTGTGTCTGGTAATGGATCCACTTGTCCTTCTGTGACAGCATTCAGTTTCCTGTAATCTATGCACAGTCTGTGTTCCCCAGACGGTTTTCTCAACAAAACGACACTAGAACTAAAAGATGATTCACTGTGCGAAATAATCCCCTCCTTCAACAAATACTCTATTTCTTCCTTCAATGCCTTCTCCTTCGCGAACGGAATAGAATAGGCTCTCATACAGATTGGGTTTGAGTCTACCAGTTTCATGTCATACTGTAGCAAATTTGTATGGCCTGGTTTATCTGTTAATACATCTGTATGTTCCTCCAGAACCTTTTGAACTCTCTCCCTCTGGTTTTTAGTCAGGTGCTTACTGACTTTTACCTGTGCTGCTGTTTCACAAGGATGTAATGGGTATTCATGTGAGGTGAGTGGTTCTTTTGCATCTGGGTTGCAATAGCCAAGGTCAATAAGGGGGTGCTTTCCTGGAGTGGTCTGTCCAGATACTTCTTTAACAGGTTTACATGATAAACTTTTTCCTTCCCCTTTTTGTCAATTTTATAGTTTGTTCTAGACACCTTCTCTAGAACCGTATATGGACCTTGCCAACCAATTTGTAATTTATTCTGGCTTCCGGGTAGTAGAAGCAGCACCTTCTCTCCGACTGCCAGTTCCCTGTCCTTTGCCTTCCTATTAAAATATGCTGCATGTTTCTTCCTGGCTTGCTTCAAATTATCATTTGCCAGTTTCCATCCAGCTTTCAAACGAGTGGTCAGTTCGTTCACATATTGATACGATGAGGTAACAGTCTCTTCCGCCTTCTCATCTGTCCAGGTCCTTAATAAAGCTACATCTGGATCTTTAATTTATCATACGTATTTTTCATGGAACCCGTCTGGTCCCGTCCCTTAGAAGCTTTATAATGAGGACTTTTCTTCCTAGAATCATCACTCACAAATCGACCACTACCAATTTTTTCTGGGGTTTGTCTCCCCACTTTAGATTGCTTATGAGAGATCTTCGCTCTCTTGTCTGTTCTTCCAGTTTATATAAGTCTGACCGAGGGATTGTCATCCTATCCTGGGTAAAATTTCTTCTTTGTACTCTTCGCATAGTGGCCATGTTAATCCATTCAAGTGAAGACTGGGTGTGAAAAGGGGGCTCCCATTCCACTTTGTCTACCCGAGTATAATTAGTTTTCCTTTCAGGCCTAAAGTTGCCCCGTGGCGTTTCTAGGTCCTGCACATATTTTCCCTTTGTGGGTGTTCCCTCATGAAATACGCCACATGCTTCTACAAAGTTTTCAACATCGACATTTACGTCGGGCCAATAGTATTTTCGAGCAATCTTTTGGCAGATGGTACCGACTTTCTCATGGTCACCATCTTTTCCAACATGTAAGCTCCTTATTAAGTTTGCCCTATATATCTTGGGAAGAACTAACTGTCCGTGACCAGTGGATCTAGTTCCTGTCTTCCTGTATAATAGTTTGTTCTTCATGAAATATTCCCCCTTGCTCGGAGGTGTGTGGCATTTGGGCAATTTTTTAAAACAGGGCTTGAGTGTCCTATCCTCAGCCTGCGCCTTCCTCATCTCCTCTGGATGAGCATTTATAGGTTCACCTTCTTCCTCCTTCTTCTGTGACCTGGTCTGCACTGTCGCCATGATCACAGGTTTCTCGGGATTCCCCAAGAAGACGTATCTACACCCCAATATCAGAGGGTAGATTGGTTCATCTATCACTGCTGCTCTGATTTCTCCTTCCACATAGCGAGTTTTCACCGTTATCCTTGCGATGGGAAGTGTCATGAGTGGTATGTCCTTAGTCGCCCCTTGTATTTCCACTGTTTCTGTGGTATACTGACTTGGGTCCACTAGGCTAGACTTCACAACTGAATCATAATCCAAACCTGTATCATAAAGGCACCTTATGGTGACCCCATTACAAATAACATCCTCACAAACTGGGGGTGATAAGGTTCCTGTTGTCCCTTAGGATTAACCTTTAATCTTTGCGTCCCCGACTTCATTGCAGCAATGTTTGAAGGTTTCCTTCTACAAAATTCGGTGTTATGGTTATCCTTCTTGCACCATTTACACCATCTTTTTCCTTGGTTCAACGGTTTTCTTTCATTGAACTTTTGGTCATTGAACTGTGAGTTTCTGTCGCGATAGTCATTTCTTGGCCGCTCAAAGTTTGTCCTACCTTTATTTCCCTGCTCTCTATTATCAAATTTATTAAATTGCTGTGGAGCTTTAAAATTGTCTATGTGCTTCTTCTTAGCACCACTTACCTCTGCCTGGGCTGCCTGATACCTCTCAGCAACATTTAAAATTTCCCCCAACTTCTCTGCACCTTGTTCCATGAGAAATTTTCTCATGTCTGGAGCCATGGACTCTCTCAATTGCTCAATCATGATCATTTCTTTAAGATCTTGGGTCTTCCCCAGAGCCGTCCATTTCTCCAAATAGGTTTCTAGTCTAGCAGAGAATTGGTGGTATGTCTCCCCAGACAACAGTTTGGCATTTCTAAATTTCTTACGATAAAATTCACCATTCTTCTCGTACCTTAATAACAAAGCCTGCTTTAACATGTCATAATTGTCTTGGTCTTCCCTGTTCATTTTGGCAAATACTTCATAAGAAGTACCTCTCAATCCCTGTGATAGCTTTAAGCTCCACCTCTCTCTCTCTAACCCATATGTAGTAGCTAATAACTCAAAACGTCCTAGGTACCCCTCTATGTCATCGTCTTTTTCAACAAAATGGTCTAAATGAAACCCCATAGCTGAGTTTGAGGCTCCCAGACTGGGCGTAGCATCTGAGGCAAAAGGGCTGGCACCATTTTCAGGAGCCGGGCCTTGTAATTCCAGCTCCCTTAGTCGTAATTCGTGCTCCCTTTGCAACCTTCTATCTTCTGCCTCCCTTTGCTGTCGTTTTTCTTCTGCCTCAATCTGCAGCCTCTTAATGTCTCTATCAGCCTCTAACCTCTTCTCTTCAGCTAACCTCCTTTCTTCCCGTTCAATATATTTATCACATTCAGCCGTTACGTATTGAATTAAAATTTGACCATCCATTCCCATCTCCTTCGCGGTGAGCACAGCAGCTGATCTAAATTTTGCCAGCTCCGCCATACTTTTTAGACAATATAATAATATACAAGCTAAATCTCTAACCAGTAAATACACTAAGTACTTCTTATGACTATAGTCTAACTAATTCTAACTAACCAGTTAACTAATTAATTATTACTGGCTGTGAAGATTCACCAACTTTTATCTGCAGGGACACTTTTAATTTTAAAGGGAATTTTACAATTTATTTCCCTACTTTTATTTCTCCCACCAGGAGATCCTAATATTACTGTTGGGCTAATTATCCCTGGACAAGACCCCAATTTATGTAGTGGTGGTTGATGGTATTGTATGATGGTGATATTACTAAATGTAATTGTATGAGGCCAGCTGTGAAGGCTCCTGAGATAAAATGTAGTTGAGAATTGTCAGAAGGCCTTTCTTGCTACCACTACGACCTCACACTTAATTTTTTTTTAATGAATGTGGCTACGTAAAGTGTCTAGGGTTATGATATGTAGTGTGGTGTAATAGGTTATAGATATACCCACAGATATTTAACAAGACTAATAATATTAATAAATGTTAAAATACACTGAACTAACTCACGTGTAAAATTTTTTGATAAAATTATATTACATTTATTTTGTTCTGGATCAATTTTTTAGGTTGACCAGAACTTAAAAAGATTTAGAGATTATGAAAGAAATGCATGGAATATTATATCATAAATGCAATAGTGTACATATATATGTACTATACTAGTTAGTTTTATTAAAATGTTCTAGTAGTCATCTACTTGGGAGGATAGTTAATGTTTGTGCTGTTGGGGTGGCCTCATCACACCTGTCTATATTGACTACACAGTGTCCAGAAAATGGTGGGAATGTCCAGCAGACCAGAGGCTCACTCATCTTGTAGTTGTAGCTCTGGTGCTGAAATCAGGTGGTCCCACCTCTCCGTGCTGGCGGGCAATAATGGTGGTCTCTGTCACAAGTACTGCACAGATACACTCGAGTAAAGTCACCAACTGAATAGACACTGCTTTGTTGACAACAGAAACTCACAGCTCTGCAATCAAAGTATGGGCCATGTGTCAAAATCTATTCTCTACCCACGTCTGGACACAACACTGACACAACAACCACATCATACAGACAGGTCAGATCTCTCTGACCAAACAGCACATTTACCATGGTGGTTTTACATCAGATAGATCCTCCCAGACTATAGATTCTGAAAAATATTTATTAGTTGTCTGCCCTAAAAGAGGATAGGTAATATGTTTCATTATTCTCAACACTTGATCTGTCTTGCCTAACCCTTGCTGGAGTTTATGTACATTGTTGGTCCCTAGACCCTGACTAGGGCGGGGGTCTAGAGCAAATCCCTACTTGTTTGTAAGGCTAGATTTCGATATGGCAGTATCAAATCACTCGAACATGAAACAATATTCAAAATATATAAAGAAATAATTTCAATCTTACCAGATTATGAATAAATAACACAGAATTGCTAGCAAAACTCAGCTGAGCTGCTGGCTATAGTATGGCGTCCCTAAATTTATTACACTTTCTTTCATATGGAAATCACCACACTTTAAAATCTGTGTCTATCACTGAACAACTATTGAAGAATGGCCCCACTTTCGCGTCTGAGCGCTAATGATATGATTGTCTGTGGCCAATCACTGCCTAGGTTTATTTTAAATTCAAATTTCCTACCATAAAGTCATTTCAGTCATGCTTCAGTCAAGTATGGATGGTTATCTGTTAGTCTGTCCGTCTCTACTTGTGTTTCTACAAAATGTACTTGATTTTTGAACCAACCTTTCTCTCCCCTCCAAAATTTTGTCGTTAAAAGTTATATTTAGACACAGCTACCACCCAAAAACCCTCTCTTCCATACTACGTAGAGTTGAACGCTTGCGTCTCGAGGTCGTGTTTTTTTGTGCAATTAGCGACACTTTTAGATTCAATACAGTCTGTCGATGATGTGAACAACACTGTCTTTTGTCATTATCTTCAATATTATCTATCCGTCTGTAAAATTAAGAACATATTAGTTCACTGCTCAGAATAGGCCATCCGGCCAGCTAATTTTTATATTCCTAACATTAATATTAAGAAAAAATTACTTTTTAATTTTTGTAATATTCCTAACATCTGCGTTTAGCCGCTGAATTCAAATCAAGGGCTTGGTATCGCAAAAGCGTCCAATAAATGACTGTGGCGTAACATATCTATGGTCCCTTCTGTCGAGTTGCTTACTTTTTATGTCAACTTGGGAAACGTGACTTTTCTCCGTTCCCCCCCCCCCCCCCCACCCAATTGCGCCTCCTTAGCCTTTCTAGTCTCACGCAATCTTTCCAGTCATATTTTTCCTTTTTGATCCGCCGTTCCCCTCCTGTCTAGCAAGTCAATTATTATGGAGGATGATGACCCGCGGTCTAGGCGATCATGTACATCAGCAGCCTACGCATTATGTTTTTTATCCTTATATGTTATCTTTGGAGATATTTTACCGTTGTATCTCTGTCAATTTCACTACAGGGCGTAAACCTTAACTTATCATTTAACACCTCCCGTGAAATAAGTTATAGTCATAAATTAATCATCATGAATTAGAGATATATATAAATATATTCTCGTCACGACTCATGAGACATCTAGTCTAGCAGTTATAAGTTAGTTTGAAAATTATGTTCTCGTCTGATTATTTAGCAGTTATATTAAATGTAGCAACGGCCACCGAAATTTACGCTCTAAATATACTCTATGCTCTTTCGATCTAAGACCCGTAACGAGAAAGTAATACAGACTTATAAATTATTCGCTCTGCACCAGATCTACCTAGAGAAATAAATAGCGATTTAGCACTTTTAAACACTTCACAACATACTAGATATACTAGATAATAATATATGATACCTCAAACACAGAATTCCTAAGAACTAAACCACTTCGATCAAACTAAAGGCCATCTCTTTTAACAGAGATTTTTAGAAATCGAACGAGGCTTGTTCTAGTCTTGACTGCGAAGTTACTGAGTGATAATGAAATCTAGCTCATTCTAGTATATATGAAAACCCAGACAAAGAGATGAACGTTTATTTCGCCAAAAAAACGAAATAATCTCCCCTTTCTCATAACAACTACGTAACTAGAAGAGGCTGTCGTAAACTGCCACTTTCTGCGTGTCAGTTGCGAAATCTCAGACAACCTGTCTCCAATGCAGGGCAGTTTTCACACTACAGCTGACCATGGCCCACAGTGAGCGCCGTGTCAATTTGGGATTTTTCAGACAAATGTCTGAATACTGACCGGTGCAGATGTAAAGTATCACACCTCACCGGGACTTATGCCGAGAAGAAGCTCGTGCGCTCGGTGAGAATGTAGACGATTGTCTACGTCCTATGTTCAGCGAACCGACTTATCACGCCTTCTGACGCCCTGCAGCCCTGACATCTACGTAATATCGTCCTAGCGCGATTCTCAGTTTTGAGAAAGAAACAGGTAAAGTTTAAAAATACTGAAGAAAATATTTTTCGCAACCGAGTGATGCGAAAAATACAGGAAAAACAAGTATGGAAAGAATATAAATGAAAGGATTAGGGTGAGAGAATAGGAAGAAGATGTAGGTAATTTAATGACATAAAGACCTACGTGACAGGTACCCTGAGAACACAACATCATCAACAATTAGACTCAGGGACTTACACAGCTTGACCTCACTCTGCCTACACTTAGTTGAGCAACACCAATAACCTCTCATATCCCCACAGGGAATATGATGAAAATCACCATTCTTTTAGTTAATCTTTAGGAAAATTTCGATGGGACAGCAAGCTTGTGCCTGATTGAACATGTTTAAATATACATACACTTATTACAAATGATAGTAAATATATACAGATGATGGCATCATCTTCCACTCCCTGCTCCACTTGGAGTCTGGGGTTACCTCTGCTATTGGTTCCCTGTGAGAACCTGCATGAAGCGATCCCCAGCGCTTTACTGTGGTGGTTCATGAATATATTATTTTCACGTGCTGAGGTTGCCAGCGTCTTAAGGATCTGTAAAACCATCAGCAAGTTGAAACATGTCAAATTCGAAGTATAAAAATATGTTAAAACTTACCTCAATACTGGAATCATATACTTCTTTCTCAGTTGAATATTCTCGGCAACTTGATGCAGATGCCTCGAACACACGTCTGGGGTATTGTTTCTCTTACAGAATCCCTCTCTGACTTTGTGAGTAGGTCCTGTAGGAGTCCGGTTTCCGTATTAAATTGTAGAGTTTCCTTGTTGTAGTGTTCAAAAGGTGCTCCAATACGTCCGGTCATAAAAGATCAGAATCCTTACTTCTATTCTTTCCTGGCTTTAGTCCGAGCTGTCTGCTTTGACGATTCTGAAATGCAGTGTTGTATGTCTAAAATGTTCTACGTTATATTGCAGTTTTCCTGCCCACTTTCACACCTGGCGTTTCCGACAAAACTTCCAACCAACGTGAATGTATATTTAGGTATTTCCGTCAGTTCTCGGTAATGATTAACACTACACCTTCTTACATCTATCTTGCTTATAACAAGCCTGTCCGGAAGTTTATTAAAGCATTTCCGACGTCTCATGTGTGTCTGGAATATGCCACCAGATCTATAATTGACCGGCACTCCCTATGCAAAAAAACACGAAAATACCAAGTACTGTCGGAGGTAGGAAAATAGAATGTGCCAACAATCGAATGGCGCACATAATTAGTACGCACAATAAAGGTAGATCAATGCTGCCGGAGAGAAAAGGAGAGTGAACAAAATTATAATAATTAACAAAGAAAAATCGACGAAAGAAAAATTTAAAAGTAGCTTGAACACACACACACACACACACACACACACACACACACACACACACACATGAAAAGAGAAATAAAGATATTACGACTGATAGATGCCCTGAGGGTAGGAACATAATAGTAGCTTTGAGGGAAATCATAACTACGTGACCTTTGAACAATGAACAAAATGGATAAATATTCACAAACTTCACTTAGGAGCCGCGGTAGTACATTGGTTAGTGCACTGGCTTCCTAGCTCGGTGGTCCATGGTTCGATCCCCAGTTGAGGTGGGATTTTTAGACCGCAAACGGCTCCGGGGTCGACCCAGCCTCATGAATTGTGTACCAGAGCAATTCTGGGAAGGTTAAGGCGGCCGGCGTGATGCAGACCACATCACCCCTTGTGTGCCGATGGTCAAGAAAATATGGGCCTAACACCATATTCCCAATATGCCTCAATGGGCTTGTAACGGGATACTTTACCTTTTTCTTTTACCTTTTATTCTCAAACTTCTGTGCTGCAAATAAAATTTCTTTAGGAAGAAACATTTTTTTAAAACAAAGTATCTCTTTCAGCCCGTGATAGGTTATAATTTGGATATATAGTGTAAAAAATTCAAGACAATAAAATCTGATTTCCGTTATCTAAATATAGTATCTTCTCTCTCCCCCACCCCCCCCCCCCCCCCAACTCAGTCCAGATAGAACAATCAAAACCAAAATTGTGTGAGAGAGAGAGAGAGAGAGAGTGAGAGAGAGAGCTCCCTTTTCCAAGAAACAAACATTTTTTTCATATAAAAGAATACCTCTACCAATATGAATTTCACATGAGCACAGTACCTACATTCAGATTAATACTAAAACCATAGACAAGAAATTTAGATCATCATAACATGACGCAAATGTATACAGAGGAACAGATGTGGCGTTAGATCACCATTTTCTTTGAACCAAAAACATTGATTAAACCCATAAGATAGTCATGAGATTTGACAGTGATGTCCCCTTGCTAAGATGGCGATATAAATAACTGGTCTAGAAAGCGGGCCCCGGAAGTTCAGGTTTTTGAAAACGCGAATCCGACTTTTTATTTAACAACTCCCGATCCGACTTTTGGACTTTTAATCCGACCGCCTTTGTATCAACATGGAGTTCAATTTATCGAACATTTATCACAAATAAGGGAGGGAAACCCGAGGCCTGCAAACAGTAAATTAATATGAAACAAATATAAAGGTATGTTATCAGGCACTCGCAGGAAATAAAGAAATAGAACACCAGACAACAGAAAAACAACAGACATGAGTGGCTTACCCAGGATTTGAACACTGGACCTTCCGTGCGACAACCCCGCCTAGCCATGCAAGCGAATCACACTATCCGCTCTGCCATCTACGCATCATCAAAAAATGATGTTTCAATGGCAGGTCAATAGTGCGAACCACACCAGAAGTCCTCCATGGGCAGTTCAGCCTATTAATGACGCAATCACTTCTGTTGTATTTCTATCAAGCAGTATAGGCCGAATCCAACAAGACCCTTAGGACCTTAATACTGTGTCCAGTAAATGATAGTAGACTAGAACAGTGAGAACAGGATAGTGGGTAGGTTTGGTATTGTACAAACATTTATCACAAATAAGGGAGGGAAACCCGAGGCCTGCAAACAGTAAATTAATATGAAACAAATATAAAGGTATGTTATCAGGCACTCGCAGGAAATAAAGAAATAGAACACCAGACAACAGAAAAACAACAGACATGAGTGGCTTACCCAGGATTTGAACACTGGACCTTCCGTGCGACAACCCCGCCTAGCCATGCAAGCGAATCACACTATCCGCTCTGCCATCTACGCATCATCAAAAAATGATGTTTCAATGGCAGGTCAATAGTGCGAACCACAATACACGACACCAGAAGTCCTCCATGGGCATTTCAGCCTATTAATGACGCAATCACTTCTGTTGTATTTCTATCAAGCAGTATAGGCCGAATCCAACAAGACCCTTAGGACCTTAATACTGTGTCCAGTAAATGATAGTAGACTAGAACAGTGAGAACAGGATAGTGGGTAGGTTTAATATTGTACAAACATTGAATTCGGCCTATACTGCTTGATAGAAATACAACAGAAGTGATTGCGTCATTAATAGGCTGAACTGCCCATGGAGGACTTCTGGTGTCGTGTATTGTGGTTCGCACTATTGACCTGCCATTGAAACATCATTTTTTTGATGATGCGTAGATGGCAGAGCGGATAGTGTGATTCGCTTGCATGGCTAGGCGGGGTTGTCGCACGGAAGGTCCAGTGTTCAAATCCTGGGTAAGCCACTCATGTCTGTTGTTTTTCTGTTGTCTGGTGTTCTATTTCTTTATTTCCTGCGAGTGCCTGATAACATACCTTTATATTTGTTTCATATCAATTTATCGATCTTGCCACGCACTGAAAATGACGCTGTCAAATTTTTACAAGCGCGTGGCATATTGCCGGCTGAAAGAATTTGTACTCTTGGCCATGAAATGAAACTTCATTGTTACACCGCTGGCAGAATAAGATGGATCTGCAGGGAACGGAAGCATAAGGAGAGAAGAGAGCTACGTAGTGGCACGTGTTTGCAGTCGACGAAACTATCCCTAGTGAACGTTATCTCGTTTATCTATCACTGGAGCCATGAGTCAACCTCAGTGAAAGTATGTGCTAGGGAACTGCTTTTTTCCAAAACAACTGTTGTGGAATGGAATGCGTTCTTACGTGAAG
Organism: Oreohelix idahoensis; assembly: GCA_024509875.1. NCBI lineage: Eukaryota > Metazoa > Mollusca > Gastropoda > Stylommatophora > Oreohelicidae > Oreohelix > Oreohelix idahoensis. The sequence continues at coordinate 19,973 of JAMPIV010009734.1, forward strand.
TATGCGTCTTTTCTCTTTCAAAAGTGTAACATTGTCAGATTGGAGGTGAGGGTCACATTGTTGAAATCGATAAGAGTTTATTTTCGAAACGGAAAAACAACACTGGAAGAATCCTACCGCAACAATGGATTTTTGGAGGAGTGTGTCGCGAAACAAGTGAAGTCTTCTTGGTGCCAATCCCAGATAGGAGCGCAGCAACTCTCTTAAAAGCAATAGTTGAACATATCAAGGAAGGTTCAACCATCTATTCTGACTCATGGAGAGGGTACAGAAGCGCTGACATCGAGGCATCTGGATTTTCTCATTTTCAAGTCAACCACAGATACAATTTTATTGATCCAGACACGGGCGTACACACGCAAACAGTGGAAAGAATGTGGGGCAGCGCTAAGTGGAGAATTAAAAAACATCGAGGTACAGCTTGACAACATCTGAAAACCTACCTAGCCGAGTTTATGTGGAGGTCGAGAGTACCTACAACTAGAAATGTATTTGAAGCTATCCTGGAGGACATTTCACTTTACTGGCCTCCAGAATAGACATTGCATTTTTAAGTATGCACAGTTATCTCCCCCTTTGCAAAACAACGGCAAGACACGGTTGGGTTATCTCCCCCTGATACGATACATATTTCGTCTACCATTTCGTAAATTGTGTTTCGTTTCGGAAAAAAGTCTGGGGCCCGCTTTCTAGACCAGTACCTTTTCTACGTTTGTGTTTGTGTGTGTGTCGATACCAGTCAAATGATGACACTACACTGCTGCCTTGCAGTTAGGCTGGGGACAGTTAAAGGCTAAGGAACGCAACCCGGCGACATAAATGCCTGTTGACATCGAATAGAATGGGTCACAGGCCTAACGAATCAATGCAACCTACTTTCACTTGATGATGATGGCACACGTCACTAATATCATTTTCGGAAGAAAAAAAAACTCTAGAGATTCAATTTTTACAATAATGGTAAATGATTTAGGTGAAGAATTTAATGATATAACAAATAAATTGTCACAGTTTGCAGATGATGTTGCTTTATGGAGAACTGGGAAACATCTGCCAAACTTATATAAGGATCTCTTTTTCCCCCCTTTATCCCGTTACACGCCTATTGAGACTATTGGGAATATGGTGTTAGGCCCATATTTTCTTGACCATCGGCACACTAGGGGTGATGTGGTCAGCACCACGCCGGCCGCCTTAACCTTCCCAGAGTTGCTCTGGTACCCAATTGGGGCTGGGTCGACCCAGGAGCTGTTTGCGACCTAAAAAAAAAAACCTCATCTGGGGATGGAACCACTGACCACTGAACTAGGAAGCCAGTGCACTAACCACTATGCTACCGCGGCTCCCTGTAAGGATCTACAAAAGCAAATAAATAAAGTATGTAAATGTTCCTACTTCTTCTTCTTCGTACACTCGCAGACGTCAACTTGAATTTGTTCAAAGAAAGTAGTAGTCAGCTTGAGGCTATTTGAATCTCCGTAGAGCTACGATTGGACTGACTTGACATGTGAGTTGAAGATTCTTATATTAGAAAATAAATATTAAAAGAAATGTATGGTATCACTTTTACAAATGAATGGTACACTAGAAACACTTGTATTCTACACAGGCAACCATTGTTTTGATTGTTTTATTTATTTATGTTCACTCCTGCCCTCAAACTTGGTGACCGCCCAAACTGAGGGGAATGATTAGTGTACTTTAAGCATGTAATCTCTCAAGGTTGATCACAGGGCAACATTAATCACTATGACCTAGTTTGCAGTGACCTATCAGAAATGCACCGCCTCAACTCAGGTTATATCGTTTGAAAACGATACTGCAAGCGCAAGGCGTTCTGACTAATATGATAACAGAAACTTATTGTTTGGCACGATTTTTCTTATAATTTTCAGGATCACAGCTGAAGCTAATATCGTCTCGTTAATTTATAATAAACGAATACGGATATATACCAGGCACTGGTTAAAGAAACAAAGACAGAAGTGGAGCACTAGACAACAACAAAAAACTAACAGAAATAATAGGCTCCTCTGGGAATCGAACAGGGTCAATCCATCGGCGCCATTTCCTCGATACGTGGATGAATCATGAAAGAACAAACGATCAACTTAGCCCAAGGGTCCGTTACCGGTCGATCTTAATCTACTGGTAGATATCAGGGGATTATTTGGTAGATCTCTAGGTGGCAGACATGGGAAATAAATAATTTTTTTATTTAGGTAAATTACGGACTAGCCCTTTCATTCCGGCACTTAAAGAGTGCTTTGTCCCCATGTTTAAAGGCATTTTCACAACATTCCCAGTGAAAACCTGCTAGCTAGCTGACTCAAATTTACTTTATTCAAGAACTGTATAAGAAAAGAAGCCATATTTTGTCTGAAGTGAAGTTAACATTTGGTAAAATATCATTTAGTTTGAATTTTCCACCGCTCTATTTGTGGCATTGTAGGAAACATCATCCGGTAGCAGTAAAAGTTACAATCAGGCAGAACATTTCCCGAATACTACATGCTCTAAAACCTGAAAATGGACATCTTTTATCAAGGCAGATCTTTAGAGTGCACAATGGTTCTAAAGTAGAAATCTCACAGCTACTGGGTTGCCGACCACTGACTTAGCCCATCAATCGATTCCGCGGTGAACCTATGATCTTTGTTACTTTGCTGTTGTCGCATGTTCTTCTGATTTCTTTCCTTCTTTCTCATGACTGCCTGCCACATCATCATTATCATCATAATGATTTTCCTTTGCGCTCCTTACGAAGCACGGAACCACCACTGTGGTTGGTCCCTTTGCAGAAAACGTTCACTTACTCTTGTACCGGTGGGTTCTGTGATAATTTGTTTAACATAGGGAGTTTCCAAGTCCCATACACAACCTCATATCAACTTTATGTATTAGTCGCCTTGTACGAATTGCCTGAGGGTGTAGTAGGCATATTCCTTCTTTGACTTTTCAGAGACCCCTCGGAACTACACGGACTGCATAATAACACATATTCGTTTATTATTGATTGTTTTACTGTTCAGACCTTGGGATCCCCCTTTGTTTATTTCCTTTTTCCGCCGCTGACGTTATAATAACTATGGGCCAGGTTGTTCAAATTCTGCACGCGGCTTTTCTTTTGCATGCATACACGTACTCACACATGCACACACACACACACATAGACGTGATGACAAACACTCCAACAGGTTTGCTCAGAACGGTTTCAGGTTAGGCCAACATATACACCTTGACCTAGGAGTTCGCCTGACCCGTATGACTCAGGCACTGGTGACTTTCCACATGTTGCAATGGCGTGAGCTAGAAATCATATGTCATTGTTTTATAGTTTTAAATAAAACGAGAGGAAATAAATAGAAACTGTCTGTTATACGGATAACCAGGATTGTTGAAATTTTAGCACTAAACTTTTTTTCTTCTGTTCTGCTATCAGACGATAGGGAACCGCGGAAGCATAATGGTTAGTGCACTGGCTTTCTAGCTCAGTGGTCAATGGTTCGATCCCCAGATGAGGTGGGATTTTTTTAGGCCGCAAAAGGCTCCTGGGTCGACCCAGCCCCAACTGGGTACCAGAGCAACTCTGGGAAGATTAAGGCGGCCGGCGTGATGTTGACCACGTCACCCCTAGTGTGCCGATGGTCAAGAAAATATGGGCCTAACACCATATTCCCAATATGCCTCAATGGGCGTGTAACGGGATCCTTTACCTTTTTTTTTTTAATCAGACGATATGGTTTACAGCTGCCTAAAATAATCTTAGATAAACTTAAAGTATGTCTGAGATGGGGGTCAATTCTGGATCGTTGTTGAAATATCACGTTCTTAAAATCCGATTTTCTTACATTTGATATCACAAAGTGGCGGCTGGTTCCTGGGGAATAGTAGAGTCCATCCTCACCACAATTTTTACATCCAAAACTATTTTGTCATATTTGTCTGCACTTGTCTGGTTCTTGTCATCAGTTCCACATTAGTAATCTTATTATACCGCTTCAACCCTTCTAATCTACACAAGCCCCCATTTATGAAAGTCTGTAACGTTTTGGTTGTTATTTTTGTTGTTCTCCATGTTCCAGAGCCATAAAATAGGATTGACTTGACATGTGAATTTGAAATTCTGATTTTTTGTGGTGGGTCTGATTTCTTTTGATCTCCAAAATTTTATTTAATAGTATAACATTTTTTGACTTGGGACTGGCCGCCCGATACAAGAAATCATATCCCTCTTGTCACAAATGCCTCTGTTTTTTGCGGCTCGAGTGAAGTTCCCTTGTCTCGCCTGCCTGGCGTCGTTTTTGTCTAATTTATTGTATGACGATTCCTCTTTATTGTCTTTCATTGTCCCCCAGGTAGAATTACTTGCAAACTACGTTCGTAACCTTTAGGGTACTTACCATTATCCAGTACCAGATATGTTTAAATTTGTCCGCCGTCCGACCTAACGATTACGTACATTTAAGTCCCAAGTGTAATAACTGGAGCGGTTGATATGAAATAAAGGTTTTCAAAGTCCCAATTAAGGTAAGAAGTTGGGATGGATAGGACATACACTCAGAAGAGAAAAATCAAGCACAGCCAGAATGTCTCTTGGCCGGAACCCACAGGGGAAAAGAAGAGCTTCCAAAGAGAACTTGGAGAAGAACTGTTGAAGAGGAGGCTAGGGAAATTGGAATGACTTGGGCACAGCTGAAAAAGACAGATTAGAATAGAAATCGATGGAGAGCAACTGTTTCTGCCCTATGTTCCACATGGAACGAACAGGAATGATGATGATGTTGTTTTTTTACAAATTCATAGTTGATTTAGTTATTATACAGAGAAGTACAGACAGATGAATCAGCATCTTTAATATATCTATATTTATATCTATAGAGCCAAATAATAATAAGAATTTCACTGTTAATTCATTTGGGGGCTTGTGCGAGCTAAATTTAATAATATAATACCTCTTCACAAAAGGCGGCGGTAAAGATAAAGTGTTAACACTGCTAAGACTCATTCAGCATTGTCCTCAATTTCTTAAATATCTTGTGAACTCTCCCTCGAGATAGAAGCATCATCATCCTTCTATCTGCATCTCTGCCAAGAGTAATCTTGTGCTAATGTAGACACCTTTGAAGACCCACATTAGATACTCTAGGTTTTGGCCCTTGTTGGACATTCACTTCAGAGCAAGGGGAGGCAACCCGTGACAATTGGTACAAAGTGAATGCTGTTCATCTGTATTCCTTTCGGCTGTTTTAAAAGCTGCTGATATTAGTCTAGATCCAGTTGCTTCCCATTCTGCAAGTGTATTCTGCGTTTTTGCCAGCACACACTATAGTGTGTCCTTTCTTCCTTATGTATTAAGAACAGCACAATTTCTCCAGTGTTCAGTTTCTGCTTTTCTATTCCCTTCTAGCAAATTTCTTCAGTCCCTGGACATCAGTTTAACAGCTGCTCATTTCTGCTGGCGTCTTCTTTTATTAAATCAGTCGAGGTTTCCTTTGATGACACGATCCTGCTTGGATAACTGTGGCGAGTCTAGAGCTAATACATGCTTACCAAGCTTCGACCATCGCGGAAAGAGCGCTTTTATTAGTTCAAAACCAATCGTCGTTGCCCTTCGCGGGGCGCGGCGTTCCCACTGGTGACTCTGGATACCTTTGTGCTGATCGTATGGCCTCACGTGCAAGCGACGCATCTTTCAAATGTCTGCCCTATCAAATGTCGATGGTACGTGACATGCCTACCATGTTTGTAACGGGTAACGGGGAATCAGGGTTCGATTCCGGAGGTCCGTGCAGACGAGCGCTGCCCCAAAAAGACTGTGCGTGGTCCCGGGTGCCGGGCCCTCCCAGTCCAGATGGGGCAGAGCTGCGTGTCCGCCCAGATGACGTCCTTTCGGCAGACCGGTGAAGGCGGTGGCTTTGCCACCGCAGCACGTCCGCGGGTGGATAGAGGCGGTGGCTGTGGCGCTATAGCCCCCATGCAGGGTAGAAAACCGACCCGCTCGTGGCACAGCACACACGCCAAACCAGTACAACAAAGCCCATAACTGGCCGTTGTCTGACCGCCTCTGAGGCCCCCTGTGCAGGTTCGTTACTGTCCGGCGCCTAGCTGCTCGTGCCGGTGCATGTCTCGGTGGCTGTCTCGGTGATCGTCTCGGAGATATAACCTCCTGTGCAGGGTAGGGAGACTCAAACCTCTTGACAACGCACGCACGCCATAGTGGGCCCTGGTGTAACATGTCGCTGAGTCTAGGAGGCTCTCTGGGGTTGCAAGAACGCTCTGCATTACGAACCCTCTCTGGATGGGAAGGAGCTATGATGCTGATTAGCTTGTGACCGGAGGTTGGTAGGAAAGTCCACAGACACCCCCAGCTTTACAGTGCCAAAATGGTACTGGGCCAAAGGTCACTGAGCCCATGGCCGCTGGATCCCTCAACAACAATAACAACAACTCAGGAATCCTACAAAAGGACTATGTAAAGCACATAAGGTTGAGAAAGGACATTTGGTGTCCAGCCACATTGAATAAAATATCCCGACCCACTGTAAGTTAGTTTAATTATGGCTCAGCCCCCAGGGTGTAGATTATTGTTTAAAAACAAAATACAGCCCAATTAAAAGTAACAAGAAAAATAACAACAGACTCTGTTAAGTTAAAGTTAGAAAAAGATATAGATTCTCACAACTCTTAAAGATTTACAAATTGAACAAAAATATGCACTCTTAGGTTTTTGAAAAAAAACAACTACTATGGTCATCATATGGATTAGGAGATCTTTTCTATGGTAGTTTTGCTGGTGGGTGTTATACTCATCTCCTCAAGGTCTTTAGTAGCTGCTGAGATTATTTTTGGTCGGATTCTCTTGGTTTGGTCTGTCCTAGCACTGAGGTACAGTTAAACAGTTCTATGGTTTCAGAGGGTGGCAGAGTTTGCTTCCCTGGACTCAATGTTTATCACAAACACGGATTGAGTTAGTCAGCCCTGCTGAATACCTTTTCTGCTTACTGGACTGTGACTCAGGTTAGAGTCACCTGGTATGACAGCCTAGAGTTGTACTCTGGTATGGGATGGTTGGTAAGGAATGGGTTACCTGGTTGGTAGGGTATGGTTTGGTTTGGTATGGTAACCTGGTTGATAGGGTATGTTTCGTAGGGTAAATTGGTTGATAGGGTATGGTTGGTATGGCAAACTGGTTTGTACCCTGGACCCGTAACCTGGTTGGACTAGAGGATGAAACAATTTAAGTCCCATAAGTGGTCTTTCAAGAGCAATCATCTCCTATGTCTGATGAGCGATAAGCGTCCATCATAAATCAAATTAAACCAATCATAGTGTCGCGAGTAGTGAAAAGGTGAATGTCTGAGTTTAGACAGATGTAAAAGTAGAGAAAATAGAGTCACTAATGAAATTATGGGGAGAGATATGACTTCTGGAGAGTAGTGAGATGTGTACTGATCTCTAAATGTCTACTTCTCCACCATACTCCGACTGTGTTTAAGACGTCAATCTCTCACCCGTCCTCCAAACGCTAATTAGAATAATCTACTACAGTAGGGACAAACAGCAAACATCAAGTGACAGTTAGAATAGGAGGGATTCTGGCCATATCTTACATATAAATATGTTTATTAAAGAAAATCACAACACCAAAGAAAATAAGTAAAGCCTTCACTATCTCTGAAAGGCTAGTGAACATTAATATCACAACATAGAAAAAATTACACCAATGCGTCACAACTCACACTAGCACACGTCTTACTCCAAGCTTCCAACGCCCGTACTCTTTCTCACACCAGGATCGTTAACGTAAAAGGGGTTAGGCCTCCAGCTTCCTTAAGGGAAGCGGCCTGTCCTGTAGATATAAATCCGGGTAGGTAAGGTAATCCTCACTGGGAAAACGAGCACAGCACTGTTCCTCCTAATTTTAGATATTTCTAAGGCTATGGAGATAAGCTCCATCTGGAACAGCTTAATAAATCCAATGGGTTAACCCTCTCTGTTGCGGGTGGCCATCACAAATAGGCGAATAACATTAAACAAAGGCTGCGACAATTGCCCTCACTGATTGAGACATGTAACTCCAACACGAATCAGTGATTGCAGCTGGCAAACTGAGTATCCAGAACGTCCCGAGGGGTATGCATCTCTGATAAAGGAAAAATGAAGAATGGAACACACAGGTGCCGAGTACTGGAAATTGTTGGCCTCTTCTTGGCTTTTACGTCACTATACTCCCAGGTGACCGGACGTAAATGGGTCTGACGATAGTGCCCCGAAGATAAGATGGCAACGGCAACAGCCCATAGGAGCTGGCGATATAGATCTGTATATTGCGATAGGCGGTGAGTAAGTAATCCACAATGACCATCTTGTAAGCGGAACAAATGACAGAACGATTGGTCTGCCATGGGATCTATATATATGTGTGTTGGGTTCTTTTGTGATTGTAGTTGATAGTAACGATATGCTAGTGGTAGATGTATCAATGACTAGCTTAGACACGCGAATGGTTTCAATGAAAAGTTGTCAAAAGGTTATTCAATCAAATTCCAACGAGTGGTAGGCAATTGGCCAATTCATGACTAGAATCAACTCGTTGTTAAAAGTTATTCAGGTTTATTGACGAATGACAAACGGCAATCAACGACACGATCAAGACAAACGATGAGAGCATCATAATTATAGTTACTGTTGATAATAAAACATTCCTGTAGATTTCTTTATCAATCAAGTCCTTTTCTATCCAAGTGACTAGGATTTCCTAACAGTTGTCATTTGAAATACATTACGGTCATGTCCGTTAACCTTGTTCCAAGGACGTCTGTAACAGTAAACGGATTCATGCTCATGGATGACGCTTCCATATAATACTTGTTTAAATCCCAGACTTTCTCCTTACAATAATCTATACAGTTTGATATAATCCATAAAAGTTCTACACGAAAATACAATCAGGTTAGCGACTTCAGTTGACTAACCTCTCCTACAAAATATGCCACGACCTTGGCATAGGCATTACAAAATATCCGATATTCAAGATATGATCAAATAGTTATCCTTTTCTCGTAGGACTTCCCACTACGAAATATTTACAGTGAAGTAAAGATCTCAACTGTTCCATTCTAGGAATCCAATAACATATGGATTCCCGCTAGAATCCAGTGATGATCATCTGTTCCACTTTATTCATAGACGTATTAATATACATGAAGGTTCAAACGAAACTTACGTATTGAACTGCATGTTGGCTTCATCCTGAAGACCCAACCAAAATCCTTCATAACAATTCTTCCATCGAATTGTTCAGAATCAAAATAATAACATACGGGCAGAGAGAGAGTCCATCTTGCCCTTACAACAGCTGACGTCATAATCCCCAACTAGGTTACCTGTGCGCAAAGAGCAACTCATACTCTGCATTGTGCACGTCGGTGCGTGAATAAAACGTACGCACAAATAATATAACTATCTCAAGACTGGTGCGTACATTGGCAGGACCGAAGACTACCCCCTTAGGTAAAACGTACGCAACAGCTCCCTTATCACCGGCCCTTAAAAAAAATTAATTCTATTAATTTTTTTTAAAACTAAGTACCCAAGAGAGGTGAGTCAAAACTACATCGACGTCTATGTGCATAAATTATATTCATAAAGTTATACAATATTATAAAAAAGAATATGAAAATGGAAATCAATATAACTGAATGAAAGTATGCATTAAAGCACACATCCACAATCGACCTACTTTGGAACGATGTGGTAAACTACGAAGTAAAAGAAAGTTGAAAATGAAAACCAAAAAAATGATAAAAACATTCAACTAAATTTACAACTCAAACATGTGATTTCAAATGAAAATGAATAGCAACGATGATGATAATAAATGACAAGAGAATCAAAAAATTAAAATGAAAGATGCAAAATGCAGCAAAACATAATTAAACACGTTAAGAAGCAACACCCGTAATGTTTCTAACATTATGACGGTGGACTAGTTATCTAAACGTGAGAGATAATGTGTAATGAGAAGTAAATATAAGTATAAAGAGACACTTACAACTATTCAAGTTAATTAATGTGTACTCTACAAGTAATTAAGTGGCTTAATTGATTTCATCTAATTAAGATAGTTCTTAATTACAAACAAATAACTAATTACTAATTTATTTAAGTAATTGCAATTTTACTCAGTGTTACTGTTCCATTAACACTAGTTAGTAATCGACTAGAATATGTTCTTAATGTTCCATGCAAGATGCAAAGATATTCTTGAATACAGTATGTAGTGTAATATGTTCCATAGAATAATGAATGTCTATGTGTCACTATGAACAGTGTTTCCGTACTAATAAAATGTTACTACACACGAAGTTACGTTATAATCCAAAAGTAAGTATATCCAGGAATTTTTTGCTGGTACGAATAATTCAGTTCCATACAGAGCACGTATAGAAGTTCAAAAATTGATAATGTACTAAGTTCCTCTTATTATATTTGATTGATTATCTATGAGGACGTTTCAACATCCGGAAGTGGTTTAGGTTCGACCAGTTCGCTTGGACATCTTGACAGACAGTCCGCAAACACATTTTTCACTCCAGGAATCGCTCGAATTTCATAGCTATATGGCTGAAGAGCAATAGCGTATCTGGTTGACTTTGATGATTTAACGTCCTTAGTGTTCAGTGCTGTGAGAGCCTTTTGGTCTGTCTCCACTACAAAGTGGGAGCCCAGTAAGTAACGTTCCAATTTTGTGATTGACCAAACTAACGCGAGCAACTCCTTGTCCAGAACGGAGTATTTCATTTCGCTCGCCGTCAGTTTTCTCGAAACATACATGACGGGAAATAAGGTGCCCGTATATTCCTGCACCAAAACTGCAGCAATGGCGTAAGAAGATGCGTCACTACGAAGAATAAAAGTAAGATCTTTGTTAGGCAACTTCAAAAATGGCGCATTTGAAAAAAATCTTTTTATATAATCTAACGCGATTTGGTGTTCGTTAGTCCACTGGATTATGTTAGCTGTCCCTTTTCTCAGTAAAGAAGAAAAAGGTGCAGTTAAAGTAGACAAATGAGGGATGAATTTAGAATAGAACTGTATTAGTCCTAAAAGAGACCTAACTTGTTTTTTTGTCTTAGGTGCTGAGATGTTTAAGATTTTCGAGACATTACTGTCTTCTGTATACATTAAACCCCGACCTATACGATGACCCAAAAAGGAGATGTCATGAAAACCGACAAATGCCTTAGAAGGTTTCGCTGTTAAGTTATAATCCCGTAGAGTAGAAAGTAAAGCTTTTAATCCCTGAATGTGTTCATCCCAAGAGTTACTGAAAAGACAGATGTCATCTATGTAAGTAATGACATCGGGACGATGAGACAGTACGCGGCGCATCATGCGTACAAAGGTAGCTGGCGCATTCATTAATCCGAATGGCATAAAATTCCATTGGAAAAGTCCCCGTGGCGTCGAGAAAGCGGTGAATGGCTTTGCTTTAGGTGTGAGTGGCACTTGCCAATAACCCTTTGAAAGGTCAAATTTCGAAAAAAATGTAGCATGGGATAATTTCTCCAATAAGTCATCTAAGAGAGGTAAAGGTTCCGCATCAAACTTTGTAACTTTGTTTAATTTCCTGTAATCTACGCAAAGACGAATATTGTTGTCTTTCTTTCTAATAATCACCATAGAAGAAGAGTATGGTGATGAAGATGGTTCAATTATATTTAATTGAAGCATCTCATCCAATTCCTTATCAACCCTATCATGAAAGTGTAAAGGGATAGGATATGGGCGCACTAGAATAGGCGTATCGTCAGTCAGAATAATGTCATGTTGGATGACTGACGTATGACCTGGGATGTCAGTGAGGACATCCTCATACGAGTGTAGAATTTTAGAGACTTGCTGACGTTGATCAGCCGAAAGAGTAGATGAAATAGTAACATCATTCCAATTCTCAGTGGAATGAAGTGGCACAACTGGTATTGGCAGTTGTACATCATCGAAAGAAGATTCTTCTTCTTGGATGACTGACAAACTAGAATAGTGTTGAATAGGAGGTGTAGGATCGTCAGTTGCTTGGAATACTGACTGTAGATAATCAGGACGTGAGTAATACTCCTTCAACATGTTAATGTGGAAGGTTTTATGTTTACCATTTACATCAACGATGTAGTCAACATCGGATATTCTTGAGATGATCCTGAAAGGACCTCTCCAAGTAATTAATAGACGATTGTTATGAGTGGGGAGTAAGACAAAAGCTTCGTCACCAGGAATAAGCTGGCGAAGACGTCTATACTTGTTTGCAAATAGACGAGCTTTTTCTTTGGCTTGTTCGGATGATGCAGTAGCTAGTCTACAAGCATCTATGATTCTCTTTCTCAGAGAGATCACATACTCATAAGAGGATTGAGTTTCCTCTTCAATATTCTCTTCAACCAATAAGTCGTGGATTAACGACATCGGGCCACGTGGTTGCATGCCAAAAACAAGCTGGAACGGAGAAAACCCCGTGGCTTGATTTTGCACCTCGCGATACGCGAAGAGAGCGGCGGGTAGGACCCGATCCCAATCCTGAGGGTGATCTTGGGTCATCTTACCCAACAACTGCTTGAGTGTCCTATTTTGACGCTCAATTAACCCATTGGACATCGCATGGTAAATTGAACTAAGTGATCTGTCTATACCTAATGTCTTCATAACTTGAGACATGGATTCAGAAATGAACTGAACCCCATGATCCGATAAGATCTTCCGCGGAAAACCAATGCGTGAGAAGATCAACATTAACGCCTCTGCTACACTGGCAGATGAGGTGTTCTTCAGAGGGATGGCCTCAGGCCAACGAGTGCACATATCAATGCAAGTAAGAATATGCGTATGCCCTCTGGCAGATGGAAGCATCGGACCAATAATGTCGATAGCCATTTTATCAAATGGTCTAATCGGGATGTCCGCAGCTTGAATAGGAGCCGCATGAAATGGGCCCCGTACTTTAACTTCCTGACATATCAAACATGAACGACAATAGAGAGTAATATCTCTATGAACGCCCGGCCAGTAGAATGCAGAAAGCACTCTGGATTTGGTACGTGAAAAACCCATATGGCCCGCGCATTGCGAGTCATGAGCATGTCGCAATATTCGCGATCTCATAGAAGACGGGACTAGAATCTGAGAACATAAGGATGAATCCTTTTCCCGTATCAATCTAACTAAAATCCCATTTTTAAGAATAAAGTCATGTCTAGATTTTGCAAGTTTGTTGCTTGTATTCTTTTTGTTCACATACTGAAAATTTTTTTTAATGAATCATCATTCTTTTGTAAAGTTGCAAACGATTCCCGTGAAATAGGAGCATCATCATCACAAGTGGTATGAACTGTAGGTTCATATGGTGTATCATGCGACATAATAGTAGCTTGAGCTCTAGTCACTACTGCATTTGCAGCCTGAAAATGTCGCTCTTCCCATGCAGCAATTTGCTGTGGTGTACACTCTGTTATACCATGTATACGACCCAATATGACATCACAAATTGGATTAGGAAGAAGACAGGCGTGGATCTTCCCTGAAAAAAATGGTGTATTTAAATTAATAATGGCTGTGGGAAACATTTCCACTGTGCCTCCAAAGGTAACGCATTTGACTGTGTGGCCCGTGGCATAACGAGGATCTATCAGCGAAGTCCGTACCCCGACCGTGGTACAACCTGAATCAAATAAAAGAGAGCATGGAATATTATTGACAAGTCCTTTGTGAAACTTAAGAGATCCTTGTCCCTGATGTACAGAAGTTGCCGTGCAGACCGCAGGTAGGCTAGGCAAAATGTGTCCGCAGCGCAACGTCGTGATCGCCTTGGGCTGGAAAAGTGTTGAGCATTCTGCACAAGCTGTCACCTGATGACTATCAATAGAACAAGACATGGCATTATGAGCATCAGCACCTTTAACCTGTTCATTGTTAGCCTGAGTATCACTTAAAGCGACATTAGAATGTCTACGTGTCTGGCTCGACGATCTATCTCTTCGTCGCGATCTGTTCTGATTATTTGCATTAAAATTGCCCCAATTGTCATTCCTGCTCGCGTTAAAATTTTGATGAGTACGATAATTAGTATAATTACCATTATAATGTTGGTTAAATGTTTTATTCAACGAACCTTGTCTATTTTGTGGAACCTGAGATTTTGATCGCCAGTTTTGTTTATTATTATACCCTTGATTATGTTTGAAATTATTGTTACCAAAATCTCGCGATCTATGAGCTTGGTTCCAAGAAACATTGAATGGAGCAGATTGTTGGAATTGCTTCCCCTTATAAAAATTACCATTGTTGAAATTCTCATTATTTCCCTTATTAAAGTATCTGTCGTTACTCAATGAACGATTTCGTGAAAAATTATTTTGTTGTACGGCAAAAGCAACTGGCAATTCACTTTTAATCTGAGCATTACTTAGATCCATGGATGGGTGAGCAGTGCAGAAATTTTTAGAATGTTCTTCTAGATCTTTCATAGATAAAGGTTTCCGTTCGTGCAAAAATGCAAGAAATGCTGGATTTACTGACGATAGCACCTTATCGCGCAGTAGTAAATCGAAAAGACCTTCATACGACTTTTCTATCTTGGATAATTCGATCCATCTTTCTAGTGTTAGCCGTATTTGGGAAAGAAAATCACAAAAGTTCTTCCCTGATTGCGGTAGCAAAGTCCGAAAACGTAATCGGTATTCATTTTCTGTCATTTGGAATTTTCGGAGAAGTGAAGCTCGAAGAGCGTTATAATTATTCTTATCATTAATACTGGTGGTATGATAAACCGCCAAAGCATCTCCCGTAAGCAATCTGGATAAATATGTAGAATATAGTGATTTATCCACATTGTAAGACCTACAGGTGGCCTCAAACCTATCCCAAAAAAATATCACGTCGTCAGACGGGGGGTTAAATTTAGGTAATTTTAGGTGAATTTCCTTAAAATTATCATGCCTGGATGAAGCTTGGCCTTCGAAAGTTCTCTGCGAATTAGCTTCTTGAGTTAACCTAATTCTATCATATTCCAATTCGGCAAGTTTCAAATCATGCTGACGTTTCTTATCATTCTCTTCTGTCTCAAGCTGAAGTCTTTTTGTATTTTGTTCAGCTATTAATCTTCTTTCTTCCATTTCCTTTTGTTTAACTTCCATTTCAATCTTAAGTTTATCTGCAGCCTCCAATCTTTTCTGTTCTGCCTCATGCAGAAATCGTTTCTCTTCTAATTCAGCCTCAATCCATTTTTGATCTGCCTCAAATTGAAGTTTTTCTAGTCTTAAAGTTTCTAACTTTCTCTGTTCAGCTTCTATTTCTTGAGCTTTCCTATATTCCGACATAGCGAATTGTCGTACCTCTTCAGGAGGTATCTGAAGAGCTTTTGCTTGCTTAATGAAATAATCTAGTGAATACATTATGCTTTATAAGTAGTCCCTATACTCTTAATTTCTAAATATGATAATTAATTAATGTAAATTAATTAACCTTGTTAATGCACCGAATGGTCTTCGTTCCTGTCCTAGAACGGTATATCATACTCATATAATTGTCAAATATATTAATAATCAATAAATTAATTTATGTAATGACATGTTATGAACAGACAAAAGCCATAGACAATAGCAACAACAATGACAAGACGAGATACTCAAAGACAGTAGAAAACAGTCGCAGAAATCCAATAAAAAATAAAAATGTGAAACTAAAAATAGAATGTCGTAAAGAGTTACGATGATAACTGCGATCAAATACTAAACAATACAATTGACAAGACAGTGTAAAAACATATGTTTTGTAAAGAACTGAACGATAGTCAGGTGAGGATGACGTAATATACAAACAAAATACATTATAAAACTAAGGTACGAGTAAAAATAACTGTGAAAACAACAATTAAAACTTGACTGAACAGCTAAACAAATACTATCATAAGAAGCAAGTAGCGATCGGAACTACAGCAAGGTTTCTAGCCTTGAACCGGAATTATCGCTCAATTGAAACTTATAAATCAAACCCTATAGAACATCTGACAAAGAGCCCGAATCGGCTTCGAGATGAACCTCGTTTGTCAGATCGACCTCCCTACCACCCACGACGGATATACAACATAGAACATGCAACATGAAAAGTATATTGGTGGACATAGAAGAGAATAGGCACAGCCAAACACAATACAGTAATAAACGAGACTCCGTTTATACTTATCTCTGCTGATCAAACAAAAAATGTGCCTCGTCTCCGTAAATGTACGTTTGAGAATCGAAATACTTCGTCCTGAGTATTAGAGTATAGCTCGCACGTAAATAAGGACCAAAAGGATGATGTCCAACGTAGGTAGTCACTGGAGAACTTGGTGTTGAGGTTCATTGCTGACCTTGACCTTCTGACAACCGTCGTGTAGATTCCATGATGAAGACACGGGTCTTTCTGTCTAACGATTTTTGGAAAGATATTGAGTAAGTTCCCTTCTTTGAAACTTGTCCAAAACACACTGTGCCGCCATTTACTGTTGGGTTCTTTTGTGATTGTAGTTGATAGTAACGATATGCTAGTGGTAGATGTATCAATGACTAGCTTAGACACGCGAATGGTTTCAATGAAAAGTTGTCAAAAGGTTATTCAATCAAATTCCAACGAGTGGTAGGCAATTGGCCAATTCATGACTAGAATCAACTCGTTGTTAAAAGTTATTCAGGTTTATTGACGAATGACAAACGGCAATCAACGACACGATCAAGACAAACGATGAGAGCATCATAATTATAGTTACTGTTGATAATAAAACATTCCTGTAGATTTCTTTATCAATCAAGTCCTTTTCTATCCAAGTGACTAGGATTTCCTAACAGTTGTCATTTGAAATACATTACGGTCATGTCCGTTAACCTTGTTCCAAGGACGTCTGTAACAGTAAACGGATTCATGCTCATGGATGACGCTTCCATATAATACTTGTTTAAATCCCAGACTTTCTCCTTACAATAATCTATACAGTTTGATATAATCCATAAAAGTTCTACACGAAAATACAATCAGGTTAGCGACTTCAGTTGACTAACCTCTCCTACAAAATATGCCACGACCTTGGCATAGGCATTACAAAATATCCGATATTCAAGATATGATCAAATAGTTATCCTTTACTCGTAGGACTTCCCACTACGAAATATTTACAGTGAAGTAAAGATCTCAACTGTTCCATTCTAGGAATCCAATAACATATGGATTCCCGCTAGAATCCAGTGATGATCATCTGTTCCACTTTATTCATAGACGTATTAATATACATAAGGTTCAAACGAAACTTACGTATTGAACTGCATGTTGGCTTCATCCTGAAGACCCAACCAAAATCCTTCATAACAATTCTTCCATCGAATTGTTCAGAATCAAAATAATAACATACGGGCAGAGAGAGAGAGTCCATCTTGCCCTTACAACAGCTGACGTCATAATCCCCAACTAGGTTACCCGTCCGCAAAGAGCAACTCATACTCTGCATTGTGCACGTCGGTGCGTGAATAAAACGTACGCACAAATAATATAACTATCTCAAGACTGGTGCGTACATTGGCAGGACCGAAGACTACCCCCTTAGGTAAAACGTACGCAACAATGTGGCAATACGTATTTGCAGTAGGTATACTTTATGAGGAGTCAAAAATCAAATAAATGCCAGATGTATCCCTTGACGACGCAAGGTGCCAACTAAGAGTAAGAGAGCACAATTACAGGCTGCGACCACGCTCTGCAAAAATAAAAACAAGTCAAAAATATAATTAACAACTGTACAGCCATCTCTAATATTCACCAACAAATTCCCCCCCCATTCTCTCTCTCTCTCTCTCTCTCTCTCTCTCTGTCTCTCTCTCTCTCTCTCTCACTAGATCACAACACACCTTCTATCACTCAATACAGAATCAAAACACAACACCGTACTCCTCCCGTTCTCGCTTGCTAAACTTAGCCTAGAGCTTAGATCAATAACACAGGTAAATCCAGCCATTACTCCACTGGCCTGCTGTCTGCGCGTGCGGGTGTTAACTGACCCCGCTTCCACACATACACGCCATGACTCATACTCTAGGCAAAACAAGATTAGCCATCCAATACACGAAATGATAAATAAAAGTACCCATGCGATAATTTATCCAGTTGGGACTATACTGGAAGTGTTATAAAATTAACGTTGCGCTGATACTCACTAGTATCAAAAAAAAAAAAAAAAAAGAATAGCAAAAACTCTTTACAGAATTATTTATACACATGTCCAAGAGGAAAACTTTGGTCAAATAAAATGTACATCAGCTCAGACTTCTGTCTCATGAAAAATACCCTCTTGGCGTAACTCTTAGCGAATTTTAAATTGGTAGCGCGCTTAATACAAAAAATCAGAAAATCCCAGTCACACAAAAATACTTTATATATATATATATATATATATATATATATATATATATATATATATATATATATATATATATATATATATATATATATATATATATATATATATATATATATATATATATATATATATATATATATATATATATATATATATATATATATGTAGTGGTGTTGATGGTATTGTATGATGGTGATATTACTAAATGTAATTGTATGAGGCCAGCTGTGAAGGCTCCTGAGATAAAATGTAGTTGTGAATTGTCAGAAGGCCTTTCTTGCTACCACTACGACCTCACACTTAATTTTTTTTAATGAATGTGGCTACGTAAAGTGTCTAGGGTTATGATATGTAGTGTGGTGTAATAGGTTATAGATATACCCACAGATATTTAACAAGACTAATAATATTAATAAATGTTAAAATACACTGAACTAACTCACGTGTGTAAATTTTTTGATAAAATTATATTACATTTATTTTGTTCTGGATCAATTTTTTAGGTTGACCAGAACTTAAAAGGATTTAGAGATTATGAAAGAAATGCATGGAATATTATATCATAAATGCAATAGTGTACATATATATGTACTATACTAGTTAGTTTTATTAAAATGTTCTAGTAGTCATCTACTTGGGAGGATAGTTAATGTTTGTGCTGTTGGGGTGGCCTCATCACACCTGTCTATATTGACTACACAGTGTCCAGAAAATGGTGGGAATTTTTATGTGGTATTAGTAACTAAAAAGCGTTGGTGAATGTCCAGCAGACCAGAGGCTCACTCATCTTGTAGTTGTAGCTCTGGTGCTGAAATCTGGTGGTCCCACCTCTCCGTGCTGGCGGGCAATAATGGTGGTCTCTGTCACAAGTACTGCACAGATACACTCGAGTAAAGTCACCAACTGAATAGACACTGCTTTGTTGACAACAGAAACTCACAGCTCTGCAATCAAAGTATGGGCCATGTGTCAAAATCTATTCTCTACCCACGTCTGGACACAACACTGACACAACAACCACATCATACAGACAGGTCAGATCTCTCTGACCAAACAGCACATTTACCATGGTGGTTTTACATCAGATAGATCCTCCCAGACTATAGATTCTGAAAAATATTTATTAGTTTTCTGCCCTAAAAGAGGATAGGTAATATGTTTCATTATTCTCAACACTTGATCTGTCTTGCCTAACCCTTGCTGGAGTTTATGTACATTGTTGGTCCCTAGACCCTGACTAGGGCGGGGGGTCTAGAGCAAATCCCTACTTGTTTGTAAGGCTAGATTTCGATATGGCAGTATCGAATCACTCGAACATGAAACAATATTCAAAATATATAAGGAAATAATTTCAATCTTACCAGATTATGAATAAATAACACAGAATTGCTAGCAAAACTCAGCTGAGCTGCTGGCTATAGTATGGCGTCCCTAAATTTATTTCACTTTCTTTCATATGGAAATCACCACACTTTAAAATCTGTGTCTATCACTGAACAACTATTGAAGAATGGCCCCACTTTCGCGTCTGAGCGCTAATGATATGATTGTCTGTGGCCAATCACTGCCTAGGTTTATTTTAAATTCAAATTTCCTACCATAAAGTCATTTCAGTCATGCTTCAGTCAAGTATGGATGGTTATCTGTTAGTCTGTCCGTCTCTACTTGTGTTTCTACAAAAATGTACTTGATTTTTGACCCAACCTTTCTCTCCCCTCCCAAATTTTGCCGTTACAAGTTATATTTAACCAAAGCTCACACCCACAATCCCCCTCCTCCCTACTAAGTAAATCTGCACACCTGCGTTTAGAGGTCGTGTTTTTTTGTGCAATTAGCGACACTTTTAGATTCAATACAGTCTGTCGATGATGTGAACAACACTGTCTTTTGTCATTATCTTCAATATTATCTATCCGTCTGTAAAATTAAGAACATATTAGTTCACTGCTCAGAATAGGCCATCCGGCCAGCTAATTTTTATATTCCTAACATTAATATTAAGAAAAAAGTACTTTTTAATTTTTGTAATATTCCTAACATCTGCGTTTAGCCGCTGAATTCAAATCAAGGGCTTGGTATCGCAAAAGCGTCCAATAAATGACTGTGGCGTAACATATCTATGGTCCCTTCTGTCGAGTTGCTTACTTTTTATGTCAACTTGGGAAACGTGACTTTTCTCCGTTTCCCCCCCAATTGCGTCTCCTTAGCCTTTCTAGTCTCACGCAATCTTTCCAGTCATATTTTTTTCCTTTTTGATCCGCCGTTCCCCTCCTGTCTAGCAAGTCAATTTTTATGGAGGATGATGACCCGCGGTCTAGGCGATCATGTACTATTCGCAGCCTACGCATTATGTTTTTATCCTTAAATGTTATCTTTGGAGGTATTTTACCGTTGTATCTCTGTCAATTTCACTACACATCTCCCCACTTGAAAACATGCCTATGGCAAGTTCCAAAACCAGCGATACACATAGGTAAAATTACTCCTCACGTCTGCCACTACTCTAATTTTGATCACAGGGGTGCCGACTGAGGAAATCTGCACCGACATTCAATTTGCCTGGGATATATTGGATACTAAACTGATAAGGTTGAAGCAATAAAGACCACCTCAGCAATCTTGCGTTTTCATGCTTAGCCTGAGACAAGAACACGAGAGGCTGATGGTCCGTCTCCACCACAAAAGTCCTACCATACAGATAGATTTGAAACTTCTTTATTGCCCAGATTAATGCTAAACATTCTTTTTCGCTTGTGGAGTATCCTTGTTCCGCCTTATTCAATTTGCGGCTTGCATAAGCGACTGGTTTCAGTTCCCCATCAGGTGAAGATGATCTTTGCAACAAAGCCCCTCCGAGTCCTACATTACTTGCATCGGTTCTTAAGACAAAGTCCTGTGTCAAATCAGGCAGTTTGAGAATAGGCTTGCTAGTGAGTTTTTCCTTTAACTCTTGGAACGCTAGTTCACATTGTGCAGTCCAAATAATTTTATCTGGAAGTCCCTTGCGAGTCAGATCAGTCAGAGGAGCACAAATAGCGTTAAAATTTTTGATGTATTTCTGATAAAATCCGCATAACGACACGAATGATCGCACGTCCTTTTTTGTTTGCGGCCTAGGTGCTCTCTGCAGTTTTTCCAAGTTCTTAGGATCAGGGGTCATATTACCCTGATATACAGTGTGTCCCAAGAATTCCAACTCTTTGCATCCAATACAACATTTTGTTGGCCTAGCAGTTAAGTTCGCCTCCCGAAGTCTATCAAACAACATCTCCAGAGCTTCAATGTGTTCTTCAAATGTCTCTGTGGCGACGAGAATATCATCCATGAAATTCGTGATACATGGGTTATTCAGGGGATCCAACAATTTGCGCATCATCCTTGAAAACACACTCGGAGCATTTTTCAGTCCGAATGGTAGCATATTGAATTCATAATGTCCATCCGAAGTGCTAAAAGCCAAATAAGGTCTCACTTCAGGCTTCACTGGGATCTGGTAATAGCCTTTACTAAGATCCACCTTTGAAAAGTATTTTGCCTTGTTCAGTCTGGCAAATAACTGTTTTGTGTCTGGTAATGGATCCACTTGTCCTTCTGTGACAGCATTCAGTTTCCTGTAATCTATGCACAGTCTGTGTTCCCCAGACGGTTTTCTCAACAAAACGACACTAGAACTAAAAGATGATTCACTGTGCGAAATAATCCCCTCCTTCAACAAATACTCTATTTCTTCCTTCAATGCCTTCTCCTTCGCGAACGGAATAGAATAGGCTCTCATACAGATTGGGTTTGAGTCTACCAGTTTCATGTCATACTGTAGCAAATTTGTATGGCCTGGTTTATCTGTTAATACATCTGTATGTTCCTCCAGAACCTGTTGAACTCTCTCCCTCTGGTTTTTAGTCAGGTGCTTACTGACTTTTACCTGTGCTGCTGTTTCACAAGGATGTAATGGGTATTCATGTGAGGTGAGTGGTTCTTTTTGCATCTGGGTTGCAATAGCCAAGGTCAATAAGGGGGTGCTTTCCTGGAGTGGTCTGTCCAGATACTTCTTTAACAGGTTTACATGATAAACTTTTTCCTTCCCCTTTTTGTCAATTTTATAGTTTGTTCTAGACACCTTCTCTAGAACCGTATATGGACCTTGCCAACCAATTTGTAATTTATTCTGGCTTCCGGGTAGTAGAAGCAGCACATTCTCTCCGACTGCCAGTTCCCTGTCCTTTGCCTTCCTATTAAAATATGCTGCATGTTTCTTCCTGGCTTGTTTCAAATTATCATTTGCCAGTTTCCATCCAGCTTTCAAACGAGTGGTCAGTTCGTTCACATATTGATAAGATGAGGTAACAGTCTCTTCCGCCTTCTCATCTGTCCAGGTCCTTAATAAAGCTTCTAATGGACCTTTTATTGGCCTCCCAAATAGCAGAGTTGCGGGAGCCATCCCGGTTGAACTATGTGGTACCTCCCGGTACGCAAACAATGCGGCGGGCAGGAATTGATCCCACAGATCCGGTTTTTCGTGTGCCAGCTTTCTCAGGATAGAAATGAGAGTCCCGTTGAACCTCTCTACCTGGCCGTTCCCTTGTGGATGGTACGGACTACAATGAAAGTGCCTGGCTTGAAATAGCTTAAAAACTTCTTCCGTTAGTTTCCCCTTGAACTGAGAACCATTATCCGTCAAGATTTGATGCGGGAATCCTAATCGGGTAAATATTGTAAGTAGTGCCTCTGCTACATGTTTTGAATCAATTGATGGCAGGGCTACCGCCTCTCCCCACATAGAACAAGTGTCCACCAGAGTAAGGATGTAACTGTTCCTCCTCTTGGTCCGAGTGAGAGGTCCTACAATATCCACTGCAACCCTCTCAAAAGGTGTTCCCACTATGGGCATTTCCCCTAGAGTTGCAGGAGCAGTCCAGTGCTTTGGAGCTACCCTTTGACATTCTGGGCAGGATTTGACATATCTTTTTATATCCTCCGTTATCCCTGGCCAGAAGTAATGACAAGCTATACGCTGTCCTGTGGCGCTGATCCCCATGTGACCACTGAAGGGAATCGCATGCCCGAGTTCCATCACTTTATCTCTATATGAAGTGGGAAGAACCAGCTGGTTGTGACCATTTGTTCCAGTTCCGGCCTTCCTGTATAAGAGTTTGTTCTTCATGAAATATTCCCCCTTGCTCGGAGGTGTGTGGCATTTGGGCAATTTTTTAAAACAGGGCTTGAGTGTCCTATCCTCAGCCTGCGCCTTCCTCATCTCCTCTGGATGAGCATTTATAGGTTCACCTTCTTCCTCCTTCTTCTGTGACCTGGTCTGCACTGTCGCCATGATCACAGGTTTCTCGGGATTCCCCAAGAAGACGTATCTACACCCCAATATCAGAGGGTAGATTGGTTCATCTATCACTGCTGCTCTGATTTCTCCTTCCACATAGCGAGTTTTCACCGTTATCCTTGCGATGGGAAGTGTCATGAGTGGTATGTCCTTAGTCGCCCCTTGTATTTCCACTGTTTCTGTGGTATACTGACTTGGGTCCACTAGGCTAGACTTCACAACTGAATCATAATCCAAACCTGTATCATAAAGGCACCTTATGGTGACCCCATTACAAATAACATCCTCACAAACTGGGGGGTGATAAGGTTCCTGTTGTCCCTTAGGATTAACCTTTAATCTTTGCGTCCCCGACTTCATTGCAGCAATGTTTGAAGGTTTCCTTCTACAAAATTCGGTGTTATGGTTATCCTTCTTGCACCATTTACACCATCTTTTTCCTTGGTTCAACGGTTTTCTTTCATTGAACTTTTGGTCATTGAACTGTGAGTTTCTGTCGCGATAGTCATTTCTTGGCCGCTCAAAGTTTGTCCTACCTTTATTTCCCTGCTCTCTATTATCAAATTTATTAAATTGCTGTGGAGCTTTAAAATTGTCTATGTGCTTCTTTTTAGCACCACTTACCTCTGCCTGAGCTGCCTGATACCTCTCAGCAACATTTAAAATTTCCCCCAACTTCTCTGCACCTTGTTCCATGAGAAATTTTCTCATGTCTGGAGCCATGGACTCTCTCAATTGCTCAATCATGATCATTTCTTTAAGATCTTGGGTCTTCCCCAGAGCCGTCCATTTCTCCAAATAGGTTTCTAGTCTAGCAGAGAATTGGTGGTATGTCTCCCCAGACAACAGTTTGGCATTTCTAAATTTCTTACGATAAAATTCACCATTCTTCTCGTACCTTAATAACAAAGCCTGCTTTAACATGTCATAATTGTCTTGGTCTTCCCTGTTCATTTTGGCAAATACTTCATAAGAAGTACCTCTCAATCCCTGTGATAGCTTTAAGCTCCACCTCTCTCTCTCTAACCCATATGTAGTAGCTAATAACTCAAAACGTCCTAGGTACCCCTCTATGTCATCGTCTTTTTCAACAAAATGGTCTAAATGAAACCCCATAGCTGAGTTTGAGGCTCCCAGACTGGGCGTAGCATCTGAGGCAAAAGGGCTGGCACCATTTTCAGTAGCCGGACCTTGTAATTCCAGCTCCCTTAGTCGTAATTCGTGCTCCCTTTGCAACCTTCTATCTTCTGCCTCCCTTTCGGCCTTTTTTTCTTCTGCCTCCCTTTGCTGTCGTTTTTCTTCTGCCTCAATCTGCAGCCTCTTAATTTCTCTATCAGCCTCAATTTGTAACCTCTTCTCTTCAGCTACCTTTCTATCTTCCCTTTCAATATATTTATCACATTCAGCCGTTACGTATTGAATTAAAATTTGACCATCCATTCCCATCTCCTTCGCGGTGAGCACAGCAGCTGATCTAAATTTTGCCAGCTCCGCCATACTTTTTAGACAATATAATAATATACAAGCTAAATCTCTAACCAGTAAATACACTAAGTACTTCTTATGACTATAGTCTAACTAATTCTAACTAACCAGTTAACTAATTAATTATTACTGGCTGTGAAGATTCACCAACTTTTATCTGCAGGGACACTTTTAATTTTAAAGGGAATTTTACAATTTATTTCCCTACTTTTATTTCTCCCACCAGGAGATCCTAATATTACTGTTGGGCTAATTATCCCTGGACAAGACCCCAATTTATGTAGTGGTGTTGATGGTATTGTATGATGGTGATATTACTAAATGTAATTGTATGAGGCCAGCTGTGAAGGCTCCTGAGATAAAATGTAGTTGTGAATTGTCAGAAGGCCTTTCTTGCTACCACTACGACCTCACACTTAATTTTTTTTTAATGAATGTGGCTACGTAAAGTGTCTAGGGTTATGATATGTAGTGTGGTGTAATAGGTTATAGATATACCCACAGATATTTAACAAGACTAATAATATTAATAAATGTTAAAATACACTGAACTAACTCACGTGTGTAAAATTTTTTGATAAATTATATTACATTTATTTTGTTCTGGATCAATTTTTTAGGTTGACCAGAACTTAAAAGGATTTAGAGATTATGAAAGAAATGCATGGAATATTATATCATAAATGCAATAGTGTACATATATATGTACTATACTAGTTAGTTTTATTAAAATGTTCTAGTAGTCATCTACTTGGGAGGATAGTTAATGTTTGTGCTGTTGGGGTGGCCTCATCACACCTGTCTATATTGACTACACAGTGTCCAGAAAATGGTGGGAATTTTTATGGGGATATTAGTAACTACAAAGCGTTGGTGAATGTCCAGCAGACCAGAGGCTCACTCATCTTGTAGTTGTAGCTCTGGTGCTGAAATCTGGTGGTCCCACCTCTCCGTGCTGGCGGGCAATAATGGTGGTCTCTGTCACAAGTACTGCACAGATACACTCGAGTAAAGTCACCAACTGAATAGACACTGCTTTGTTGACAACAGAAACTCACAGCTCTGCAATCAAAGTATGGGCCATGTGTCAAAATCTATTCTCTACCCACGTCTGGACACAACACTGACACAACATCCACATCATACAGACAGGTCAGATCTCTCTGACCAAACAGCACATTTACCATGGTGGTTTTACATCAGATAGATCCTCCCAGACTATAGATTCTGAAAAATATTTATTAGTTGTCTGCCCTAAAAGAGGATAGGTAATATGTTTCATTATTCTCAACACTTGATCTGTCTTGCATAATCCTTGCTGGAGTTTATGTACATTGTTGGTCCCTAGACCCTGACTAGGGCGGGGGGTCTAGAGCAAATCCCTACTTGTTTGTAAGGCTAGATTTCGATATGGCAGTATCAAATCACTCGAACATGAAACAATATTCAAAATATATAAGGAAATAATTTCAATCTTACCAGATTATGAATAAATAACACAGAATTGCTAGCAAAACTCAGCTGAGCTGCTGGCTATAGTATGGCGTCCCTAAATTTATTACACTTTCTTTCATATGGAAATCACCACACTTTAAAATCTGTGTCTATCACTGAACAACTATTGAAGAATGGCCCCACTTTCGCGTCTGAGCGCTAATGATATGATTGTCTGTGGCCAATCACTGCCTAGGTTTATTTTAAATTCAAATTTCCTACCATAAAGTCATTTCAGTCATGCTTCAGTCAAGTATGGATGGTTATCTGTTAGTCTGTCCGTCTCTACTTGTGTTTCTACAAAATGTACTTGATTTTTGAACCAACCTTTCTCTCCCCTCCAAAATTTTGTCGTTAAAAGTTATATTTAGACACAGCTACCACCCAAAAACCCTCTCTTCCATAGTAAGTAAATTTGAACACCTGCGTCTCGAGGTCGTGTTTTTTTGTGCAATTAGCGACACTTTTAGATTCAATACAGTCTGTCGATGATGTGAACAACACTGTCTTTTGTCATTATCTTCAATATTATCTATCCGTCTGTAAAATTAAGAACATATTAGTTCACTGCTCAGAATAGGCCATCCGGCCAGCTAATTTTTATATTCCTAACATTAATATTAAGAAAAAAGTACTTTTTAATTTTTGTAATATTCCTAACATCTGCGTTTAGCCGCTGAATTCAAATCAAGGGCTTGGTATCGCGCAAAAGCGTCCAATAAATGACTGTGGCGTAACATATCTATGGTCCCTTCTGTCGAGTTGCTTACTTTTTATGTCAACTTGGGAAACGTGACTTTTCTCCGTTTCCCCCCCAATTGCGTCTCCTTAGCCTTTCTAGTCTCACGCAATCTTTCCAGTCATATTTTTTTCCTTTTTGATCCGCCGTTCCCCTCCTGTCTAGCAAGTCAATTATTATGGAGGATGATGACCCGCGGTCTAGGCGATCATGTACTATTCGCAGCCTACGCATTATGTTTTTATCCTTAAATGTTATCTTTGGAGATATTTTACCGTTGTATCTCTGTCAATTTCACTACAATATATATATATATATATATATATATATATATATATATATATATATATATATATATATATATATATATATATATATATATATATATATATATATATATATATATATATATATATATATATATATATATATATATATATATATATATATATATAGGAAATAAGATAACACGGGATCTCGACTCTTGTCTCGAAATTCTTCGCCAACTTCTTCTATCTCTCTCTTTTTCATGATTTCTAAGGCTAGGTAGGACAGTGACCCAAAATACCGGGGGTTTTCCAGTACTTGACGCGTTGGTATTTACCCGAGAGGCCAATGATCTCAAAATGACCAGGTGGGACCGCCCAATTACCCACAATATCAAGGATTTCCCATGTACAGCGGCAGTTAGGACATTCACCCATGACCCAGTAGGCCAGGGGTTTCCCTAGCCTGGATGAGGTCAGTGGCCGCTGTTAACTGTATAAATGTAAGAATATATCAGTTGTGTCTTTACTCACATTTGTAAGCCAAAAAAAAAAAACCAGTTGCGGAGACTTCTAGCGTGTAATTTGTCAGACCCGAGGGCTAAAGAATTGCTTTTATATGCCGTCTTTGAGAAACCAAACTGCAATATTGGAACAAAGCGGGTGAGCTGGACATTAATGAATGCATTATCTTTTTATATGCAATTATTTGTATTGAATGTTTGAACTGCTTTCAATTATTATCTCCTTATATGCAATTAACTTTATTGAATGTTTGCACAGCTTTTCAGTCAATGCAGTTCTTCCTTTTATGCACATACTTTTGTATATTTTATGGAATTCATATATTTACTATTATATGATTTTTGTATGCCTTTGATTTCCTAAGGTTGTTCCACAGAATGCATATGCACTACCCTGCCCTCATCTTTTATTTAATGGTTGTATATTTTATTGAATTCATATATTTACTGTTGTATTATCTTTGTATGCCTTTATAATAGTTGAGGATATATGTATGCACTACCCTATTAATATTTTATGTTTGCAGCTCGAAGAATGGCGCTCAACATTGGTCCATGTCATTTATGTAATAATATGACTGATATCTGAGCCTGGTTTATGGACCACACTCAGGACAAATTAATGCCTCTAACCAGAGAGCTAAATAGATTGTTCCTTTGTGTGTATCTCCTAGCTTCCTGGTGGTGACGAACGCAGGTGAACTCTCAGTTGTGCAGTGAAACCTTGCAGTATGTCGTAGATTTTTGATAGGAGAATTAAGACTTGGGTTGGTCCCTTCTGAATAGATTGGAATGAGTGATAGTCACAGTGTGAGATAGAAATACAAAATAGATTTCCACGAGTGAGGTGGTGGAATAGTGATAGAGGCTGTCTCTGAGAGCGGGAAATCTTCTCTCTCTCTCTCTCTCACCTATCTTCTACGACAGATCTAAAGTAGTCAGACAGTCTAACACATATACATTAAATATATATATCCACTCACGTGCACGCACATTCAAGTGACGACAGGTAGACACACAGACGTGGGAAACTATACAACTGATTATATAGATAGTTAGAACGAGCTGACCAACATGCTGATTAATTTATTGTTAAGTTTATTTATCATTTGTAAACTTACGTCACAACATGTAAAATACATCAAGCATATACATATACAAATAGTCATAAAGTCAATAAAAATGCTACAAGAATTGATAGACCCACAGTAAGATCCTTCCCCTCGATGTTTAGCCCACAGTCCCGTTAAAAGGAACAAAAGTGATAGCCCTAAAGAGTCACAGATACTTACGGTTTAGTCTAAGAGTTTTTTTTTCCTTCTCGTAAATGTATGAACAGAGTTGGATAATCTGATTTAGCCTAAGAAAAAAAAAAAAAAAAAACTAGCATGTGCAAGAATTCTGCAGAAAAAATTTTAAGACCGCAAATGGGTGCCAAAATACAAAGGTAAAATCACACTCAGATCTGCGTTCGCTCTATACATTCAGACGAGCACACGTGCACATACTCACAGCTTTGATCGCTGCCTCTGGGAACATAATAAATTCTAGGACCTTCACACAGACCCGTAAATGCAGCCTCGACCAAGAAATCCCCAGTTCCAACAAGACGTACTGAATTCTCTGTCTCAGGGAACGATTCCTTGGGTGTTCTTATTTTTCGGATGTCTGTTAAGTCACATAAAATTTGTCCAGGCACGAAAGTTAGCAGAGCACAGTGTCACTAGCTTAGGTTTCGAGAATTAATGAATGTCAGATCGGTGTCTACTTTCAGGAAGGTACTATATTTGGTCACCACAATACTAGTCAAAACTCTGTCGGACTGTTAGTGATATTTGCTTGCCACAGCGGGCTGATCTGTACTAAAGCGTTATTTCTGAAAGAATTAATTCTGGCGCGATAGGCCTTTTACTTCATTTACTGTAACAGTTCATGTAATGGAAGTGCTTAAAATCTTCACAGATAATGTTCACGTACTAGAACGCTGGCAAAGTTGCGTACCACAGTTTCACTATATAAAAATGGAAAGAACACATATCAAATAATTTACATATATGTACTCAATATTCCTGAGGGTAAGAGGAAAAAAGGAAGACCAAAAGAAACACTCAGAAGAACAATAATAAGAGAAGGAAGAACGTTGGGCTTAAATAATGTGCAAGAGATAAGAGGAGTGGCGTCACAACGAACAACCTGGAGAGCACTGGTTTCTGCCTTATGCGCCGTGTTTGGTGCTTAAAGAATTTATTATTATTATTACTCAATATAACTTACATTTTTAAACTGCAAGCGTACCGCTTGACTTATCATTTAAATTCCCGTGACGTAAGTTATATTTAAAAATCAGCAATCCTCATGAATTAGGAACACGTGCGTATTCCGTCACCATTCATGAGGCTTCTAGCATTTATAAGTTAGTTTGGAAAAATCTGTTCTCGTCTGATTATTTAGCAGTAAAATTAAATTCATTATTGCTACATTGTTGTTTAAGCTAGAAATTATAATTTATTCTGCTTTCCACTGAAACACGTCACTAGAAAATAATACAGACTATATAAATTTGGCACTCTGCACAAAATCTAACTAGTGAAATATGAAATAAGGGATTTAACACTTTAAACACTTCACAAAATACTAGAATATAATATATAATATTTTACCTCACACAGAACTACAGGTAGTCGCACAACTTAAGAATTATATGCTTATATTTATGGAAGTCTAGAAGTTCGACAAATTGTCGAAACAAACTGAGAACTTCGCTACACAGCTTATACTGTTCCGAGCAACCTGTCTACTGCGAATCTAGAGGACTGAATGAAAATAAAGTTTAACATTCTGGTTATATCTATTACCAGACAAAGAGGTAATCTTTTAATTTCACTAAACGAAATAATCCCCCTTTCCGTCTATATCACTTACGTAACTGTCATAAACTGCCACTTTCTGACCGAGAGGGCGCGTGTCAGTTGCGAATCTCAGACAACTTGTCTGCAATGCAGGGGCAGTTTTTGCACCTACGTTTAACAAACTGACCGAGAAACGTGCGTGTCTATTGCAAAGGTAGACAACTTGTCTGAAATGCAGGGCAGTTTTCACACTTCAAGCTGACCATGGCCCACCATGAGTGTTGTGGCGGGTGAAAATGCAGACAAATTTGTCGCCTATATGTCTGGCGAAACGAATATACACGGTGTATTTCGTCAATCTCACGCCAAATCGTCTGGTCCTACGTCTGAGTATGAACCATAATCGCACCTCTCGTCAAACTGCGCGAATGACATCTACGTAATCAAGTTTCTCGTTTCGTCAGCCATGAAATGCGTTTCTAAATAAGAAACGAAACTAGCGAAAGTGAGAATGGCAAAATAGTAATGTATTTTAGTCGCAAACGAACGAATGCGAAAAAAAAAAAACACAGGAAAAAGGTAAAGAGCGACAATAATTAGAGAACATAGGTGGGAGAAAAGAAGAGTAAAATATAGAAAATTCAATGAACATAACTCTCCGTGACAGAACGTCCCCCCTTTAAGATATGGAAGCACTCCATGTCTACGTTATGGAATTAAATTTCGTATATCCGTAGCTTCAGGGTGTCTGTCTTCTTCCATCTCATCTCCCCCCTCCATCTCTGTTCAATTCCTACTCAAGTCTACTCCCAAAGTTTCCTTTCTCTGGAATGTCTCCCATGCGCGCTTGAAAGAGCGTCGCCGCTTCTGACATTTTTCAAAGATTTCCTGTGATTGCAGTGGAGTTTCCCTGCCACTATCGTCATCTTCGTCAGTTTTGGCGATCGTCAGGAGATGGTCGGAGGTCGGCACTGGTCTTTCCAAGTATCTCTTTAAGAGATTTAAATGGAAAACCTTTTCCTTTCCTTCACTAGAGATCTGGTAGTTAGCCTTAGAAATCTTTTTCAGGACGGTAAACGGCCCTTGCCATCCGATCCTCAGTTGGTTGTTCTCGGTAGGGAGTAACAACAAAACTTTCTCTCCTGCTTCCATTTCTCTCTCTTTCGCGACTTTCCTGTATCGGTTAGCGTGCTTTGTGCGTGCTCGCTTAAAGTTGGTCGTTGCTAGGTCCCATCCTAGTTTCAACCTTCCTTTTAGATCCGACACATATTTACTTGCTGAGACAACTGTCTCATCAGCCTTCTGGTCAGTCAGCGACCAAAGTAAGGCTTCAAGCGGGCCCTTAATGGGTCTGCCGAATAAAAGCGTAGCAGGCGGAAATCCTGTGGAAGTATGAGGAGATTCTCTGTAGCCAAATAAAGCTGCAGGAATACAAAGATCCAAATCTTCAGGTTTCACTTGTGCCAGTTTACTTAACATCATGTTGAGGTTTCCGTTAACACGTTCCACGAGCCCATTTCCGGCCGGAGTATAAGGCTTTGTGTAGATGTGTTTGGTCCTCAAGATCTTCACGATCTCATCCATCAACAGGTTTCGGTATGGAGATCCGTTATCCGTCAGCACTTGCTGAGGGAATCCCAACCGAGTGAAAATCTGCACGAGGGCTTCTGCGACATGCTTGGCATCTGCGCATGTTAGCGGGATAGCTTCTGCCCATAAAGTGCATGTATCGACTAAGGTCAGGATAAACCTGTTCCTTCTTTTAGCCTTTCTAAGGGTCCTAAAATGTCAATCACAACCCGTTCGAATGGTGTTCCCACTATTGGCATTTCACCCAAAGAGACTGGGGGTGTCCGATGCTTGGGTGGCACACGTTGGCACTGGGCACAGGATTTGACATATCTGATAATATCAGTATTTACTCCTGGCCACCAATAATGAGTGGTTATCCGTTGGTTTGTGGCGTTCTGTCCCATATGTCCGCTGAAGGGAAGAGAGTGCCCCATTTCTAGGATTAGGCTTCTGTACTGTTTCGGTACTAGGAGCTAGTTGTAACCTTGGTCAGGCTTGCCCGTTCTGCGATAAAGTACGCCATCCTTAGAAAAAATGTCCCCGTGCTGTCTGGGTTCCTTAGCCATGGGCAGTTTCCTAAAGCAGGGTGCCAAAGTAGGGTCCTTGTATTGCGCTTCTTTAAGTTCCATAGGTAACAAATTTGGCGCAGGCTCCTGTTCCTTCTTGGTTTACCCTCTTGTAGTTACTGCTGCCACAATCGGCTCTTCCGGTTTCCTAATACACACGTATCTCCCGCCAAGTATGACTGGGTAGATGGGATCATCCATAGCAGCCACTTTGATCACACCTCTGACAAAATCAGAGTGGATCTCCACCAAAGCGATGGGAAGCGCTGTAGGTACATCACTCTTACGAACTCCACAAAATTGGACGGTCTCTGCTGTCTCTTGACCGGGTTTGACCAGGTTTCTGGCAACAATGCAATCACAAGAAAGCCCCGTGTCAAATAAACAAGAAGTTTGAGAACCGTTCAATGTAACAGTACCTCGCGTTGAGGGTGTATCTCCAACAGGTTGGGAATCACTGTCAATAATTCCGCCTTGCGAGACTGTTAGCAAGCATCCTATGCGTTTCGGCTCGGTATGCTCGCTCTGATCATTTGTCCCGTGCGCAGGGGTTCTCCCTTTGCCACCTTGTCCTTTCTGGCTGCGCTGCCATGTAGGGCGGTCGGGTTGATCAGACTGTTTACTGTGGTTGGGGTACTTGTTTTTGTAGAACTTGAATTTTTCAGGAGGGGGGTTTTGAGGTCCAGTTTCTCGGTGGTTATTCAGATTAGAAGCATGAGAAGCATGAGAAGACTGGTCTAGATTCTTTTTCCGAAAATGCTCTTCTGTCGGTTTACGTTTTGCGGCCGGTAGTTCAACCAGCGCATTGTGATATCGCTCAGACTTTTCTAAGATGTCTTCAAGCTTTTCTGCCCCCTGCTCGGCTAGGAATCTCCGGGTATCAGCAGACAAAGTGTTCTTTATTTGTTCGGTTAGAACGAATTCCTCCAGACCTTCATAGGTAGAGGGGAGCTGTGAAAGCTTAAGGCACTTTGTTAGGTATCCCTTCAAACGAGACGAGAACTGTTGAAAACTTTCAGAGCTCTCTTTCCTGCTGTTGCGAAACAGTTGCAGAAATTTGCGAGCATTCATTTCAAAGCGCTCCAGTAACGCTTTCTTCAACACATCATAGTTGTCTTGTTGGCCCCTTTCCAGTTTAGAATAAACATCATAAGCAGAACCTTTGAGGGCCTGGGAAAGTTTCATACACCAACGCGACCTCTCTAAACCGTACAGGGTTGCAATTTTCTCAAATTTTTTTAGCCATGTGTCAATCTTCTCATTTGGACAAGGGAAAGACTCAAGAGTGAAAGACATAGCGTTGAGGTGAAGAGATTGAGTTTTAGAAGGATCAGTTAAGGAAGAATGGGGAGAAGACTCTCCATTGCTGGGGGTAGAGGCAGCACCACGACTTTGAACCTCTAGAGCTTTAAGCGCCAGCTCATGCTGTCTTTCCTTCTCTCTTTCCTCATGCTGTCTCTCCTCTCTTTCGTTCGCCCTGCGAATTTCCATTTCCTCGTCCATCTTCTTCTGCTCTCTGGCTTCAGCTGCTTTCCTCTCTGCATCATATTTTTCCAGTTCGTCCCTGACGAAAGCTTTCGCTTCTTCGCCTTCCAAACCTTCTTCTCTTGCCTCGTCCCTGAGGAGTTGTCTAAGCTTTGCCATTTCTGCCATAATACGTCATAGGCTGAGACTTAGTCCCGAAAGAAATAGGGAAAAAGGATGCACTGGTTCCTTCCACTTACGAGAAAATACCAAAATTTAAAAAAAAAAGATGATATACTTATAACCTGGGATACCTACTCCAAAAAATGTAGTGTCTAACTATCGCTGCTATTAATCGGCAATTAAGCACCTAATGCAAACGACTTCGCCAAATAAATGGTAGTTAAGATTTACTGCAGAAAAATAAGTTGCTACTGTGGAAACAAAATAATTATATCAAAAAATTTTTTAAGGAGACAAAAAATCCCTTAATTTTTAAATCCACTAATAGTTCACCCCTGAAGATAGTTAGGGTAAGGGAGGCAATAACAGGACGTATAGTCTGATCGCGCTCCTTAGCTTAGCTCAAACACCTACTTCTTCAAAACCCTGTGAATGTTATACACTCACAAAACTTTACCAGCGTTTAGTATTACAAAATCAGTAATAAACATATATTCCGACAAAAACAACCTGTAAACCAAAAGTATAATGCTCAATAATGCTGTTGAAAACAATTATTAGCCGTGTGGTCAGCACGCCCACAAAACAGATCGATATGTCTAGGGGATAGTTATTTTTAAAAGATACAAAACTCACAGGACATCACACTCTTACTCTATAACAGAATAAAGAAAGATCTCATACGAGCTTATATTTGTCGTCTCGTCTTCCTATTCTAAGTTCAAAATCCCGATAGACGAGACCCCATTTGTCGTAGATTTTCGATAGGAGAATTAAGACTTGGGTTGGTCCCTTCTGAATAGATTGGAATGAGTGATAGTCACAGTGTGAGATAGAAATACAAAATAGATTTCCACGAGTGAGGTGGTGGAATAGTGATAGAGGCTGTCTCTGAGAGCGGGAAATCTTCTCTCTCTCTCTCTCTCTCTCACCTATCTTCTACGACAGATCTAAAGTAGTCAGACAGTCTAACACATATACATTAAATATATATATCCACTCACGTGCACGCACATTCAAGTGACGACAGGTAGACACACAGACGTGGGAAACTATACAACTGATTATATAGATAGTTAGAACGAGCTGACCAACATGCTGATTAATTTATTGCTAAGTTTATTTATCATTTGTAAACTTACGTCACAACATGTAAAATACATCAAGCATATACATAAACAAATAGTCATAAAGTCAATAAAAATGCTACAAGAATTGATAGACCCCTCGATGTTTAGCCCACAGTCCCGTTAAAATGAACAAAAGTGATAGCCCCAAAGAGTCACAGATACTTAGGGTTTAGTCTAAGAGTTTTTTTTTTCTTCTCGTAAATGTATGAACAGAGTTGGATAATCTGACTTAGCCTAAGAAAGAAAAAAAAAACTAGCATGTGCAAGAATTCTGCAGAAAAAATTTTAAGACCGCAAATGGGTGCCAAAATACAAAGGTAAAATCACACTCAGATCTGCGTTCGCTCTATACATTCAGACGAGCACACGTGCACATACTCACAGCTTTGATCGCTGCCTCTGGGAACATAATAAATTCTAGGACCTTCACACAAACCCGTAAATGCAGCCTCGACCAAGAAATCCCCAGTTCCAACAAGACGTAATGAATTCTCTGTCTCAGGGAACGATTCCTTGGGTGTTCTTATTTTTCGGATGTCTGTTAAGTCACATAAAATTTGTCCCGGCACGAAAGTTAGCAGAGCACAGTGTCACTAGCTTAGGTTTCGAGAATTAATGAATGTCAGATCGGTGTCTACTTTCAGGAAGGTACTATATTTGGTCACCACAATACTAGTCAAAACTCTGTCGGACTGTTAGGGATATTTGCTTGCCACAGCGGGCTGATCTGTACTAAAGTATTATTTCTGAAAGAATTAATTCTGGCGCGATAGGCCTTTTACTTCATTTACTGTAACAGTTCATGTAATGGAAGTGCTTAAAATCTTCACAGATAATGTTCACATACTAGAACGCTGGCAAAGTTGGGTACCACAGTTTCACTATATAAAAATGGAAAGAACACATATCAAATAATTTACATATATGTACTCAATATAACTTACATTTTTAAACTGCAAGCGTACCGCTTGACTTATCATTTAAATTCCCGTGACGTAAGTTATATTTAAAAATCAGCAATCCTCATGAATTAGGAACACGTGCGTATTCCGTCACCATTCATGAGGCTTCTAGCATTTATAAGTTAGTTTGGAAAAATCTGTTCTCGTCTGATTATTTAGCAATAAAATTAAATTCATTATAGCTACATTGTTGTTTAAGCTAGAAATTATAATTTATTCTGCTTTCCACTGAAACACGTCACTAGAAAATAATACAGACTATATAAATTTGGCACTCTGCACAAAATCTAACTAGTGAAATATGAAATAAGCGACTTAACACTTTAAACACTTCACAAAATACTAGAATATAATATATAATATTTTACCTCACACAGAACTACAGGTAGTCGCACAACTTAAGAATTATATGCTTATATTTATGGAAGTCTAGAAGTTCGACAAATTGTCGAAACAAACTGAGAACTTCGCTACACAGCTTATACTGTTCCGAGCAACCTGTCTACTGCGAATCTAGAGGACTGAATGAAAATAAAGTTTAACATTCTGGTTATATCTATTACCAGACAAAGAGGTAATCGTTTAATTTCACTAAACGAAATAATCCCCCTTTCCGTCTATATCACTTACGTAACTGTCATAAACTGCCACTTTCTGACCGAGAGGGCGCGTGTCAGTTGCGAATCTCAGACAACTTGTCTGCAATGCAGGGGCAGTTTTTGCACTTACGTTTAACAAACTGACCGAGAAACGTGCGTGTCTATTGCAAAGATAGACAACTTGTCTGAAATGCAGGGCAGTTTTCACACTTCAAGCTGACCATGGCCCACCATGAGTGTTGTGGCGGGTGAAAATGCAGACAAATTTGTCGCCTATATGTCTGGCGAAACGAATATACACGGTGTATTTCGTCAATCTCACGCCAAATCGTCTGGTCCTACGTCTGAGTATGAACCATAATCGCACCTCTCGTCAAACTGCGCGAATGACATCTACGTAATCAAGTTTCTCGTTTCGTCAGCCATGAAATGCGTTTCTAAATGAGAAACGAAACTAGCGAAAGTGAGAATGGCAAAATAGTAATGTATTTTAGTCGCAAACGAACGAATGCGGGAAAAAAACACAGGAAAAAGGTAAAGAGCGACAATAATTAGAGAACATAGGTGGGAGAAAAGAAGAGGAAAATATAGAAAATTCAATGAACATAACTCTCCGTGACACAGTATACAGCTACGAACTATTCCAGCAACTTGGCCAGGGGGAGAAAACGTGCAGTGCTATTGTGAAATCATAAAGCAGCAACAACATTCAAAATAAGTGCTTTTTAAGAAAGGACAAAACATTAAAAGATATTGTGTCAAACCAGTCAGTGATTAGAATTAGGACATACACCTCAGCCATCGTGAAGGGTACCCTAATAATTAACATAACTTTTGTGTAGACTATTTTTATCTCCCTTTACCCAGTGCTGTATACATATAACCATATATATAAATATTTGTATGTTCTCTCTTTCGTTTATCTGTAACCAATTTAGCTCGGTCTAATATATATTCATAGAAATGAATTTCACTGTTGTTTCTTTCTTTTCATTAAATGTTCTGTATTGCTTGGTAGTTAACTGTTTTTGTTAATCATTGCCTTAATTACCAGCTGGGGGTCTCACGAGCCATATCAGTACCTCAGGAGAAGTGTGGCTGAAGACCTAACCTACTCTCAGGATCCTGGATGGGATTTGCTTCTTGACTTAACTGAGAAGAGTTTAAATTTCAGTCTCCTGAATCATTTCTTCCTACAAGTGTCGCACTATCACCTACAGCGAGCCAAAAGACACTGTGGAAGAGATTGGTACTCTCTTTTATTTCTTCTATCTATCCTCTCTTCTACCCTGTCGCCACAACTCTATATGATTAAGCTTAAAAAAACCCCACTTAAATAATTAAAAAAACTGGTGTGCTTACCAAGCAAGGAATCAAAGTCCACACAACAACTGTTATTAGCTTTCAACTGAATAACACTTCACTAGGCGGCAAAGATCCTCTAGAGACAAATGGTATTGACTATATAGACATCAGGCTTTAAATAGCAAGAAAAGTCTAAGATCTGCAGCGTGCGTATTCAACCCGCTCAAGATGAAACAAAACAGACGTAAGACCAAACGGGAAAGCTTCCCGGGCCGACTCGAGAGACAGGAAAACGACGAAATATTAGCAACGCTTTTCCCGTTCTACAAGCGACCTGCGTTCGGGATGAAACCCGAGGACGGCCTAACATAAAAAGTTAGAGGATTTCCCCCGTGCTCATGAGTACTCTGTAACTCAAAGAAAACTGAAACTTGCCGCTCACGAAGAATTGCTAAATAAAAGACCTTTGGCAGACATGCAGCTATTCCACGTGCAAAGGGGTGGACTTAGCCTGACCCAAGCAAGATTGACGGGACTAACGACAGAATTAGAGCTATTAGAGCTATAAGTCAGAAAAATGGGCGTAGACAAGAAATAGAAACCAAAACAGGGCAGACGACTCAGACCAAAGTGTCAGACATTTCAATCAAATCATGACACATAGCTAACATTCAATAACAAAGTGTTATGTAGTATTGTTACGAGTAGATCCTATGGAAGGGAAGTGATCTTTGGAATGTTTTTTGGACAAGTTAAATTATGGGTTGTGGCGCTTGAATGCCCGATTAAGCTGATGCTTGTTTAAATTTGGGATAGGAATAATATCTTCTCGTATGATCGAGAACAAAGCGATGATCGCTACTCACAGCGTTGAGTCACGCCTGTGAGGAATTTATCCCTGAGTTGTATTGAGCTGTGATTAAGCTCGCGGCTAGCCCGCATGTATTTTGACTGAGTTGGGTTTAAAACAACCGAGTCTCGTGACAGGGAGTTCAGAGTGTGTGCCCTGGGTGTGTACGAGAGAGGATTCTGTCCTGGGCGTTGACTGAGGGAGTCAGCCCTGTAAGTGTGTGTCTGCGCAGAGCACTAGAAATATGTCTAGCGATGGTTTTCGCTGTGTTTTTTGGATAAGTGGATATTTGATGCAAAGATGTTAGAGGCCTTAATATGTACAGGCCAGTATTTCCTAGTAGAGGATATTTTGTGAAGATATTATTTAAGAGGCCATTATTTCCCGCAGAGGTAGAGTTTATGGATATTGAAGTATTCTGAGTACTAAGGCCATTATTCCACGTGATGATATTATGAGTTAGTTGTAAACTGCAGTGTAGGCAGTATTTTGAGTACTAAGGCCATTATTCCACGTGATGATATTATGAGTTAGCCAAGTTGTAAACTGCAGTGTAGGCAGTATTTTGAGTACTAAGGCCATATTTGATTAACTGCAGTGTGGAGATTTATGAAGCTGTTAAGAAGCTGTGATTTATAGCGCTGACATTATTGTTAACTGCCGAGTGTGCAGTCTGTTGAGCGTTGGGGATAGTTCGTATTTTTCACTGTGGACTTTATATTTATGCCAACGTGTTCGTGTTATAATGCAAACTGTACATTAATGTAAACGTGATTGTGCCGTGCCTTAATAAATCGTCATTAAGTGTCACCAGGCGTTTACACCATTCTATGACTATTATGTAAGTGCCTTGTGGTGTGAGTGTCTACCCCATCACACACCCACTTGCAACATTCTACACAGTGACAGGAGAACAGTAGCACACATATTTATTACTAGCTTATGTGGCGACGATGTAGACTTGAACCTACATGCCTTTGAAATATAACCTTATTCTTATCAAGTGGTGGTTTACATTCAAGTGGGTTCTAATGCCTATTACTGAAAGAAGTTACTGCCAAGATTATAAGTGTGCGGTAACGTGTAGTGATGTAAATAAACTGTTATTAAAACGTCACCAGCAGCTTCACTCCTTCCATGACTTCCACGTACCTGTGGGGTGAGTGTCGGTTCTAACACCCACTCACTAATACATACCTAACACAGTTACGACGGCACACCTACGCCTCCCACACACAAAAAGATTCTTAACAAGTATCTATGAAATACTCATACTTAACTGACATTATAAGCGTATCTGGAGTTCTAAACCTCTATCTGGCTGTATGCTTAGTTACAGCAGTGGTTTTCCCTATGTTGGCAGCGAGTTTCACAAACTGTGATGTTAGGACTGTGGTCATCAAATGATTGAGAACCACTAGTTCACATTGAGCCCGTAGAGCAGTATATCAATTTTGGGGTCATTGTCACCAATGGTTTGAGGTCCACTAGGTTATAGTTTCCTATGCTGTAGTAAAACCTTTTGGGGGTCATGGCTGCCAAGGTCTGAGAACCACTGATTTACCTGTTTGCCACTTGAGCAGGAAATCATTTTGAGGGTAGTCATGATCTCAAGGGCTTGAGAACCGCTGGCTTACATTTTGTCAGTCAAGTGGCAAATTCATTAAATAGCTAAATAATTGTAAACATTCTTAAAGTTCTGGTTCCAGTCAAAAATATCAGTCATATAACTGATAATAGAAAAGTTCTTCAATCATCAAACATGGTAAATGCATAGAAGTGCATTAAAAACATAAAGAATATTCCATGATGAAAACATAATGTCCAATATGAGACAAAGAGATAAGAAATGTGATTGAGAATACACTTATCAAGTTTGTAGTCTTGACAAAGAACACTGGAACATATAAGAAATTAAAAGTACAAGGACCACAATGATACTTTCTGTTCTGCTTAATTCAGTAATACAAATCCCAAAGTAACAATAAAATTATACGTGAACTATTTAACACAGTCTTATTTCTGCAATGGTGTGAGAAGAAGATCAGTGATTAATTATGACTTCAGTGAACTCATAACTTAGAAATTGTTGAGTAACATGTAAATATGCAAATAACAATTATTGTCACTGAAATGAAAATTCATTTAAAATATCTATATATATCACTTACTCGCTCAAGGATTCACTACGCATTTGGCAACCATAAGTTAGCCTCGGTTGAGGCCCATAGTATGTTACTTACTGGACAGATACCGACTGAATCCCTTAACTTCCAAACAATTTCCTGATGGGGTCTCCCCATTTGACCTCTTGGTGGCATCATAGTAAATTCTTCTTGAGTCCCAGGGGAATCAGGTTCTCCTCATTTTAAACTGGTCCGAGTGTTAAAGTTTTCCACACAAAAGGGACGAGTCCAGGTGAATTATCCAGTTTCATTATGGTGTCTCTCCCACTCTTGATTTACACGCGTCCAATCAAGAGTTACAAACAGGTTCACTTCCGAGCTGGTCGATTCTCGACTAGAAATGTAATCCAAAGAAATGTCACTCCCGTGACTGTGTGGATAGTTTATCTGCCGTGGCCGTGAGAAATCGCAGGTAGCAAGAACAATTTAACACAAACTTGTAGAGAAGAGTTTTCTCATTATAAGAAAACTGAAAAAGATCTGAAGAGAAATGGTTTTCATTACCAGCTTTAGCGAGAAGTTTGGAGAGGAATAAAATAATAGACAAAAGAAAGCAGTCGGTGAGAGAGTGGAACATTACAGGTCAGAGTTGCTAAGAGGTACAGCGTCAACCTTGAATTCTAAAGGTGCCGGGTTTGGTTCCCAGTAGAGAATATAATTTATGAAAATGGTTTTTTTTTTTCAGAACCAGTGGTCCTAATGATGTCGTTCCCCCCCCCCCCCCCCCCCCCTGGTCTTCTGCTTAGTGAGATCGGATACCTAGCCTTCTCGGATACGGCCGAAAAAATAGGAGATCCCAGTGCAAGTTGCGCAAGTTAAAAATCCAATGGCAGTTGAAAATCGTAAAGAGTAGGGCATATGACGGCTGCCCTGGCAAAATTTAAAAATTAGAAACCTACCCACCACAAAAATATTTATAGAATGTGTGATGCCTATATACACACATTGGGATTCTCGCCGGTGCTACGGAGTTCGTGCACTGTACTGAAATACTCCTTGTGTGACCTAAAAGAGGAGATCGGAGCACTGATGGAGTTGTTCGTGTGCAGTGAAGATAGTCCTTAAAACTAACCCCCCCCCCCCCCCCCCCCAAAAAAAAAAAGAGATGAAAAATTCAAACTAAATGATATTTTACCAAATATTAACTTTACGTCAATAAAACTATCTCGTTCCTATCTTAAGAATTTCAGGAATAAAGTGAATTTCAGCAAGCTAGCTTGCGAGTTTTCGCTAGGAATGAAGAGAACATTTTTTTTTAATCACGTGAACACCCAGCTGTTAAATGTCAACGGAAAAGGGATATTCCGAAATTTCCCTAGCTCAAATATTGTTACTCTCCTTCCCCCATAATCTAAAGACCTCCAAACCACCCCCTGCGATTACCGGTAGACTGATCAATTGCTGATCCCTGGTTTGATGGATACATGACAGACCCTCTCCAATCGCGCCTTCTATGGCATGCGAAGTAGGGTACAGCTTGACTATTCTTTGCTCCTGTTTTGTGTCCCAGTAACACAAATAAACTGACAGATGGCAAAAGAACAGTCGGGCGACCGCAGCTGAGGTTCAAAGATATGTGCAAGAGAGACATGAGGGCACTGGACATAAATCCAGCAACCTGGGAGGATGACGTTGCCGATCGCACAAAGTGGCGATGCTTCCAACGTCGGCACATTAGATTGGACGAAAAGAAACTCTCACAACAAGCAGAAGAGAAAATAACATGCTGAAAGGAATACCAGAAAAAAAAAACAGTTGAAAGCTATCACCTATTATGCTATAACACATATACGATATCAAACGTATAGCAGGAAATTATTATACTTTCTAGCTACTCAATGTGCAGCAGTTTTTTTCAGACTTCATTATATCTCACTATTGTCTACGTATAGTTTTTTTGCTTCTTCACATTTTCTTGAGTAACTTGTCTGTCTACGTGACTTCCTGTTTTCGATGCCTACTAATTCAGTTTGTAAGTAAGGTAGTCCGTTAGCAGATACTGTGGTAGGGAACCAAGTATTAGACACTTCAGACTACTAGGTCTCAGCTTTATGAGGTGACGTCACCGATTCATTTCCTCTCTGCCACTTTTGCCTTGACTAACTCAAAACAGAGCCACGTACCCATTTACAGCTAGACTGAAGCATGAAGCAATCAAGTTTCGAACCCGGTAATTTTACTTCTAGAAGCAAGCGCTCTGACCACTCGAAGCTCTTAGTTCAGTTTGTCAACTCACTAATGTATCATTCCTCCCACCTCTAATTCAATCTCCCCTTTCAGTCAAATTGTTAAATGAAGTTTTTAGTCTTTCATTGCAGCGTCCTTCCGCTACGTTTTCGGCTTTCACACTTTAAAAAAATATATCGTTAATTCTTTTCTTTTTTTAAATTAATAGCTGTAAGTTAAGCTGAACTAGTCTTAGCACGGCTTAAATTCAGCCCAACGTGAGTCATTAATACAATAGTGTCCTTGCTTGTTCTAATTAGCCACGCACGTAGGCACACATACACACACACAGAACATGTATACAGACCCTGTTCACCATCGTCCTTGGTAAAATGTTTCTGAGTTTTGGATGGTCAGAAAG
Source organism: Oreohelix idahoensis (assembly GCA_024509875.1). NCBI lineage: Eukaryota > Metazoa > Mollusca > Gastropoda > Stylommatophora > Oreohelicidae > Oreohelix > Oreohelix idahoensis. The sequence goes on from JAMPIV010009734.1 coordinate 64,508, forward strand.
ACAAAATTAAATCAATGCAGACATTAGTCATCGCTACATTTTGTATGTATGCGAAGCTTAAACAATAAATGCAGAATAAGAACACACCAATAAAGGAAAAGCACGTTTTAGGCTACAAACACTTATTGTTAAATGCACTAAAAATAGAAATGTCATGTGATTGTGTTTACAATTGTGTGTAGATGTCACCAGGGTCTGTGATCCTGTTCACAATTTTGTTACAACTGTGATTCTTTCACCGCTGTAGTCTTGTAAAAAATGTCAAGCTTCAGGGCTCCTAAAATGTAGATCCTCCACTGTCCAAATGAAAGACACTGGCAGGTGAGAGCTTTATATTGTCAGTAAACATACAAGAAAAAGACCGTGCACTCCCTAATGTTATATCATTTGCCCAAGGACGTCAAAGAATCTACCGAATACGCTTCACTGTCGTGAAACATTCTAAATCCACATATATAAATTAAAAGGTAAATGTAAAGCCTAACAAATAAATTCAATAAAAGGAAAGAAGAATGGTAAAAGTACAGTGCTGTCACAATGGCGTACAAAAATCCCCTTGTTTTCTACTTCGTCTGCAAATTGTAACGTTTCCACGTTGATAGTAAAGCCTATAGCAGCATACACGCGTTTCCACAACACAATAAAACGTGTACTGCATTTCTAAGAAAACCTTGAGATACGCAAGCTGATTAATGACCTAAATTAATACTAACATTAATTACACTACGTTAACATAAACGGAAAGACAGATGAACTTAGGATAGAAAGAGAGGGAGGGCTGAAAGCAGGAACGCATGCGACACTAACACGCGTCTCGCGATACAAAATTAATACCCTCCCCGCGCGAAAGGCCAGAAGCACTAACTTTTTTTTCAAATCGACCGTGATAAAAAACACTACCCATACGAGAGTTAGGTTTAAAAACTTGTAAAATGCTTATAAGGAAACATGACATTATACTGGTTTACGTTTGAAAGCCTGACAGAACAGTCGAAAAGGAAGGACAGGTGGCGGTTCTAAATCGATAAAATAAAAAATACACGACTATCCTAGGAAATGCATATTTTGAACGCAGTCCCTTAGCCCCATAAAAACTTATATATTTGGGTTCCTTAGGACTTGCTGACAAAGAATATGTTAAGTGTTACGCAAATAGTCTAGGAATTAACAAATTATAGCCAAAAGAAAATAGTGAGGGTGTCAGACAACACCCAAAAAAATAATCGCACAGTGGCATGTTTTGAAACCACTATTTACGGGAAATGGACCACCATGTAAAATCCTATTTGATTGGATAGAAGTAAATGTAAGGCTAAACACGATTAGTCGGGCTACAAATACTAATTTTTTGTTGTTAGGGGAAACGGTAGTAAGGGTACTTTTTTTGAAAAGCTGTGTAAACATGGCCCGATTGGTTAGACCCGCCAATATAGGCAATTAGGAGCGTCAGGTCAGTGCCACACTTTAAAATAAACTTACTAAGAAACAGTGCGTTGAGAGCCAGATCATATTTTTCTAAATAAAAGTCTGGGACAGAGGCAGATCGGAATTTGTGCCATTATTCATCGCCAGTCAACGTATCTGTGTATTATTTCCATGAATTGTGGTAAGCTTGATATATTCGATATCTTTTTAATGAAAATTGAATGTAAATTGATAAATTATGTCTGTATATGTGTGTGGTTCAGTAGCAAACATGAGGCAAGGCCTAAATCTTGCTCCAACCTGAACAGGAGGTGTCGGAGAAAAGTAAAACTGCATGGAATTGCCAAACAGTACACTGACACCTATCTTATTGACTAGAAGGAACTAATGCTGGAATTGCAGAGGCGTAGTAACCATTTAGGAGGAGAATACTGGTGTAAATTGTTTCAGATGAAACTAGCAGTTGGCCTAACGCTCTGAACTCAGTGTTTGTTATGTATTGTGTTCAGTATGGAAATAGATTATAAATTAGTTATGAAGTAGGAGGTACAACTTTCTTGTTTCAGGGACTGTGGTCCTAGTTATTGAAGCAGCACCTGGTCTGAGTTTTGCTGAATCCAGAGGCTGACAGCATACTCCTTGGTCCAGATAGCGACCAGTGAGGTGTCTCCAGAACACAGTGAAGCAATCGAGCAGAGGAGTCTTTTCCTGCCGCCATCACGAAAGATAAGCTTCTGTGGCCAGAGTAGCTCAACATTATGTGCCCCCTCAAAAATTGACATTTTGTTAAACACAGAGGGACAATTAATTGGTTCAAATGACAGGAACTGTGAACTTTTCCCAATACTATTTCCCCGATAATCAAACACTTGAAGTCATGATGAAAAACAACAACCAAGCTTGAACAAAACCAGTATTACCTCATATTACTACTGCACAAATTACACACATAGAATAATAATAATAAACTATGTCAATACAAAGTTCATATATATAAACTGTGTACATAATACTTGTAATTACATTTGATTGTGATTCCTGGTTCACTGTGTAGTTGAATCAGGATACCCATTATTGAAAGAATTAATACATATATTTTTAAACTTAAACACTTGACTCATTTAAGATAGTCTTATAGAGTGTTATATGTGTGTGAGTGTCACAGTGTTGTAAGTGTTGTGGAATAAATTAAATTGTTTATCTGTCTGTTGTTGTTGTGACTTACACTTCATCATTTTCATAACCCTAGACATTTAACGTAGTCATCACAATATTCCAGAATAATTCTGACTGAGGTATAAATGTGGTAGCAAGTAAGGTCATCTGTAATACACCACACTTATTAGATACAGATACCTTCACAGCTGATCTCAGTCAGTACACTAAGTCCCCTATAAATATTTATAACATCCCACTTTACCACATATATTGGGGTCCTGGCCGGGATTTTGAATCTTTCCCTATTATAAATATTGGGGGTAATTCACTTCAGGGAATAATAAAAATTTAAAAGGTATCCTTGGGTGGAATTAAATAAGGTTGAGCTCTCAGTGCCTGTGGTGTCCTTGGATAAGTAATTACAGATTGTATTGTTTAGTTAGACATTATATAAATTTACCTGTTAGAAAATGGCGGACCTGGCCAAATTTCGATCTGCTGCTGTGCAGACTGCAAAAGAGTTAGGAATGGACGGGCAAATTATGATTGCTTATGTCACTGCTGAATGTGACAAATATATTGAACGGGAAGAAAGAAGATTAGAAAAAGAGGCCGAAAGAAAATTAGAATCTGAAAGGTTGGCCGAAGATAAGAGGTTAGAGGCTGACAAGGAAATTAAGAGGTTACAATTTGAGGCTGAGGCTGAGACTAAGAGGCTGCAGATTGAGGCTGACAAAGAGGCTAAGAAATTGGAGGCAGAAAGAGAAGAAAAAAGGCAGAAAGGGAAGCCGAGGAAAGAAGACAGGCTGCAGAAAGGGAAGACAAGCGATTAGCTGCAGAAAGGGAAGCAGAAGATAAAAGATTACAAAGGGAACATGAGTTACGACTAAGGGAGTTTGAGTTTCAAGGCCATGCTCCTGAAAATGGTGCCAGTCCCTTTACCTCCGATGCTACTGCTAGTCAGGGAGCCTCAACCTCAGCTATGAATTTTCATTTAGATCATTTTGTTGAGAAAAAGATGATATTGAGAGCTATCTAAATAGATATGAACTATTAGCTACCACGTATGGGTTAGAGAGAGAAAGGTGGAGCTTAAAGTTATCTCAAGGGCTTCGTGGGGCAGCTTATGAAGTTTTTGCCAAAATGAGCAGAGGTGATCAAGAAAATTATGACATGCTAAAGCAGGCTCTTTTGTTAAGATATGAAAAGAACGCAGAATTTTATAGGAAAAAATTTAGGAATGCTAAACTACTGTCAGGTGAAACCTATCACCAGTTCTCTGCACGGTTAGAGACATACTTGGAGAAATGGACTTCTCTGGGGAAAACCCAAGATCTTAAGGAAATGGTCCTTATAGAACAACTAAGAGAGTCCATGGCTCCAGACCTGAGAAAGTTTCTCATGGAACAAGGTGCAGAGAGGCTGGGTGAGTTACTAAATGTTGCAGAAAGGTATCAAGCAGCTCAGGCAGAGGTATCAGGTAATAAAAAGAAACAGGTAGAAAATTTTAAGGCACCACAGAACTTTAATAAATTTGATCCTAGAGATCAAAACAAAGGTAAGCACCAGTTTGATAGGCCACGGTATGACAATAAAAATAAAACCCCACAATTCGATGAAAGGAAATATGATGAAAGAAAATCTTTCAACCAAGGAAGGAGGTGGTGTAAAAATTGTAAGATGAACAATCATGACACTGACCGTTGCAGAAGGAACCCTATAGTTATGGCCACCCTTCAGGTCAGGTCGACCTCAAGAAAGGAGGAGGATATCCTGATAGATACCACTCCAGAAGAGATGAGGAAGGCACAGGCTGGGGATAAGACCCTCAAGCCTTGTTTCAGGAAATTGTCAACTTGTCATACAACTCCAGGCAAGGGAGATTTTTACATGAAAAACAAGTTGATTTACAGGAAGGCCGGAACTAGATCCAATGGTCACGGACAGTTGGTTCTTCCAAAGGCATATAGGGCAGACTTAATAAGGAGCCTACATGTGAAAAAAGATGGGGACCATGAGAAAATTGGTACCATCATCCAAACGGTGGCTCACAATTATTATTGGCCCAAGGCAAGGTGGGACATTGTGAATTTTGTAGAAAGGTGTAGCATAGCACATGAGGGAACACCCACAAGTGGGAACATTGATCAGGACCTCCACACGCCACGGGGCAACCGTAGGCCTGACAATAGAAAGAAATATAAATTTGATAAAGTGGACCAAATGGAATGGGAAGCCCCTTTTCACGGACAAGCTTCAATTAACTGTTTTACAATGGCCACTATGCAGAGAGTGCAAAAAGATGTCTTAACCCAGGATAAGCCGAAAATCCCTCAATCGGACTTATGTAAACTGGAGGAAGAGGATGTAGAGAGGAAATCTCTCATCAAGAATTTTAAGTGGGGAGAAAGCCCCAAGAAAAGAATTGGTAGCGGTCGTTTTGTGCATGATAATTCTGGGAAGAAAAATCATCACTATAGCGCTTCGAGTGGAAGAGACCATACCGGTGCATGGACAAATAGGTCCACAAAATTAAAGGTCCATATGTAACGCTGTTAAGAACGTGGACTGATGAAAAGGCAGAGGAAAATATTACATCCTCATACCAATATGTGAATGAGCTGACCACTCGTTTAAAAACTGGCTGGAAACTTGCCAATGAAAATTTGAGACAAGCCAGGAAGAAACATGCTGCCTATTTCAACAGGAAGGCTAAAGACAGAGATTTGGCTGTGGGAGAGAAGGTACTGCTTCTTCTACCCGGTAGTCAAAATAAGTTACAAATTGGATGGCAAGGTCCATATACAGTTCTAGAGAAGGTGTCTAGAACCAATTATAAGATAGATAAGAAGGGGAAAGAAAAAATCTATCATGTGAATCTCCTGAAGAAATATTTGGAAAGAGAAAATCAGGAAGAGACACACTTGTTGACCTTGTCCATTGCAATGGAGATGAAAAAGGAACCACTTTCATCATTTGAATATCCATTACATCCCTGTGAGACAGCGGCACAGGTGAAAATCAGTACACATTTAACGAAAAATCAGAAAGAGAGAGTGCAACAGGTTCTAGATAATCATACAGAGGTGTTAACGGACCGACCGGGGCATACAAACTTATTGGAATATGATATGAAACTGATAGACCCCACACCTGTCTGTATGAAACCCTATTCGATTCCTTTTGCTAAGGAGAAAGCTTTGAAGGAAGAGATAGACTATTTGTTGAAGGAAGGAATTATTTCACACAGTGAATCTTCGTATAGTTCCAGTGTTGTGCTCTTAAGGAAACCCTCTGGAGAACATAGACTCTGTATAGATTACAGGAGACTGAATGCTATCACAGAAGGACAGGTGGATCCATTGCCGGATACAAACCAGTTGTTTGCTAGGATAAATAAAGCTAAATATTTCTCAAAAGTACCAACGGGCTGATCACCCGTTTGCCAGTCACTTCGATTACGGAAACAACAGCAAATGGATTGATTTGCCGTTGCCCTAAAGACGCCAATAGGCGTGATGGGAAACAATGGCAAAGAAAACCTATCTGCTGTTGCCCTAAGATGCCACTAGGCGTAATGGCCACTGACTGCTTTGACGGTTGGTGGCTAAGGACGGAAGAAGAAGAAGAATTTCTCAAAAGTGGATCTGAGTAAAGGATACTATCAGATTCCAGTAAAGCCTGAGGTTAGACCATACCTAGCTTTTAGTACCTCAGAGGGACACTATGAGTTTAACAGATTGCCATTTGGATTGAAGAATGCACATAGTGTCTTCTCTAGAATGATGAGAAAATTATTGGACCCTCTGAATAATCCATGCATTACAAATTTCATGGATGATATCCTTATAGCAACAGAAACATTTGAGGAACACATTGACTCTCTGAATATGCTGTTTAATCGACTTAAAGAAGCGAATTTAACAGCCCGACCAACCAAATGTTGCGTTGGATGTAAAGAATTAGAATTCTTGGGACACACAGTCTATCAGGGAAACATGACCCCTGACCCCAAGAATTTAGAGAAACTAAAGAAAGCCCCGAGACCACAAACCAAGAAAGACGTGAGATCCTTTGTCTCATTATGTGGTTTCTACCAAAAGTATATCAAAAATTTTAATTCCATATGTGCACCGTTAACTGATTTGACACGTAAAGGAAATCCAGATCGAATTACATGGACACCACAATGTGAATTGGCTTACCAGGAATTGAAGGAAAAGCTTACAAGCAAACCTATTTTGAAACTACCTGACTTAAGTCAAGAATTCATTGTAAGAACGGATGCCAGTAATATTGGGTTAGGTGCGACTCTGCTACAGAAATCAGATGCATTGGATGGGGAATTAAGCCCAGTGGCATATGCTAGCAGAAAGTTGAATAAAGCTGAAACCAATTACTCAACTAGCGAAAAAGAATGTCTTGCAGTAATATGGGCGATAAAGAAATTCAATATTTATTTGTATGAGAAGGCATTCAAGTTGCAAACGGATCACAAACCCTTGTCGTTTCTAGCGCAGGCTAGGCATGAAAATTCTCGGTTACTCAGATGGTCCTTACTTATGCAGCCATATGAGTTTAGCATAGAGTATATATCTGGAAAAACAAATGTGGGAGCGGATTTTTTAAGCCGCCATCCGTGTGATGAGAATCACCGTAAGCCCCAGAAATAATAATAAATTTCTCTATGTGTATATAGAATTATAGACTGACATATAACGTCTGTTTTAAGAGGGGAGAATTTGTCGTGAAACATTCTAAATCCACATATATAAATTAAAAGGTAAATGTAAAGCCTAACAAATAAATTCAATAAAAGGAAAGAAGAATGGTAAAAGTACAGTGCTGTCACAATGGCGTGCAAAAATCCCCTTGTTTTCTACTTCGTCTGCAAATTGTAACGTTTCCACGTTGATAGTAAAGCCTATAGCAGCATACACGCGTTTCCACAACACAATAAAACGTGTACTGCATTTCTAAGAAAACCTTGAGATACGCAAGCTGATTAATGACCTAAATTAATACTAACATTAATTACACTACGTTAACATAAACGGAAAGACAGATGAACTTATGATAGAAAGAGAGGGAGGGCTGAAAGCAGGAACGCATGCGACACTAACACGCGTCTCGCGATACAAAATTAATACCCTCCCCGCGCAAAACGCCAGAAGCACTAACTTTTTTTCAAATCGACCGTGATAAAAAACACTACCCATACGAGAGTTAGGTTTAAAAACTTGTAAAATGCTTATAAGGAAACATGACATTATACTGGTTTACGTTTGAAAGCCTGACAGAACAGTCGAAAAGGCAGGACAGGTGGCGGTTCTAAATCGATAAAATAAAAAATACACGACTATCCTAGGAAATGCATATTTTGAACGCAGCCCCTTAGCCCCATAAAAACATATATTTGGGTTCCTTAGGACTTGCTGACAAAGAATATGTTAAGTGTTACGCAAATAGTCTAGGAATTAACAAATTATAGCCAAAAGAAAATAGTGAGGGTGTCAGACAACACCCAAAAAAATAATCGCACAGTGGCATGCTTTGAAACCACTATTTTACGGGAAATGGACCACCATGTAAAATCCTATTTGATTGGATAGAAGTAAATGTAAGGCTAAACACGATTAGTCGGGCTACAAATACTAATTTTTTTGTTGTTAGGGGAAACGGTAGTAAGGGTACTTTTTTTGAAAAGCTGTGTAAACATGGCCCGATTGGTTAGACCCGCCAATATAGGCAATTAGGAGCGTCAGGTCAGTGCCACACTTTAAAATAAACTTACTAAGAAACAGTGCGTTGAGAGCCAGATCATATTTTTCTAAATAAAAGTCTGGGACAGAGGCAGATCGGAATTTGTGCCATTATTCATCGCCAGTCAACGTATCTGTGTATTATTTCCATGAATTGTGGTAAGCTTGATATATTCGATATCTTTTTAATGAAAATTGAATGTAAATTGATAAATTATGTCTGTATATGTGTGTGGTTCAGTAGCAAACATGAGGCAAGGCCTAAATCTTGCTCCAACCTGAACAGGAGGTGTCGGAGAAAAGTAAAACTGCATGGAATTGCCAAACAGTACACTGACACCTATCTTATTGACTAGAAGGAACTAATGCTGGAATTGCAGAGGCGTAGTAACCATTTAGGAGGAGAATACTGGTGTAAATTGTTTCAGATGAAGCTAGCAGTTGGTCTAACGCTCTGAACTCAGTGTTTGTTATGTATTGTGTTCAGTATGGAAATAGATTATAAATTAGTTATGAAGTAGGAGGTACAACCTTCTTGTTTCAGGGACTGTGGTCCTAGTTATTGAAGCAGCACCTGGTCTGAGTTTTGCTGAATCCAGAGGCTGACAGCATACTCCTTGGTCCAGATAGCGACCAGTGAGGTGTCTACAGAACACAGTGAAGCAATCGAGCAGAGGAGTCTTTTCCTGCCGCCATCACGAAAGATAAGCTTCTGTGGCCAGAGTAGCTCAACATTATGTGCCCCCTCAAAAATTGACATTTTGTTAAACACAGAGGGACAATTAATTGGTTCAAATGACAGGAACTGTGAACTTTTCCCAATACTATTTCCCCGATAATCAAACACTTGAAGTCATGATGAAAAACAACAACCAAGCTTGAACAAAACCAGTATTACCTCATATTACTACTGCACAAATTACACACATAGAATAATAATAATAAACTATGTCAATACAAAGTTCATATATATAAACTGTGTACATAATACTTGTAATTACTTTTGATTGTGATTCCTGGTTCACTGTGTAGTTGAATCAGGATACCCATTATTGAAAGAATTAATACATATATTTTTAAACTTAAACACTTGACTCATTTAAGATAGTCTTATAGAGTGTTATATGTGTGTGAGTGTCACAGTGTTGTAAGTGTTGTGGAATAAATTAAATTGTTTATCTGTCTGTTGTTGTTGTGACTTACACTTCATCATTTTCATAACCCTAGACATTTAACGTAGTCATCACAATATTCCAGAATAATTCTGACTGAGGTATAAATGTGGTAGCAAGTAAGGTCATCTGTAATACACCACACTTATTAGATACAGATACCTTCACAGCTGATCTCAGTCAGTACACTAAGTCCCCTATAAATATTTATAACATCCCACTTTACCACATTCACTACAACAGTGATGAAGAAAAGACAGCAATATGTAATGTCTCGTGTCTGGTATTCAACATAAAGATCCTTGTACTTCCAGTTACTCTTCACTTTATTCATACCAGGGTTTCTTATCCTGTGGTCCACGGACGTCATGGGGGTCCATGAATAAATTTTAAAGGGTCCGTGTATATAACCTACAAATTTGAATTTTATTTTCACCAAAATGTTACTCTGAAAAAAAAATCAGATATTTATGATAATTTAAGAAATTGCTACTGCCGTTCCTTTGCACGTACCGGCAAAGTGGAAAGAGTGAACATGCTGCATGGACAATAGCTTGATCTCCATATAACTGTGCCCAAGCTCGCGCCCTGGAGAGGACACAAAGCAGAAGAGAGAAAAACACGCCGAGAGAAACACTCGGAAAAACAACAGCTGAGGGTTATCGCCTCGGGGGAGGGGGGGGGGGGGGGGGAAAGGGGGAATCCCGTAGTCAGTCTTGACTGAAGAAGCTACTACTACTACTACTAATACTACCGTAACGAAATATATTCTTTTTAAAGAATGCTTTTTGTGTTTCATTATGACTATGTGTAAGCTTATCAATGTTTCTTTGCAATATTTGTATGAAAAACATTTAATTATGAGCAAATGTAATTTTATTTTTCAAAGAAAGGGGTCCGTAGCCTTCACCGGACAATCAAATGACTTCATGGCACGCGACAGGTTAAGAACACCTGGTTCATATACAGTCCAGCCCAGCAACTTAGTCAACGTTCTCCAGTTACACCACCAGACAGTGTACAGAAGGGCGACCCCTCCAAAATCGAACTTGACATTCAATTAACAGTATCACAGGGGAGAAAATTAGATATGATAACCTTGAGATAAAACGTGTTTAAAGTACATTAATTTCTTCTGCAGGTTGAATGGGTATCAAGTATGGCATACATTTTACCCCGGGTTCTCGGTTCAAAGCAAGGTGTGATGAAATCAGTTGTGCACTTTTCATGATTGTCGTTCTCTCCAGCAGTATCACTTCATTTCTTCATTTTCCTCATTCATCGTCCCATTATTTGGCATATTTTATGCACCTAAATCTTTTGCCTAGCCGCTCCCAGACTTTTTTACGTTTCGCAAGATGAATCGTAATAATACTAGGCTAATTAGACAGGTCAGCGGTTAATACCTTTATCACTTAAGTCGTCTAGCCACCTTTGATTGAGACGATCTTTGTTGGCCTAAGGTGGTCGCGCACGATCGATGGAAAGAAAGCCAGACTGGCTGTCTAAGAAATCCGTCTGAGGAATGTACGCAAACACAAGTGGTATATGTAATCGCTTCCGCTGGACCATCTCTGTATCAATATTACAGATAACTTGTCAAAGGAGACAATATGGGCGGAAGGTATTAGCCAGGAAATAAGTCTACCGATGTGTTTTTGAGTTTGTACAAATACAATCGGAAGTATTACTGCCATATATGAAAGAGGTCACGAGTTTAATTCTAAAATTGATATTTTAAAACACGCGGTGGAAGATTATGAATTAATACCCCGAACCACATAGTTCTAAAGAGCTTACCAATGGTTTAATTAGAGCCGGAATAGACTTTGACTTTCATTCTCAAGTTGGTTTAAAAGTACAATCTGGGACTAGCAAAATCGGAGACACAGATCAGACTGCATCGCAACGTCAAACTAGCAACTCCCAGGAGCCAGAGATACATCGGACAAGAATTCCAAAATTATCAGTGACAGATCAAAGTATTTGGCCGTCTTTATAACTTAAAAGAGAACCCATATTTTTAAATACAAAGACTGAATACTTAAGGAATAAGAAGCACAAGGATCGGATAAAGAATTCCAAAATTATAAGTGACAGATCAAAGTATTTGGGCGTCTTTATAACTTAAAAGAGAACCCATATTTTTAAATACAAAGACTGGATACTTAAGGAATCAGAATCAAGTCATAAGAGGAATAATAAAATTTCCCAGACCAGTGTTCGAAGCATCTAATCAAAGTGCTGTGTCCATACATCTGTGCGAGGAGATTGTATATCCCATTGGGGTTCGTGGTACGAAGCTGCAAGACTAACGTTTCTACGCCTCTAGTTGTGAGCCAAGAGCAGAGATTCAACACTAACCGCCTACATTGGACGAGTTGTGTGGAGAAGTGCCCTCATCACAAAAGAATTGACGAAACCACGGCTGCAGGACTCACTTAGATCAGCTAAATTCTTATTAAATGAAACAGGAAAAGGACAAACATTTTTATAAATCCTCAACCCAAGTCTCAGTGAAGACAATTTTATATACATCTAAAATTCACCATCATTCCATCGTTATTTTAACCTGTTAAAAACTAATTGATTATTAAATTTGTTACATGTTATTTTAAAACAAAACAATCATTGTTGATTCAGTTATTATAGGTATGAAAGCAAACGTATGAGCAAGACTCTTTAATATATATACATCTAGACATATATATTTACATCTATAGAGAAAATACTTATAAAAGAATTTCGCTGGATTTACACCAGCTAGGGGCTTCAACGGGCTAAAACCATTGCTTCATTCTTCACGAAAGGGGACGGATCAGATATAAGTTAATAGTGCTCTTCTCTATGCAGCATTGTTCTTGACTTCTGAAAACATCTTGTGAAAACTCCCTTGAGATAGAAGCATCATTATCCTTCTATCTACAACTCTGCCAAGAGTAATCTTGTGCGAATGTAGACAACTTTGAAGACTCATATTAGATACTCTAGAGTGTTGGCCACTGTTGGACCACTACTGCAGAGCTAAGGGGAGGCAATCCATGACAAAGGACCACCTTGCCAACCGCCATCAATTACACCACTAGCGTTTGAGCAGTAGGGCGAGAGCGCTAACATTAATCTGACAATCAGTTAAAAGTGTTGCTGAATAAATAAATATGAAGACTGAAGTTATAGAAGTTGTTCCAAGACAAGAGGAGGCTGACACGTGGGAGTCATGACCCAAGTGGGCCCGCCCCCCTTAGAATGTAAAGGAGAGGGGCCGAAACACTTTATCGACGAGGGAACCGCTTCTGATGAACTCCTGTTGTATCGCTCTGTATAGAGGTTCCTATCTTATCTTATTTATTATCTTCAGTATATATATATATATATAGTCTAATTACATACATACAAAAAACTGCAAAATTCCACTTTTTGACAAGTGTTGCATGGAGAAACCATGAAAAATCCTTTTTGTTTTACTGTCAGTAATTCCAACGCTGAAGAGCCAAAATAATGCAGACCTGGATGACCCAAGAGTATGCTCCACAAACTATGTCAACGATTCACAAGAGTTGTGATTCAATGGATCCCATCTCATTGTAACCATCCCCAGCAATGAAAACCCTGACAGATTGGCAAAGGAAATGGGAAAGCTACCTCAGCCTGATACAAACATAACTCTCGAAGAGGCAAAGAGTCTTATCAGAATCAGATACAAGAACAAATGAGACGAAGAGCATCCAGACCACACACCAAATGGTGCATATTACCAGATCAGCAGATGAGAACAAGTGGTAATCTTCAGTCTCCACATGGCTCACAACAGACTGAGATACCATATACTCAACAAAGCTAAAGATAGGAACTACTGATGAGTGTAACTGTGGCACTGATATAATGCCCGCTGAACATCTACTTTAAAGATGCCCAACATATGAGGAACACAGAAAACACATATGGCCATCACCAGTACCATTCCTGGAAAAAACAAACTAAATGGAGTTACAAAAAGCCTCAAGCTGACTACTGCTTTCTTTGAAAATATTCAAGTAGACGTCTGAGAGTGTACGAAGAAGTAGATAGCGTACATAACAATAAACCAGTTACCGTACATAACTGTGCTGTCCGCTTCTATGATTGGCCAGTTCTCTCGACCCTGTCTTCTTTATAAACATAATAATTTTCGATGAATTAAAAGACAATTTACCACTTTTTCGAACGTGAACACAAAATACCTTAATCGAAGTTGGATACGCTCAATATATGTAGCAATCTTTGGTATTTAGTAAACAGAAATGCATAATGAACTTTAACAAAAAAAAACAACCGAATCCTTGTAGATATATTGCGATCATCTAATCTGCACGCATACAAACCAACCAGCTTTGCGCGAATTACTGCGGAATATGATATACCGAGAAGATTATGGAAAATGGACTGATATACTTACTTAGTCGTTCCCCTTCTACCGTGAGGTGTAGAGGTTTGGAAGAGAGAGCGCCAGACTATTCTATCGGCTGTCTTCCTCCTGGCCTGGTTCCATTCTAGTCCTCGGTCCTTCAAAGATTGTCTAATGTTGTCCTCCCAGCGGACTCTGGGTCGTCCTCGGGGTCTGGATCCTTGGCTCTTTGTTTCCCATGCTTGTCGTGGTAGCCGATCTTCTCCCATTCTGCAGACATGGCCAAACCATCTTAGTTGGGACTGTTCTACTTGGGTCTGTAGGGGGTGGCATTTTAGGCCTTGACGTATCGTCTGGTTGCGTACCATGTCTCTTCTTGTTACTTCAACCACCTTCCTCAGATACCTCATTTCTGAGGTTTGGATCTGGCTTTTATGGGTTGTAGTCATTGCCCATGACTCGCATCCATATGTCAAGACTGGGACATAGGTGGAGCGGTATACAGCCATCTTCGTTTTCTTACCAACCTCTCTCTTGCTGAGGAGTCCTCGATTTATGGCCTGAAAAAGTCTCCCAGCCGCTGCTTTTCGAGTGGCCAACTCTTCTTTGATGCCTCCCTTTCGGTCTATAATAGCTCCGAGGTATTTAAAGTGGTCGACCTGCTCCAGGACCTGTTCTCCCAGCTTAATGTGATGTCTTATTTCTTCTCGTGATATCACCATGGATTTTGTTTTAGAGCTGCTTATGACCATCCCTCTCTTCTCCAGCTCTTCCTTCCAGACTTGCAGGTTGGATTGGAGATGTGCCTCTGATTTAGCAATCAGGGCAACATCATCAGCAAATGCCAGCTCTGAAATATAGACCTGTCTCATCTTCCAGTACCCCACTGAATACTTTCTTGTTCTCTCCTTACATGCCTTGATGACTGGACTGATATAACGGCATAAATATGCACAGAAAACCAATTTAACCGCCACAGGTTGCTCGCTGTTGAACAGTTCCACGGCGCAATAGGGCAAAAATGGTAGCAAAGTAAAAAGTAAAGTGAATTCCACGCCTAAACGCTGGAGACACGATTGGTAAACATAGAATTTACCAAGGCCGCGGAGTCGGAGTCGTGGAGTCGGTAGTTTTTTAAAGAGGACTTGGAGTCGGTAAAAAATGTCCGGACTCCGACTTTAAAGGCATGTGTCTAGCAGAAAACTGCAGTCGGAGTCGGGAGTCGGACTTTTAAAATGTCAGGAGTCGAAGTCCGCAAATTTTGTAGCCGACTCCTCAACCCTAGAATTTACACCAAGAACTTGCAAACAATGTCAAGCCAGGACTAAAATCAGATAATTGTTTTTTTCTTTTACGCTTTTGCGATAGCTGTAGGAAAGGAACAGGTCACCCCACCTCTCGATGCTGGACCAAGTATATATTGAAGTCTCTAACACTTCACTCCCTTACGGCAGTATCTGCTATGGGACAACCTTGACCTTTATAAGACTTCCTAATGAGATAAGACAAAGATATGTTCATGATCGTGATCATAGTCATTATATTTATATGTGTGCAGTGGCGTACTAAGGAGGGTGCGAGGGAGCGGTCCGCCCCTGGTGACAGCCAGGAAAGGGGTGCCATTGGACAGGATTATGAAAGTACTTACTGTTTTAAAAAATGCTTGCAAGTGTTTTTCTTTATTGCAGGAGGGTGCCAAAAGTAGGATCCGCCCCGGGTGCCAAATATTATAGGGGCGCCTCTGTATGTGTGTATTTATATGTATATACAACTCATATATATATAGAAATAGATATATATATATATATATATATATATATATATATATATATATATATATATATATATATATTTATATATATATATATATATATATATATATATATATATATATATATATATATTCTCTCTGCCTACAATGTTCACTAAGAACAAACACCCATAACGTTTTTTTTGGCCGTCCTCATGGAAGATGTGTTCTCAACTTGATCGGAGATACTGTTCCTGTTTATTTCCATCCACACTCTCTTATCTTCTCTCGATAATTGTGTTCCAAATGAACAGAACCGTACCAGTCACACCATTAGTTCTCAATCCGTAGTCCGGGTAACCCGAGTGTCTTCAAACCGGATTTAGCAATATTCTTCAACGGGCCCATGGAATTATCTAAACTTATTAATGGGTCAAATGAATTAGGGTGCTTTTCGGGAGTTCATGGAGTTGGTGATACTTATTAGAGGGTCCAAGGAATTATCTATACTTATTATTGCGTCAAAGGGAATTAGGGTGCTTTACGCGGGTTCATGGAGTTGGCAATGCTTATTAGAGGGTCCAAGGAATTATATGTACTATTATTGGGTCAAAGGGGATAGGGTGCTTTTCGAGGGTTCACGGAGTTGGCAATACTTATTAGGGGGTCCATGGAATTAGTAATACTTATTAACGGGTCCATATACTTAGCGATACTTATTGCCAGGCCCATATAATTAGCGATACTTATTACCGGACATCTGGTTTGTATGCCACATGAACGCCTCCCAAAGAGGCTTCTGTATGGTGAGTTGAGGTAGGGAAAGCGTACTAGAGGACGACCAAAGGAAGCGCTTCAAAGACAGCCCGAGGGAGTCAATGAAGAGTTGCCAGATTAATACAACCACCTGGGAGCAACTGGTACAGGATCGCACAGCCTGGAGAGGCGTAATCAAAATGGGTGTTTCAGTCAGTGAGGCCAGCCGTGTGAGGGTAGCCCAGAAAAAACGTGCAGCCCGAAAGTCAAGCGTTGATGTGCAGCCTGTACTGTCTTCGGGCCTTGTATGTCGGTCATGAAACAGAACTTTTCTTGCCCGCATTGGGTTGATCAGCCATATGCGCACCCACTTAACATCATAGAAGGAACTGTATTACGAGAGATGTCGATGGTTCTCATCGAATACGATGGACAAATCATCATCATCACTTATTAACCGGGTCCATATAATTAGTGATACTTATTGCCGGGTCAATATTATTAGCGATTTTATTACCAGACGGTGGCGTACTAAGAAGAATGGGAGGGGGCGGCCTGCCCCGAATGACAGCCAGCTGGGGATGACATCGGCCACTATTATGTCAGTAATGTACTATTCAAAAATATATTTGCTGGTATAATATATTTTCCTGTAACTCGCATGGAATGGGGGGGGCGGGGGGTGGGGAGGGGGGTGGCCAAAAGAAGAATCCGTTTCGGGTGCTATATATTATACGTACGCCCAGGTTACAGGGTCCCTATAATTAGCAATACTTATTGCTGGGTCCATATAATTAGCGATACTTATTAACGGGTCCATATCATTAGCGATACGTATTGCCGGGTCCAAATAACACTGACTAACAAAAAAAAATTTTTTTTTCTTTCTCTAACATTTCTATGTTTTTCTGGTCAATTTTAATGCGCTGTTTTTAAATCTGCAAACCGTTTTTCTCTATCAGGTCGGGATCTCTAGAAATACGCAATTGAAGTTTTTTAACAACGCATACAGTATTACAACATCATTCATACAAGAAGTGTAACAGTTATGTAGGCTTGAATTTCTTTGCAGTCGACTTTCGTCGGTGAATGGCATGTGGTACATCGCGATGAAGCATCCAACAATAATCGGCAAGCATGGTCACACTCCACCGTCCTTGATAACGTGACTCCATTACGGCGATATCTTGATGGAATCGTTCTCCATGTTCATCGCTGACTTCGCCAAGGTTGTCAGGGAAAAGTCAAGATGCGAATCGAGCAAATGGATTTTGAGGGACATGTTACAGCCCATAATTATGTATGCATCTATGCACTGCTTAACAATATGCACATAGTCGACAGATTTGTGATTTCACAGAAAGTTATCGACGATAGATTTGAATGCCATCCATGCGCGAAGTTCACTACCATGTAACAAGTTCTCGAATTGTTTGTCTGCAATAACTTTCCTAATCTGAGGTCCTACAAAGATACCTTCTTTATCTTTGCATCGCCAACTTGCGGAAACTTTTCTCGAAGATAAGTGAAAGCTTTGCTCGTTTTATCTAACGCTTTTACGAAATTCTTCATGAGCCCCAACTTTATATGTAACGGTGGTAAAATTATGCTGTCTTTGTTAACTAATGGCTCGTGTATTACATTTTTATGCCCGAGCTGCATACGATCCCTGATAGGCCACACCTTTCTTGCATAATGTTCCTGTCTGTTGCGGCTGTCCCATTCACATAGGAAGCAACAAAATTTAGTATACCCAGTCTGCATGCCCGTGAGAATTGCAATGACCTTTAGGTCTCCACAAATCCGCCATTGGTAGTCATTATACTTTATTTTTACCAAAAGTATAGCCATATTGTCATAAGTTTCTTTCATATGAACAGAGTAGGTGACTGGAATTGATGAAAATAAATTTCCGTTATGCAATAACACGGCTTTTAGACTAGTCTTGGAAGAGTCGATGAAAAGTCGCCATTCGTTGACTATGTGCTCATGACCGAGGTGCACCATTAGACCGTTTACATCTTTGCAATAGCAAATGTCATCATCCATCTCAAAGTATTGAACAAGTTCTCTGTGTCTATGACGAAATTTAGATATCGGAGTATTGGGCGCTAAAAGATTCCATTCTTTGAGTCGCGAACCGAGTAATTCCGCTTGTCCTTTGGTAAGAGCGAGATCACGTATTAGATATGAAAGTTCTGAATGGTTAATTAAGTGAACACCATCATTCACCGGTATATAATCCGAGTCAGAATTAGTTTCTAAAGCAGGTAAACTATCACTTTCTGATGGTTCATTCACGTCCAACGGATATTGTTCTGGTGGAAATGGGATCGGACACGTGATTGGATCATGAGGCACTGGTTTCGAAACCGATTCAATATTTGGATAAACCACAGACTTTCTAGTTTTAAAAGTGAAACCATGGATATTTGTCAAGCAGAAGTAACAATCAGTAGCGTGATTTGTCGGTTCACGCCATATTACTGGCACTCCAAAAGGCATCGACTTATGCTTCGGCGATTTTCGTAACCAACCTGCCAATGTATTTGCACAAGTTGAACAAACTGCATTTGGCTTCCAAGATTTATTTGCATCATCAACTTTTGAATCGAAATAAAGTTCATATGCTTTCTTTAGTAATGGTGTAAAGTTTTTCTGGTGAACACGATCGGTAAAATATCCGCACACGTAACAGAACAGATCAGCCGAATTTCTACAACTTCTAGAAGCCATATTTTGCTCAGAATTATTTCAAAATACAGTAACTATTTGAAAAATAGCGTAACATATGTTATGCATCTTTTAGCAGTATAAAAAGTAGAATTATTTTGCATTTTATTAATTTTTAATAAGTTATATAGTAAAAATGAAACGGAGCAAATAATGGTTTCCCAAAAATATATTTATTCACAAATATCTTAAGAACCCGACGTGATAGAGATAAACGGATTTCAGATTTGAAATCAGCGCAAAAAACTGACCTAAGAACACTTATTCTTATATAAGAAAGAAAAATGTTGTTTGTCAGTGTAATTAGCGATACTTACTGCCTGGTCCAAATAATTAGCGATACTTATTAACTGGCCCATGGAATTAGCAATTAACCGTCAATTTAATCTGCAATTACCAGGTCAATGGAATTAGCGGTACCTTAATGGGACCATAGAATTAGAGATACTTATTATGGGGTCGATATAATTAGCGATACTTATTATCTGGCCCATAGAATTAACGATTAACCATCAGTTGAATATGGGATTAGTGGGTCAATGGAATTAGCGGTACCTTAATGGGACCATAGAAATAGAGATACTTATTAACGGACTCTGGAACACTATTGTTGATTCCCTTGCAAGAAACCTACGCCAAAGCACAACATATGTGCTCTTGACAGTGGTTGTTTCTTAGATAAAATGTTTTACATTGTGAATATTACATTAGTCGTCGCTTATGAGATGCCTGAGGAAACAGGTCCTTTATCTCCTCAAGGACCTCCCCCGGAATCTAGCAGAGTCTACACCTACCTACACTGCGATGTAATTTAATCCTGGGTTTTCACAAGACAACAGCACATTGACAACAGCAGTGTATATCGCACTTTTCCGAATCCCACGCGCTGAGGTTTGTATATCTACCCTCATTTCTGATACCCTATTCTGAAGTAAATGCAACGGCAAGCTGGATCATGTTAGGCCACGTCGGAACTACATTCATGAAGTCATTGCTTCAAGGACTAATACATCGTTTCAGAGCTGTTTACTTAAAAAGATGCGTCACGTTTCTGTGTAACATACGGCGAATGCCATGCGTATGCACTCGACATTCTGAACCCTCAAATAAAAGACATTTATACATCAGTCCTACTTGACCTAATTTCGATCATCTGTTTCCGCAATATGCTTTCGAGGTTCGTTCTTGTTTATGGACAAACAACAATGCAGCTAATGTCAAGGACTCAAGCTCTTTCCAGCACAAAGTTTTGTACCCAAGAAACGGCATGCATGCTATGGGTCAACATAACATGTATTAAATATCGAGAATGTTGGACGGGTATGAATGCATAAAATAAAAATGTTTTGTGTTTACTCACGAAGCTGAACCTCATTGAGGCCAGGGTCACTTGTCTTTTTATTAACATTGTTATGCAGATCCATTGATTATTGTACATTTAACATTCGCTGGAGATCACGTACAAGGTTTAGTTTGGTTTAGTTTCAAGGACTATCTTCATTGCACACGGACAACTCCATCAGTGCTCCGATCTCATCCCTTAGAGCACACAAGGAGGATCTCAGCACAGTGCACTAACAATATAGCACTGGCGAGAATTTTGAATTACCCTACCAAAGCACACAGGTTTTGAAACGATTTGAGGGCATTCGAAACAAGGGAAGAACAAATTTCCCGATTGGAACCTACCTAAATCTTAAAAAAATACTGCGGGGGTGGGGGGGGGGGGGGGGGGGGGGGCGACGTGTAAAATAACCTGACACGTTAGTCAGTTTAGAACACTGTAAAAATTCACCTCGCGCCAAGAAAACAACCAGACCTTGCCAGAGTTAAGAATAGCAGCAGATTGCATTTACCAGACCGGACCTCGTTTGAGCATTT
The DNA here is from genome assembly GCA_024509875.1 of Oreohelix idahoensis. Taxonomy (NCBI): domain Eukaryota; kingdom Metazoa; phylum Mollusca; class Gastropoda; order Stylommatophora; family Oreohelicidae; genus Oreohelix; species Oreohelix idahoensis. The sequence continues at coordinate 85,529 of JAMPIV010009734.1, forward strand.
TGAGGACATAGGACTGTTACGCACAAATAATTACTTTTTTCCAAAGTCTTTGTATAATTATTTTTCGTATGTATGATCATTTTTTGACTGAAATGTGTATTATGTTTTTTACAGTCAAAGGGACATAACCCGAGATATTGAGACTACAAATTTTTTGGAGTTTGCCTTCTCTTGTATCGAGACACGTTCGGTCTATAATTTCTTGAACGAAGCGTGACCACATCTCCTTATTTGGTAGTATCAGTCAACTGTTGTAGATGTCTGAAACCTGTCTTAACGCTTCTGTTCATGACCATAAAAGGCGCGACTGTGTAAGACTTTTATCTCGAATGATCTTAGAATCATCTTATGTGAACGGCGACTCAGATATTGGAGTCCTGCGCATGTCAAAACTGGTAGTTCGTTTGGTGTGTTCCGCCCAGCTGAGGGAGTTTAGAAATGGTCTGAGTAGCGAGCGGACGCAATCTGCGTCTTGTGATTTTCTGAGGGAAATACGTTGTCTTTGTGAGTTAGTTAGCTAACTAGACTATTTCCCAGTATTATTCTAGCCTGCCTGGAGGCATATGTTCGTGGTTGATTTCCGAAGAAAGGTAATTCCTCTTGTATCGAACTTTTTGCTATCATCTAGAAGTTCGTCATTTTGTCGCTCCTTGCTCGCCTGTGTGATTCAAAAGGGAGAGGTACTTTGACTAGGATTTTCGCCACCGGTATCTTTATTGTAAAATGACTCAGGATGGTGACACAACAAGAGAAATCCATACTAGAATTGCTTTGGCAGCTAGCGCCTTCAATAGATTATCTAACATTTGGAAATTACGATCATTGAATATACATACCAAGCTTCGTCTGTTTAATTCAAATGTTATCTCAGTGTTAACATACGGCTGTGAGAGTTGGAAAATAACAAAATCATTGGAGAACAAGCTGAATACATTCGAGAACAAATGTCTTAGAAAACTCATGAACATCAGTTGGAAAGAATTCAAGACTAATCGACAAATAAGAGAAGACTCTAGGCAGAAATATGTCTCCGACTATATAAGGAAAAGACGATGGTCATATATCGGTCATGTCCTACGAATGCAAAACAACAGAATACCACTACAGGCGCTCACTTGGGTTCCTGAGGGTAAGAGGAAAAAAGGAAGACCAAAAGAAACACTCAGAAGAACAATAATAAGAGAAGGAAGAACGTTGGGCCTAAATAATGTGCAAGAGCTAAGAGGAGTGGCGTCACAACGAACAACCTGGAGAGCACTGGTTTCTGCCTTATGCGCCGTGTTTGGTGCTTAAAGAATTTATTATTATTATTATTATCTTTATACCTGAACTAGTTATATATATATATGGGTCGCTCTAGACCAACAAGACTATTGTCTGTGTTCCAGGATTCGTTATATCAGAGATCACGTCCAAGTCAGATGGTTAGACTTAGGAATGTTATAAGGGTCGGTTTGACCAGTATTCCATGTATGCTATTCACGTGCAGACAGTAAACGGACTTATTGTATACATCTGATCTGCTAGCATCAGGAAGGGAGCATTTATTATTGTCTATGAACATTGATGATCTGCAGCTGACACTGTTGCAGAAGTTATATGTATGAACTGTAGGCACCCAGATCTGTGCTATATAAATATATATATATTATTTATACAGCTTCACGAACCAGAACTTTATGATATCGAATATACAGAAGCTATCTGTTTACAATACAACTATTGAGTATTGAATCCTACATGACTATCAGCTAATATGATTTTGAATGCTGCATTCGTTGAACTATGTTGGTGATGACATAAATATCATGACTGTTTTGTGGCGTGCAATAAATGGTATAAACCTAAAGCGAAGTTACCATTTCTATGACTCTACACGTCATGTTGCCTGTGTTGTACCCTGTGAACTGTTCTACTGCAACATACACAGCAACATCCTAAATCAGAGAAGACACCTACATCTTGCACTTTAATACCAGGTGTCGATAGGGGTGGCAAGTGGTCGTCAATCTAAATCCATTTTGAATGGCCAGACATTCGTTGAACTGTAGTGTGTTATAACGGAGCTAACGTACCTGGCATTTTTTGGCGCACCATTATCATTTTGGTTAAATCCACCCTTATCATTTTTGGTGGCCAGTGTGGGGAATTTATAACATTGTACCATGTAATTATCTAAGAAGGCTTAGTTAGTGATATACGGGCCAAAAGATCACTCGGCCACATTTAGATAATATATTTGCATAATTGTATTAAGAGATTTACCAGTTGTCTTTAAGATTTGTGTTATTGATATTTTTTGCAGCACATCATTGAAGTCTGCAAGATTATGTCCATTGTGGAACTTTGAGGATATCAAGTCCTGTCCTAGATTGGGAGCGGATGATGTCCACATCTTCTATTGCTTGTTTATGTCAACTAAGAACAACATTGTATTAGTTATTAATTACTAATGCATTATATAATGTAATAATATAGTGCGGTATATTAATATATTACACCGCTATTTGCGCAACACATTGTATAATATCATAATAATATATTTAATTTCATATATTGGTATGAGAATAATTTGACTTTTATTATGATGTTGCCATCATTGTGGCTTGTGTTGGTGGCACCTTCCTGGAATATATACGCGAATACTTAGATAAATTTTTTCTCTAAGGATCTGGGATATGATCTCAGTTTTGCTCCATGCGTTGAGCTGGTTTGTTAGGTATATATCCGCGCATCATACGTGCGTTAGGAGCCTAGATTTTTCCGGCTCCAGGATTTAAAAAAAAAAAATGTGTCATTTTTTTTTCCCGGGAGGGTGCGGTAATGTTACGCACAAATAATTACTTTTTTCCAAAGTCTTTGTATAATTATTTTTCGTATGTATGATCATTTTTTGACTGAAATGTGTATTATGTTTTTTACAGTCAAAGGGACATAACCCGAGATATTGAGACTACAAATTTTTTGGAGTTTGCCTTCTCTTGTATCGAGACACGTTCGGTCTATAATTTCTTGAACGAAGCGTGACCACATCTCCTTATTTGGTAGTATCAGTCAACTGTTGTAGATGTCTGAAACCTGTCTTAACGCTTCTGTTCATGACCATAAAAGGCGCGACTGTGTAAGACTTTTATCTCGAATGTTCTTAGAATCGTCTTATGTGAACGGCGACTCAGATATTGGAGTCCTGCGCATGTCAAAACTGGTAGTTCGTTTGGTGTGTTCCGCCCAGCTGAGGGAGTTTAGAAATGGTCTGAGTAGCGAGCGGACGCAATCTGCGTCTTGTGATTTTCTGAGGGAAATACGTTGTCTTTGTGAGTTAGTTAGCTAACTAGACTATTTCCCAGTATTATTCAAGCCTGCCTGGAGGCATATGTTCGTGGTTGATTTCCGAAGAAAGGTAATTCCTCTTGTATCGAACTTTTTGCTATCATCTAGAAGTTCGTCATTTTGTCGCTCCTTGCTCGCCTGTGTGATTCAAAAGGGAGAGGTACTTTGACTAGGATTTTCGCCACCGGTATCTTTATACCTGAACTAGTTATATATATATATGGGTCGCTCTAGACCAACAAGACTATTGTCTGTGTTCCAGGATTCGTTATATCAGAGATCACGTCCAAGTCAGATGGTTAGACTTAGGAATGTTATAAGGGTCGGTTTGACCGGTATTCCATGTATGCTATTCACGTGCAGACAGTAAACGGACTTATTGTATACATCTGATCTGCTAGCATCAGGAAGGGAGCATTTATTATTGTCTATGAACATTGATGATCTGCAGCTGACACTGTTGCAGAAGTTATATGTATGAACTGTAGGCACTCAGATCTGTGTTATATAAATATATATATATTATTTATACAGCTTCACGAACCAGAACTTTATGATATCGAATATACAGAAGCTATCTGTTTACAATACAACTATTGAGTATTGAATCTTACATGACTATCAGCTAATATGATTTTGAATGCTGCATTCGTTGAACTATGTTGGTGATGACATAAATATCATGACTGTTTTGTGGCGTGCAATAAATGGTATAAACCTAAAGCGAAGTTACCATTTCTATGACTCTACACGTCATGTTGCCTGTGTTGTACCCTGTGAACTGTTCTACTGCAACATACACAGCAACATCCTAAATCAGAGAAGACACCTACATCTTGCACTTTAATACCAGGTGTCGATAGGGGTGGCAAGTGGTCGTCAATCTAAATCCATTTTGAATGGCCAGACATTCGTTGAACTGTAGTGTGTTATAACGGAGCTAACGTACCTGGCATTTTTTGGCGCACCATTATCATTTTGGTTAAATCCACCCTTATCAAGGACCCAGGAAAACTCTACCATTTTAACACGGAAAACCGGAATCTGAGGAAACTGTAACACAAAGTCAAAGTGAGAACTTATTGCTAAAATAACAACACCCCAGACCACGTGTAAGAGGCATCGTCAAGCTGCCTGAAACTATTTCTCTGAGCCAGCATTCTGTGAGCCTAAAGACTGGAGTAAGTTGTACAATTTAAATTCCATATTTTGCATTATTAACACGTGAACTAATATCTATAATTGACGTGTGAACATTAATATGTGAAAATTGCTAGTGGATGTCCAAGTCATTTGAGCCTGGCAACCTAAGCAAATAGAATGATGATTTAATGAACCACCACTGCCAGGGCTGGTGACTGCTTTATTGCGAGTTTCTTACAGAGAACCAAAAGCAGAGGTAGTCCCAAGTTCCATATGTAGCAGGGAGTGAATGATGAAAGAAATGATGTACATAATCTATATTATTAACATTTTCAACCAGTGTAGATGTAAATGTGAACATATTCAATCTATATTGTTAACTTTTTCAAACATGGTAGATGTAAAGGGAAACATATTCAATTTAAATTATTAACCTTTTCAACCAATGTAAAGGTAAATATAAATCTATTCAACCTAAAAGTAACGAATGTTTTTCCGCTCAATGGGATTAATATTAATTCTCAGCGAGGGTAAAAGTTCTGAGGTAGATGGAATGGTGAAATGAAAAGAGGGGGGAATGTTAAGTGAGGATTTCAGATTGTAGCTACTAGGGTAGTGAGAGCTATATTTAACGTTGCGCATTTTGGTTTTATATGTTATTGGGTTTTCGCGGTTCAGGGTTTTGAACGCAAAGAATATAGGTCACCTAGATTTTAGGATGACGTTTTCACGTTGTTAAGCTACGACGTGACGACCTTGTAATTGTACCCCTTTTGTGGTGACCGTGGTCCTTGACGGACGGGTTTTGGTGGAAGTCTCCCATGATGATAATAATTATATAAAGGAACTTATTATATGGCACTAGGGTCAGCCTATTATTAGTGGATACGATTTTACGTCTCAGTTACTGAAGTGGAATATAATTCAATTGGATAGAATGTATCGGGAGCAAATTGTTTTTGAATAAGTATGCAGAATTCATATTGATCGCCTAAGTCAAATTATTCGTTACCGGATTATGGAATCACGCGTAAATAATCTTGACGGTAGGACGAATACAATAAGGTAAACTCATGAGACGTTTTTTTGTGGGATGTATTTTCTTGATTGATCATGAACTGTTTTAACTGAACTTGTATGCCGTTAATAAACGTAACCTGTGGACTCTCAACTTAGCGGACTTTGTCAAGTGAAATTGCGCTATTGAATACTATCACTGTTGGCCCATGCATTCGTTGTTTACATCTTAGCACGATCTCGCTCTACACTAAGAATAGTCATCACATGACCAGAGCAATGTATTTCAATGATAAACAAGCCTAAAGCAGGAACTTAGCCTCAAAAATATATTTGTTACCGAAGTCAAAATGCTAACCGAAACCTAGAATGAAACCTGAACAAACTACGGTAACAAAAGTTGGCGGCCATAGCGGGGATCGAAAAATTTTTTCTTATTGAGGCTAAACAAGTGGATTGTGACAAAATGACAGTTATTTCTAGTATCGCTACGAAATGTTTATAATCATGAATCACTCATGTGACCTACAAACTGTGACGCACTACGCATAACGACCCAAGGGCAACTACGTCATCAAATTATGTGCAAGAAGAACAGCCGAAAACAGGATATTCTACAAGAATGCCTAACGACAAATTAATAACATTACTGCATTCGAAACAAAGCCTGTACTCTCAAACATTCAATAACAACTGCAAGAAAGAACTATCTTCGCCGTTGGCGTATGCTAACACTGTCCGGGGGAAACTATCAAACTTGTAAAGCTAAGTACACGTTTGTGCAATGATAGCAAATTGTGGTCCACTTTCCTTCGTTGGCATATTTCATTCATGTATGTTATATATATATATATATATATATATATATATATATATATATATATATATATATATATATATATATATATATATATATATATATATATATATATATATATATATATATATCTATGTAATCTATGTTTGTAATGTTAAGCGGGCATTTGGTTGGCGGCAATCAGGATTGATTGTTATGTCGCCTTGGCAGACCACAAACAATTCTGATGGTTCTCATTAGGGATCATTGAATTTTTTTCAATTTTGCTACGGGAGACCCTCTAACATAAACTGAGGAACGTTCTGCTCGTTATTGCAAAAATTCGATATTACGTGTTAGGTGTATAGTTCCGTTAAATCTGGTGTAATTCTTTTGTAATAAGTTGCATGTATATTCATTTTCGTCTACTGTTTGTAATCTTTCATGTTTTTCTCAATCTTACTTTCGATTATTTGATAATTGTACATATTCGTCAGTTATAGAGTCCTGTGACGTCATTATTTTCTGTGTTCGTATTTTTTTTTGGTACTATGACCTAGATTTTGGTTTAATTCTCATACCATTTCCGTTCTTGATTTAGTTCGTGAAATCATTTTTTATGTCTGCATTCGTCAATTGTGATGTGCTAATGTTTGTGAAACTTTAGTTAATTGTTTCTGTGATACATATTAATTAATTATTGATGTGGGGATAATAATAACTTAATTTTATTATAGAAGAATAAGAATATAATAATAATTGAAGTAATTTGGTTAATTTTAAATTAAAAAGTAATTTGATGGAATGACGGCTAGCATTTGCAATGATAGTCCAAGCCACTAGTATTTGTCCTTGATGACTAGGGCATGATGATGTTATATATTGAGATATAACTTTAAAAATATATTTTGTCTTGAATATAGCAGACAAATTAGAGATTACTTAGTACACTTTACTAAGCATAGTAATACATTGGCTACTGGGTACATAGGTGAATAACTTAATACATTATATTGTTGATTAAAACATAGTGTGGAGTAACTACATAGATTATTAACTTCACAATGCTTACTTTAGAGGATTTTGTGAGGATGGGACGAATGATATGTACTTTGGAAGGTATCAGTTTAAAATCATATGCCTTGGGACAGATGGCTATTAGAAATTTAATGGCATTAGGGAATAAAATGCCTAGTGATGAGGAATTGGAGACTGAAGTAAAACGTATTGAGGATTTAGAAGAAACTAAAAGGATATTTGCATCCGAGGAGCATAATATGCAACCAGATTCGGTAGTTGTACAGAATAATTTACGAGATGTGGAGAATGTTGATGAAGAGAGTGTTGATATTGAATTAAATAAGGGTGAACAATATGGATATTATATATGCCGAGAATGAGAAAGGCAAAATTTCAGTCGACGCACAGATCGGCTGAAATCGCTGTTCGGGAAAGATTTTTCAGGCCTAGTTCTAAGCTATGACGTCAGTACCCTCCGATACGCTCGCGCTATGCGTATATAAGCGTATCGGTAAAACTGGAGAGACACACATCGAAAGAGGTTTGAGACAGACGGACGGACGGCAGATAATCGCCACTACGCTACATCTATCTGAAGTGTGAGCGAATCGCCATAAGTTTCAGTCAGTATCTGGAGTCTGAGGGTTCCATGAAATAACTCAAACCAGACTGTCCAGTATCAGAAACCTGTGTTGTTCATCAGAGACAATCCCACAAACGTGCAGGACCCCAACGAGTGAACTTCAACTGGTCTTCGGCATCCCTAGTGCTGGGTCTACCGTTACTGATATATGCAACGGACAGTCCGTGTCAGCAGGATCAAGAGTCAGATAAGTGTCACTTAGGACACTGACCACCACAATATATATAAAACAGCTAATAGTGAAAATCCATAGTTCAGTCAACTGATGACAATTAATTGGAAAGTCAAGAGACTAAAAACAGTGATTGCAGATTGCAGTAACTTTAATATTCAAGAACTTGAAGTCTAAACAGACAATAATAGTAATTGTGTGAATACTTTTATATATATGTATATGCTCTTTTCCAACTAGTAGAAATAGAATATTAGTGTAATTATTAAACTATTTTAACTGTACCTGAGGATTTATTCATTTCTTCCATTTGTGGTTTCAGTGAATGTTCATTTTACTTATCCCCTAGAATATAGTAATCATAAGATAGTCACAGGGAGGAGACGCCTTAAATCCTGGTACAACTTCTTACCAACTGGCCAGGGTTTTCACAGTCTGACTATTTATATGATATCCATACACCAGTACTTATTTCTAAGACTGGGGTATTACTTGTAAGACCAGAACTCTTTACTGGCATACTATCCTGGTAGCATATGACATACCTGGATTCCTATATAGATATCTAACTCTAATTAACCTCCCGCTACACTGATCTCACTTCACATGAGACCAGATCGGAGTATGACATGATTAGGACCACTGGTTCTGAAAGAAAATGTCCATGAATTATATTCCCTCTACTGGGAATCGAACCCGGTACCTCTAGAATTCGAGGCGGACGCCATACCTCTTAGCCACTCCGACCCAAGGTACAAGGTGTTTAGGCAGTGGCGTATTCTCTATGTGTGCTGTGCGTGCTGCGCACACCTATGCCCGAAGGAAAATAAAAATTTAATTTATTATTCTATAAAATATTTCTCTTCTAATGTTCTGCTTTCGGACCGTACGCACCAGGATAACGGATTTTCCCGCATAGAATCTACGAGTATAATCTAGTTTCAGTTTCCCCAGACGCTTTTTATAGTGCAGTTTTTAATTGGTTAGTAGCAATCGCCCGAAGTTTCTCGGGTAATTCCGTCACAATGCGTGCGGCACCTTTCGGATTCACGTATGAACACTGCTTTGATTGGATCGGGATCATGGCCAGATACGTAAATACAATGCGAGCATGCGTGCGGTGGCCCTGCAGCTCTCGAGTTGTAAAAATCGGTTGTGTCCGTCCAGTGTTTTTTGTGATTAATTTTTGTTAGTTGCCGGGAATGCAGATTATTACAGTGACAGTGAGTTTCAAGTTGTAAGTTAATTAGTATTTCGGAGATAGTTGACATATACCCCTAATAACTATCGTTGCGTAATTGAATATAATTGGTTTTTAAATTAAGAGGGGAAGAAGTTAAATAGTAGGCGTACATATTCATTTTAAGTAGCAGCACGCCTAGCTCGCATTACCAGGATGCGCCACTGTGTTTAGGATGTAAATAAATATTAGACAAACATAAAGGTATGTTTTCAGGCACTCGTAAGAAATAAAGAAGTAGAAAACTAGTATAGCGAAGACTGATCCCATTTAAAATAAAAATGAATCTCTTGCGTGAATATCATGAGCAAAAATAATAGTTCAAATGTATAGTTTGCGATCGTAATGTGTGATCCTGTTGAAGCCAAACATATCTTCCAAAATAATGATCATTATTCCAGGTTAATAGCTTACGTATTCTAGGGGTAGCATAAAGCCCATTCTGTTATATGAAGGTTAAATATGGACAACCAATCAATAAAACAAAATAAAGATCACTGTAAGAGACAGAGATGTGATTTTTGTGGAAGTATGTTCAAGAACTACTGACTAATGAGATCATTGTGCAAAGACAGTGAAAAGGTAAAGGTAATCGCATATAAGATATTGCCATAGGGGAGTGAAGTGTTAGAGACTTTACCTATACTAGGCCCCCAGCTTTATAAGGTGCGGGAGATCTGTTCTCTATCTCGCTACCTTTGCCTTCTCTAACTCAAAGAGCAGAGACAGTGACCCATTTACACCTGGGTAGACTGGAGCGTGACAGCTACGGCTTTGAACCTGGTAACTTTGCCTCGAGAAGCAGGAGCTCTAACCACTCAGCCATTCGTTGCTTTAAAGAAAGCTTATGATACACAAACAAGAATAAATGAAGTTTATTGTTATTGCACGTGATATGAGACGATGACATTTTTAAGTTAGTGTGACAGCGTACAAAATTGACAGATAAAGAGATAGACAACTACACACAGAAAAAAAGCGTAATACAGTCTGGATAAGAGCTAACAGCGTTATTGATTATCGGCATGGTGGATCAGATGTGCAGGACGTACAAGGTACCCTACGCCATTTGTACATCACTAACAGAGAAACCAAAAAAAAAACGTGTGTTTAGCAAATGCAGGGTATAAAATATTACCGAGATAATATTGATGGAAATATGAAAAGGATCTGGAATACTGATAAAAATTGATTGAAGAGGAAACATCACCTTGAGGAAAAGATAAAGAACTGGGTATACATCAAAGCACCTATAGGACGCCGATGGGTGAAAAATAAATTTGTGTCCAATGGATTAACAACTTTCTTATAATTCTCAGAACACTTAACAATATTAGTTACGACTGAGGGATTTTCTGAGTTCTTAATGATTTCATGCAGTTTTAAAATCTCTTTGCCATTATCGCCTCTTCATACTCTTTTGCTCTTTCAGTGTTACATCTGAGTTCATTTGTGGTCAGCACGTTTCAGTTTCACTGTTACATCTGAGTTCATTTGTGGTCAGCACGTACCAGTTTCACCGTTACATCTGAGTTCATTTGTGGTCAGCACGTACCAGTTTCACTGTTACATCTGAGTTCATTTGTGGTCAGCACGTTTCAGTTTCACTGTTACATCTGAGTTCAGTTGTGGCCAGCGCGAAACAGATAATTGTTGCATCTGAACCCCGGTTGAGGCCACCACATACTAGTGTCACTGTTACATTTGATTCCAGTTGTTGCCTGCACAACTGTCGCGAGAGGTTAGATAATATTGATGACGTAGAGTCGTAGACGGACAAAAAAGTGTATCAGATGATACCAGGATAGTTCCCAGATAAGAGACTGGTCTTATAAGTGTGATAGGGTGGGCGAGATGATGATGATGATTATATTGTGATATGTGATCACTCTCTTTTCACACTCGCACCGGCCCGAACAACAATAAAACTCTTGTTTCTGAGGCAGGGGCTGTATTTATTTTTACAACCCATTCAGTGACTAAGAGCACACTGAAACAAACATTAAACAAATAAACCAGCAAACAAAACCGAACAAACAAAACACCCAGCTAGTGCTCAGTTGCTAATGTGTCATGTCTTCGTTCCTCTTCTACCGACACAGGGCTAGCCTAATTTCGTTTCTTCTTGGCGACTCTTGCAAAATAGGCCTGTTTGCCGCTCGCTATTTCTTTATATAAACCGCTAAGCCTAAACACTCAACTTAGTCGGCGCGCGCAGTAATTGCGCCACTTAAACAACACTCGCGATATTTGCTTTATCAGGCACGAAAACACAGATATGGCCCACAATTATCAAATATAACACACAACTCTACACCACAACTATTTTTAGGCTTTATTATGGCCTAAGTAATATATTTTCTTAAAGACTTTTCACATCTCAGAAATGCTTGCTCGCGCCGTCACGTGGGCTGACAGTCACGTGGGTTGCGCGCACTTCGAAAATATCTAGGCGATAAATATGCCTTTACGTGAAGGGGGAAGCCGGGGCATCTTTACGTGAAGGGGGAAGCCGGGTGTCTTTCCGGCCCCACGTGAAGGGGGAAGCCAGGTGTCTTTCCGGCCCCATCAGATATCTCCCTCCTGATTTTGTTGTCGTCCCGACAACATCACTACCTCTGGCGCTTCAATTGTAATCTCCCAGATCGTTGGTGCTGCGCCTGATTATTTCTCAGCGGCGATGTTTTGGGCTCAGATTCTGTATTCGGTACAACCCGGCTGGGGACTCTCTTGGTCGTCATGTCCCCAGTTGTACGCTGTCGGGCTGTCAGCCGCTGTGGTCTTGAAGACTCGCTCACCGGTGCCGCGTCGCTGCCTGCCCGTGACCTCTGCCTGTCAGTGCTTGCAGCTGTCGACTTTGAAGGGAGATCGCTCTTGACGTGTTTTCCACTCATTTTGTGTGGACGGTGGCTTACGTTCCCCACAATCTGCTTTTGATGAGTCTCTGCTGAACCTTGATTTGCACTCCCTCCTATCTGCTTAGGACGGGTTTCCTCCCCTAGACGACGGCCAATTTTCTCGGCGCCCTTGGTGTGACAGTTGACGTGGCCATCTCTTGGCTTGCGCCCTAAAGGCAACCTGGTTGTGACAGTACGCTTCGGGAAAGAACTCCTTGAGGGACAGGTAGATATCAAGTGTTCAGTGGACTTGCATCGAAAACATCTCTACGGAAGCGGGCCTTGAGGGCACTTGGCTGCCATGTGGTCTGACAGGTCTCCACAATTGTAGCATCTTATCTTTCTGGGCTTCCTCTGTGCCATGGGTCGCTTCCTGCTGCCCTTACACTCTTGACCACCAATGCCGCATACATAAATTGCTTCCATGCCCTGGACCGATGGTTTGCTGTCAAACTCTACTCGTTCATTCCTCGCCAGACTCCGGAATCCCTTTCTGAAGATCTTGGTCTGATGTACGAATACATCAATACCTCCATCATCTGGCGTGATCAACTCCCATCCCCTGTGGACACTATACCACTTGCACATCCCTTTTCGCCTTGTCGGTGCAACTGCGTTTGTTAATGCTGTCAGCTCACAGCTTTCCTTGACAACAGCCTGACTCTCACATACAAGAACACGCACCCCCTCGTCGTGCTTTGGCTGTTCTCGCGGCTGGCATGGTGCTCTCTTTCTCTGCACCTCCTCTTGTGCTGGCGAACTGGCCTGTGACATCTGTGCTAGCTGGGCCTTTAGGAGAGATAATTCTGCTTTGAGTGCTTCCTCTTCACTGTGGGCTTCTGGACTTGCTATCTGCACCAGTGTCTCTGGCTTTTTGCCTCCCAAGAAAACAGAACATTCCCTAGACCCCTGACTCCCGGTCTGGAAATTCCTGGTCATCTCACCGACTGGTGGTTGCTCGCTGTAGGCTTCCTCCACTATTTCCAGTAACTTCTCAGGGCTGGCCTTGGCTCCACCACGTATCCGTAATTCTCTAGATACCCATGGTGTAACGTTGTTCCAGAATACGTCTACTTTGTCTTCCGCCCAAAAGGGCCCCATCTTCCACACGGCCTCTACATCTTCCACAAACTCTTGCCAAGTGGGACTTCCCTCTCCACCAAATAGCCTTACCTCTGGTACCTCCACGTACACTACGTTCACAGGCGCATTAGCCATCTTGCTGCAAGAATGCACTGCTGGGTGTTTACAATATTATATTTGCTCGTTTGCTGTTTGCTCAGTGTCACTGTCTGTCTATCCTGCCTACGACGCCAATTGTTGTTCGGGCCGGTGCGAGTGTGAAAAGAGAGTGATCACATCTCACAATATAATCATCATCATCATCGCGCCCACCCTATCACATAAGTAATACCCCATTCTCAGAAAAGAGTAATGGTGTATAGAGTTCATAGGTTTAAGTCTGGCTGGAAAATTTATTGAACGAGATGGTAATATGCAGTACAGTAATCTATGAGTAGTATATAATGGAGGAAACAGGTCGTATTGTGGTGGCGCGCTGTGGTGGCGCGTGACTTTTTAATATAAGGAAAATGTGGTGGCGCACTGTGGTGGCGCGTGACTTTTTATATAAGGAAAATGTAGTGGCGCGTGACTTTTTATATAGCGATATATTTTAGCCGGGGTGACTTCCTCTGACGAGCAGCTTGCGTCCTGTTAGGTTGTGTGGTTTATTTATGTGTTACAGCATGTGTTGTTGATTATTTAGGTATATACATAGACAATATTTAGACAACTGTTATACGATATATACTTAGAATAGGAAGACGATATATTTAGACAATATATTTACAACAGTTATACGATATATATTTAGAATAGGAAGACGATATATTTAGACAATAGGAAGGCGATATATTGAGACAACAGTTAGACGATATATATTTACAACAGTTAGACGTATATTTACAACAGTTAGACGTATATTACAACAGTTATATAGACATGGGTAACAAAGAATTTAGTTAATATATTTTATTTTATATTCAATACTGTTTTGTAGTAACAAAACATATAGGAGCATATACGGTAACAAAAATGTAGGAGCACATATATATATATAGTATTTTTTAACATTACATGAGTATATATTATCGTTGTACAATTTTTTATATATTTATATTGGAAGATGGAAGGTATCCAAAATTATATGATCACAGATTGTAAGAAATAAAATATAACACCGGTGTACAGCTGCAGACCAGACCTAGAGGGGGTGTCGTCACGTCGTAAAAATAGAGAGGTGCGCTGTTGTGTGTGTACATAGTGGAAGAGAGATTTTTGGGTAGAGAGTTATTGTATTGGATTTGTGTTGTATTGTGTACACCTGTAGGTATCTGTGCGTGTACATAGTAGAAGAGAGAGAGTTTAGGTGTTGAGGGGTGATGTGGTGACGTTGTCGTGATGCACCTGTCTCTTGATGTAGAAATAAGACAGGGCGTTTCGGTGTTGTTCATATGTGTATACGGCGGATTTGTGTGTTTTGAACCCGACATTTTTCCCACCCGTGCTTGTTGTGTGTTGAGTACTTCTAAGAATGTATTTTTGTCTATATTGTTGTGGTGTTTGTTCAAGCCTTTTGTGGTGGTTTTGTCATAGTCCCCAAAACAATGATAAGCCTTGCTGCAGAGGGAAATCATCCCTCTGCCTTCGTACTCTAACTTAAAAAGACCCGGGGTCCGTTTGTCGTATAATTTTTGTTCGCGGCATTTCTGACAAATGGCGCGCGTCCTACCCTCGCTAGCGACGAAACCGGATCTATGGTCGGGACATACTTCGGCGGGGAACCACTGGTGGTAGGTACTATAAAACTCCTGTCGCATAGCGGGCCTAACAACGTCCGCTAGGTTGTCTGAACTAAGGGCCAAGTAAAGACTGTCTGTATCTGTCTCGCATAACTGAAAGTCTGCCCTATCTACAAATTTATCTAGACAGTCGTAATAAAACTCTAACATTCTCAATTTAGCGTATTGGTACACGAAAAATCCTATCTGCGCGGGTAGGTCCCAACTAATTGTCGTTTTAAGTCTTTCTACTTCGAATATGTCGTCCGTCACTAGAGTCATTTTTTTAAACCGAGGGGAGTTTATTAGTTTAGATGTACCCTCTCCCGTTGTGTACGAAACCTCTACATGCTTCGCCTTATTGGTCAACGTTTTACCATTGGCGGCGTTACCTAGCAATTTCATGGTTTCGCTGGTAATTGCGTAGACAATCATCTCTATCACCCTGGCGACGCGTGTTCGAAACAGTGTCCCCAAACTGTTTAAAACACGCTACAGGTGTATATTCAATTACCTGGTAAATACAGGTGACTTTTAAACCTTTGGTCAGGTACCACCGAAGCAGAGGCGTTGCCAACAGAATCTTTTTGCCCACATAACTCCTGATCAACGTCCTTTTGTGGGTAGTCAGGACTTTATGTTTCTCGGCGTATTCCCGCATGAAAGGCCCAATATCATCTCTCGTGACATCGACATTCTTGAAAATTGGTGTCATTTCCGAGAAATGTTCCTTTAGGCAGTCGGGGACATGAATGTCACACTCGACTAGGCCAAACAAGGTTTCGTCTAGCACAGAGGTGAGAATATTTTCTTCTGTTAACGGGTACCGACATTTGGTATAAGATGGTTTCCGGGTAGGGAAGGTGGCGCTCAGAAAACGAGCGATTGAGCGATCGGTTTTCTTCAATTCCTGCCACTCGCACTCCCACATTTCGACCAAGGTGACGTTACAATCGTTCCTCAAATAATCAGATATCTCCCGTGTCTTTTCGTACAACTCAGCCAACGGTTTTTTACTGACTGGGTTAATGTCACGACCGGTGGTTAGTGGGCAGTCGGGGTGGCCGTGGAAAAGGCATCCATGGAACTGGTAGGCGGTGCGAGAGTATTTGTCCCAACCGTCTACCCTAATGTACCTATAACCCAACGACATCTCACTACCGTTAAACTGGGTTTTTAAAACCACTTTATTCGTGTGCGAGACCCACGTCAACCACTCGCGGCACTGCACGGTATATTTATGGAGCTTGTGGTACCTGAAACCATCCTCCCTGTTTCGTCTAACGGGAAAGTTAGTGGGCATATTCTGCATTATCGCCCACAAATAAAGGGCGTTGGCATCAAAACCTTTAATGCATTGTGCCATTTTGCCACCTCTAATACACGTTTTACCTTGCTCATGGAGCCTATGAAATATAATGGAAGGTCCCCCCACTATATTTTGGCGCAACGTGTGGTGCAAATCTTCCTCCCGCTCCGAGCATAAAGAGAAAGAGACATTCGACGGGAGGGTTTTGAAGAGGTATTTTAACGTGACACCCGGTACCGAGATCGCGTCTTTGAACATGTCTACACCTAACCCCGCATAAAAACTAACCTGCTGTTCTAACGCTATTAGGAAGGGGACGACGTCTTTATTATTGTACCATGTCAGAAAGTCGCGCAACGTGGTCATGCGGTTATCGGTCCAAACTCGCTGGCATTCGGCGTACTTGTCGTTAGAAATATTAGCGTTCTTAAGGGCGGAAAAAAATGCCGTGTGGGGTGTTAGCGCCGTTTCGTCTAATTTTTCTAAATTTGTAATATACTCGTAACAGAAAAATCCTTTGGTTTCTGTTACTTTATACGCGGCTAAGTACTTGCTATAACTAAATCCAGGGGCTAAGTAGTTGATTATATCTAAAAACTTTAACTCGGGAGTGGCAAAACACATAAAATTATTATTTCGCTTGACTAAAGATTTAAAGTCTTGACCAAGGCAATATTTGATGAGGTACGGCTTGATAACATTGACATCGTACTTTCCCGAATTGAAACCTAACACAGGTAGCTCCTGCAAATACTCATCTAGTCTATCAAGGAGCCCCTCTGAATTACCGAGCTTCTCTAAAGCATCGAGTTGGATGTACACCTCATCAAAACGCTCACGTAAAATCTCGTAAGCGGCCTCGGCAATTTGGGTCAGATGATCAGCCATCCTATTGACCAAGTCTTGTGGATCACCCGTTGTGATAAAACAAACGGGGTCTTCAAAACCGGGGACGTTAGAAGCCACCGAGCAAGACAGGGGTACGTGTTTGGCTGTGTAGGTAGTTGCAGTACCACTGGGCTCTACAGCGTTATCGAAATAACACTCATAGTCAAAAGTGGCCCGATAGGGATACACGAATGTTGTGTCGACATCTATTCCCTGTGCATCGATCGCTTCCCAAATGGTCTCTGGCGGATTATACACACCACCCTTAAATATTTCCTTGCGTTTACCCCCGGCACAGGTCTTTTCATGGCGCTCCAGTCGATAATATTCCTGCCATAATTTACCGCATTTGGGACACGAAAGGAATGACCGGCCCTATCAATATCTACTATGTACATAAAGTGATTTTTAAACATTAAAAGACGCAACGTATCCTGAAAACTATCGCTACCTCTAAGTTTTGGGGTCAGGTTTTCCGCGTCGTCAAATTCGAAAATTTCAATATTTATGTTGAAACATTTTTCTAACTCCGTAATATCAATTAAACTAACCCCGGGGAAATCGATGAGGGACGGTTTTCCCTGCTGTGTTTGCCACTGATCTACGAGCCGACTCGTGTGTTTTCTAGCATCCTTAACGGCAGCACCCATAAACACGGCTAAACACCTAAAAAAGCAAAAGATATCACTGTATGGTTTGGCGTTTGAATCGTGTTGTAATGTGTTGATGTGTTTATTATCGTTTATGTAGGATGGAATGTCTGTTAAGCAGCAGCCGATTGGATAATCTTGTATATGATAGATATAGAAGGAGGTCGCTGGAATAGATTCAACATAGTATTTCGTGTTTGGTCTGTTTATTTGTGCTTGTGTGAGAATATCGCTGTCGTGTAAGTTTGAGACAAAAGATTTGAAATCTGTAATGTTGTTGACTGGATGTGGTTGTTCTAACACACAAGCATTATTATGTGAGGCATGATAGAAACGAAGGTCGTTTGTGTCTCTGTGTCTCAAAACTACGTTATGACTGTAGTTAATTTTAAATCGTTTTGTCTGTTGTGCAAATACAGGGAGCAAAAGAGAGAGCCATTCGATGGGTTGTGTTCTGTCTGGTCTATGGAAGAAAGTGAATGTAGATAGGTATTTGTGTTTGTTTGCATGTGTCTTGATGGCTTGCTAATTCTGTGTATATTTCTCTCTGATGTCATTTGGTAAGTCTTGTAAGCTGTCGTAGTCAGAGGACAAGCAAGGTTTTTTATATGGGTTTGGTGGGTACTGGTCATGGGTCGTTTCTTGGTCTGGCCTGTTTTTGGTGGGTGAGATGGGTTGAGGTCGGGTATTGAAGAGGTAGTGGGTCCCGAGGGTGCTGATGAAGATAATCTGGAATAGTCTGGTGTTGTGGCGCCTGCTGCAGATGATGATGACGCTGTCTGTCGGTGCGCCAGGTTGAGGGCGGATGTCTGTGGGTGAGTCAGGATGGAGGGAAATGTTATGAAGGGCGCTGATGTTGTAGCTGGTGTTGTTGTTGTTGTGGTACCTGTTGGTAGTGTATGTTTGTGCGCCGATGATGCAGTGGGGTTTGAAAAACTTTTGGTGCCTGGTGTTGTACACGTCGATGCTGAAGAGCTTGGTGTGGCACCTGATGTTGCTGTGGGGTATGATACTGGTGTAGGTACTGTTGGGTGATTTTGGTTTATGTGGACCCGCAACCTATCACCACGAGAAAAGGCTTTCTCGCAGACCTCACATGATAGTAGAGTCGTAGAATGGACGGTCTTGCTGTGACGCGATAGAGCATCACGGCGGGAGAAAGTTTTGCCCGCACCGGACACACATGAGGTTGTGTCCCACTGGGTGCTTTGTACCACTGTCTCTGGACGTTGTGCGAAAGGTCCATTCTCAATCTCTATGTGTCGTTGTAACGTATCAGGGCCTGTGAAGACTTGAGGACAGACACGGCAGGCGTGTCTCTGCTCCGCATGCACTGTCTCATAATGGCGAGTGAGATCACGATTCCTGGTAAACGATCGACTGCATTGCACGCAGGTGTAGCCACAGTTCTTGTTTTGAGGTAACTCCATCTGTTGAAGAGAGGAACAAAAAGATGTTAGTCACACATAAAATTAAATATATATATATATAACAACATATATGTAACAAGCAGTTAAATAAAACACAGACAATCTGATAGAGAGAGAGAGAAAGAGAGAGAGAGAGAGAGAAAGAGAAAGAGAGACAGAGAGAAAGAGAGAGAAAGAGAGAAAGAGTCACGCATAAAATTAAATAGATATATATATATATATATATATATATATATATATATATATATATATATATATATATATATATATATATATATATATATAACAACATATATGTAACAAACAGGTAAATAAAACACAGACAATCTGATAGAGAGAGAGAGAGAGAGAGAGAGAGAGAGAGAGAAAGAGAGAAAGAGAGAAAGAGAGAAAGAGAAAGAGAGAAAGAAAGAGAGAGAGAAAGAGATAAAGAGAGTCACACATAAAATTAAATAGATATATAACAACATATATGTAACAAGCAGTTAAATAAAACACAGACAATCTGATAGAGACAGAGAGAGAGAGAGAGAGAAATAGAGAAAGAGAGAGAGAGAGAGAGGGAGAATGAACAGGTAAATAGAAAGATCAGTCTTATAGACAGACAGGTGTACACACGCCTACTCTTAGTTATAACCAGTCTTATATTTTCATTCTGTTATCAAATGAAAGAAATTTTGTTCTGTAACATATCACAAAGGCCCGCGCGCGCGTTGCGGAACCAAATCAATTTATCGATCTACCCACCCGTCTTTGCGCCACAACCAAACAAGTATTTGACATAGACAATTAGTCTGTACAAGTTTAGACTGTTTTTATCAGACAGTATTACAAGTTGTGGTGTAATATCGATGATGACTCATACTATATGTATACAATGAACAAAGCACTTGCTTAACAACAGGCGAGAAACGCAGATAAGTTTTAAACTAAGACAATTTTTCAGAACCTAGACTGTGCCTAGCACATAAAAATAAACCGGTTAAGTCTTAACTTATCGAAAAATATACACGTTAAAATGTTATGTAAGAATTTAACATCTTAACAAAAAAAAAAAAAAAAAACACACACACACACACACACAGAGATAAAAATAACAGAGATATTTATTTATTTCCAGTCTCTGACTGTTAAGAAAAAAACAAAACGAATACAGAAACGCACGACCATATAAAAAAAATATTGTTCCCACAGAGTCTCTGACTGTTAAGAAAATACTCCTATCGAAAAAATGAAAAGACAAACACATAACCATATATTTTTCCACAGAATACGCTTAAACAGACACAGACATATATCTTTTAAATACAGAAAACGATAGAAATATTTAAGATATAAAGATATTTATATTTAACACAAAACAGAATAACATACGTTTCGTTGTGATCTTGATGTGGTCTGGTTTTCAGAAAGCTGTTTCTTGGTTTCAACGTCTGATTTTTCAAAACGACTGGAGGTCTTTACTGGTCGCGGGTTGTTCCATGAATGAGACAGGTCTAAAACAATTCTTTATTAAGACAAAGATTTGGCGATCGCACTGCGCATGCATCCACAAGTTGTTCCGGGCGAGAACTTCACATGCGGCTTTGTTAGTCACGCGACGTACTCAGAACGTTTTGGAAACCGTTATCAATTATCTTCGTTACACGAATTTTAATTGCGACCAGATGTGTTTGCATAATTAATTAGTCTCTGATCGGGAAATGGTTCCTCGAACAAAGCCAATGTCATTCATAAAGATCCTATGACAGATGTGCGTACGTGCACACGCAATAACTTCAGAGATCTCGCACGTGCGGGTTTGTGGGCGAATAGTGGAATCGATATGCAATTTCATTACGCGAATGTTTAATTGTCATCTCATCTCATAATCGGAACCTCTTCTACCCCGTGAAACGAGGTGTAGAGGGGACCCAAGTGCACAAGGCCCATGGGCAGGACATGTAATCGAAGTGACTTGGCAAACAGGTGATTAGCCCATTGTGCATGTTTAATTGTACCCAGTAATATTATTCCCTGGTAGGAATATGACTTTTTACATTTGAACAAAGCCAATTTCATTAACAAAAAGCCTACCACAGCTGCGCCGCACACGTCCAATCAAATATTCAGAACTCAACTGCACTTGACTTTGTCTCATGTGTCCCCCGATTATCTAATTCCACATCAAAGACAAGAACTTTAATTACGCACATCTGTTCACGCATAATTGATTTGGTCCCCGTTGAAGCCAAGTTTTTACGAGCAAACTTTCGAACAAAATAGAACTTTAAGTTATAACTGTTCGTCTCAGTGTTCGTTAATGTTGTATGTAAAAATATATATTATCAAACTTTGTGTGCGACAGTGTTTTGTTAGTGTGAGAGTATATAACTTAACACTTTTATTAGAACATCCTTTAAAAAGCAAGTTTTTAAAAAACATTCTTTAAAAAACAAAATTTAAAAACCACATGTTATATATGGGTTGTAACGAAAAAGTGAATAACAACCGAGTGATATTTGTTGTGAATGGTAAAAAGTCGCGTGCTTGTGACTGAGTAACTTTTTAGAACGGTTCTCATATTGGGTGGTTTGAAACATTGTGTGAATGTTTTTTAACATGTTCCAGTAGTTTTCACGTTGTTGAAAACAGGGAGTCTCATGTTATTGAAAACAGGGGTTCTCACGTTGTGTAGGGTCTTTGATATAAAATAACTGCGTATGATTGTAGGTAGATATAAAATAACTGTGTATGAGTGTATTCTATCATTGTTAGCTATGGACCCGCGCTGGCCTCACCCCTTTACATCGTTGATTTCAGGGCCAACTGGTTCTGTGAAAACTGTTTTTGTACAGCGTTTCTTGAAACATATACGAGATATGATGACACCTGTACCTGATGAAATTATATGGTATTA
Organism: Oreohelix idahoensis; assembly: GCA_024509875.1. Classification (NCBI taxonomy): domain Eukaryota; kingdom Metazoa; phylum Mollusca; class Gastropoda; order Stylommatophora; family Oreohelicidae; genus Oreohelix; species Oreohelix idahoensis. Next base: position 107,806 of record JAMPIV010009734.1, read on the forward strand.
TGGGGAATGGCAAGCTATGTATAATTCGATGCCTGGAGTTCAGTTTATTGAAGGACTGCCCGACATTGAGCATTGGAGAGGTGATAAGAAACGTTTGGTAGTTATCGATGATTTGATGACTGAGACGGATGATAGAGTAACTAAATTATTCACAAAAGGGAGTCATCATCGCGATGTAAGTGTAATGCACCTGGTGCAAAATTTATTTGGCAAGAACAAAGAACACAGAACCATTAGCTTGAATTCTCATTATATAGTACTTTTCAAAAACCCACGCGATGGATCTCAGATTGTTAATCTAGCCAAACAGATGTACCCAGGTCGTACTGCCTATGTCCAAGAAAGTTTTAAAGACGCGACGTCGGCCCCACATGGTTATTTGCTAATTGACCTTCGTCAGACAACACCAGACACTCTCCAACTTCGTACCCACATATTTCCACACGAACAACAAGTCGTATACGTCCTGAAATAACGAGATGGGAGAAAAAGTGAAAAGACATGCTGATATGTTAAAGTTTCTAGGGAAGGCCAAACCCCCAGTCATCAAGGCTGTTAGGAAAACAGCGTTACCCGATCTGGTAGGAACACTCTGTGAATATTGTCACAACGTATTAAAAGGTAACGTTACACTGACACCCCCTCAGAAGAGGCGTATGCGTCGTTACAAAAACACTCTGAGAGCGCTCACCAAGAAGACATTGTCGCTCAAAAGACGAAAACAATTTTTACAAACTGGAGGTTTTTTAAGTGCGTTTTAACTCCACTACTAAGCCTGCTAATAGGGTTCTTGTAGATGGCCAAGAAAATGATTTTGATGGATCCTCGTTTGTTAGAGGTTCAAAAACCTTATAGAGCCCCCGATGCTCTAAGAGATAACTTGGGAGAATGTTACAGTCAAATGCAACTAGTCTTGGAACGAGAAGATCTGTCAGTGGGTGACAAAGCTAGACTATATCAACGAACACTGCAGCGTTATTTGAATCGACTAGAACAGTACAGTCACGTACCCCTAGGTCTCGTGGATATTAAGTCTCCGCTTAACGAATCGACCTCGAAACCTCCCATCGAACAACCCACTGTACTTAAAGAAGAGATTGTCGACAAATCTCTTCAGTCCCCACCCGAGCAAGTCACACCCACTAATCGAAAAAAGGTGGTTGCCAGTAAGTTGCGAGAAACATCGTCGTATTCGCTCAGAAGAAGGAAAAAGACACCAAAGTGGGAAGCATGGCCAAAGAAGTGAAAAAGATTTTAAAACAACATTACTACGAACCGAAACGACCAGGTTCGTATGGGGGAGTCGGCGCCTTACAACGTAGTTCCAAACTTAATCGTAAAAAAATTGAAGAGTTGTTAGGTCATCAGGATACATACACCTTACACAAACCGGTGCGTAGAAAATTTAAACGACGGGTGACTATCGCTGGTGGTATCGACCAACAGTTCCAGGCTGATTTAATTGACTTGCGGAGTTTAAAAAAATTCAACGATGGGTTTTCGTATCTAGTAACGTGTATCGATGTGTTTAGTAAATTCGCTTGGGCTGTTCCTCTAAAAAACAAAACTGGGAAAGCTTTAGTAGCAGTGGTGAAGACCATTTTTACTTACTTACTTACTTAGTCGTTCCCCTTCTACCGTGAAGTGTAGAGGTTTGGAAGAGAGAGCGCCAGACCATTCTATCAGCTGTCTTCTTCCTGGCCTGGTTCCATTCTAGTCCTCGGTCCTTCAAAGATTGTCTAATGTTGTCCTCCCAGCGAACTCTGGGTCGTCCTGGAGGTCTGGATCCCTGGCTCTTTGTTTCCCATGCTTGTCGTGGTAGCCGATCTTCTCCCATTCTGCAGACATGGCCAAACCATCTTAGTTGGGACTGTTCTATTTGGGTCTGCAGCGGATGGGATTTCAGGCCTTGACGTATCGTCTGGTTGCGGACCATGTCTGTCTCTTCTTGTTACTTCAACCACTTTCCTCAGATGCCTCATTTCTGAGGTTTGGTGCTCCAGGTGAGGACCATTTTTAACAGTCGCAAACCTATAAATTTTCAAACAGACAAAGGCAGTGAGTTCGTCAACAAAACATTCTTAAAGTTTCTTAAAGACGAGGGTGTCCATTTCTTCACTACGGAGAATGAAGATACCAAGGCAGCTATTGTCGAGAGCTTTAATCGAACCCTGAAAGAAAAAACGTGGCGTTACTTTACCAAAACCAACAGTCTTCGCTACGTCGACGTGATACAGCAACTGGTCCAAAACTACAACAATTCGTATCATCGGAGTATTAAGATGGCGCCGGCGGAAGTTACCCCGAGCAACCAAGAAGAGGTGTGGCATACGTTGTACTCGACCCCTGACGTCATCGGCAGAAAAGTCTATTTTAAAGCCGGTGATCGCGTGCGGATCGCCGAAGCCAGACAAACTTTTTAAAAGGGTTATACACCGGCGTGGACAGAAGAACTGTTTACTGTCAGCCGACTAAACCAAACAAGACCGGTCACGTACGTCCTTAAAGATGATTCGGGTGAGGAACTGAAAGGTTCTTTTTACCAAGAAGAGTTGCAGCGGGTCGGTGACAAGATAGTTTATCGAATCGAGTCCATTTTGCAAGAACGGCGAGGTGTCAGGGGTGTAAAAGAGTATTTAGTCAAATGGTTCGGTTATAACTCGTCATTCAACAGCTGGATTTCCGCCAAATAACTAGCGAGATATCGAGACTGATGGAGATTGAAGAAGAAGTGAACACCCCAGTTTTGCGGCCACCCCCATCCAAGACCACGAGAACCTCGGTCTGGCCTTTTTTTTGGGAAACTAGTCCCGCGACTAGAGATCGTTTTCATCTGTCAGATGATCGTTATATATGTCGTCATCGGAGTTTCGTTATTCAATCTGAGTCGGAGCAACGCAGAGGGACCGGACGGCAAGTTTTGGATCGCTTTAATGAGCAGTTGTCTGGGTTACATGTTACCTAACCCTAAGATAGGATGAGTTTTTACGTGACTTTACCCAGCAATGCCTCGATGAAAATATACCCAAACAATAACGCCGGTCACTTTTTCGTCAAATTGCCACAGACTATAGACTTGACTTCGCGTTATGAGGTTGGTTTTGGTTGAGATTCAATTTCCCAAAAGTTATTTTAACGTGTTAGAGGATGATGTATGGATACATTACTTTCCCAACAAAGAAGATGAGTCTATACTACTCACGTTACCCGCCGGTCTATACACATCACCCGACACGCTGATCGACGAGTTGAATCGTTTGCTGTTAGACACAGATGTGGATGAAAAAGCCCGAGTTAGATTTCATTTTAACAATAATAAGGCCAGCTTGAATCTGTATGCTCCGGAGGTTGAAGCTAGAATTAGCGAGACGTTGAAACACATGTTAAGCTTTCCCACCTCGCTCGCCACAGACATCGACCCAATACTACGAGGCGAGACTGAAGTACAAATGGATAGCGACATGAAAAATGTATACGTGTACTGCGATCTCGTAGCAGCGAGACCGGTTGGAGATGCCTCTGTCCCTTTGTTACGGATTGTTCCTATTTTGGATAGGACTACCGCTTCGGATTTTAGGATTTACGACAAACCACACTACGTACCCCTGAGCCGATTTTCGTTTGACGCTGTCGAAATCCTTTTAACTAATGACCAGGGTAAGACTATCCCATTCACTAGCGGAGCTTCGGTGTTGACACTACACTTCCGAACTCACAGACGGTTTGATTTTGAATAGAAAAATGGTGAGACACGTACCCATCCGACGAAACCCCAAAATGTATGAGGAGTTTTACTGCAACCAAGCTGGCCACGGGATGCCAGTGTTTATCGGAGGTAGAAGTCAAAGAGGACATGGTTTGGGTAGTTTTTTCAGCGGGCTCAGTCGCATGGTTCTCCCGTGGTTAAAAACTGGAGGCAAAGCTTTACTCAGAGAAGGGCTTGGCACTGGTCTACATATCGCGAGCGATGCGTTAGCCGGCAGAAATATTGGTGAGTCATTTCGTGAACGAGCCAAAGAATCGGGTCAACGTTTATTACAGGAAGCCGTTGACCACCTCACCACTAACCAATCGGGTAGCGGTATTAGAAGAAAAAGAAAAACGAGAGCTGCCCCACCTGGCGAGCCGAAACGAATAAAACGCAGTAACCGAGCTCGCCCTTCTCATTCTCACCAGAAGAAGCGACGGTACTCTGATATATTTGAATGATGGCGCTTATTCACCTTAACTCGTGCGAGTGTCTTCACCGTGGTCTAGATTTGTTTAGCGTACCACCAACGCAGACAGCCGTAGAAGAGGGACAATTTGTGGAGATACATCCATTGGCTGCCTTAGCCCCCGGAGCCCCAGTGGAATTTGTAATATCGGGAAACGGTGAAGAATATCTAGATTTGTTCAATACTTTTCTACACGTGCGCGCCAAAATCACGTTAGCTAATGGCGGCGCATTACCCGCTGACTCAGAGGTGGCAGCGATCAACTATTACCTGCACAGTTTATTCTCACAAGTCGACGTTTCCCTGAACGACACGCTGATTACACCCATCGAGAACACCAACCCTTATAGAGCTTACCTGGAAGCCACGTTGAATTACGGGGAGGAAGCCAAACGAGGCCATCTGACAGCGGCTCTGTTTTACAAAGACACGCCAAATTTTATTACGGAAACAATTGGTGATAATAACAACGGGTTAAGACTGCGTCGACATATAGCGGCTGGTTCTCAGGAGATTGATATGATGGGTCGTTTACATTCAGATATCTTCCCTCAAGATCGTTACCTGTTAAATGGTGTGACCGTTAAAATAAAACTCACGCCGTCTAAAGATGCCTTCAACGTGCTGGGACACGACCCCACCGGTGGTTATAAATCTATTATAACTTATGCGGCCTTGGTTGTCCGGAAAGCCAAATTAAACCCCGCCGTCTCTCTAGCCCACGAGAAAGCCTTGGTGCGAGGTAATGCCAAGTACCCTTTGAAACGAGTTGTGCTAAAAACTTTCTCTATTCCTAGAGGTATGCTATCGCACATGCTTGCTTGCTTGCTTTATCCCCGATGAGGGTGCGAGTAGCTAGACTCTTATATCCTTGGCACACAGGCAGCTTGGCATACGGTCCGTGTTGCCACACGGCCGGAGAGCCACCCATCGTGCCCCCAACCGATGAGTAAGCAACCCGCCGTGCATCTACGCACTGTTTGGGGAGTGGTTTGGGCTTTTTTCACCCCAGGGAGCATCCTAGACTCAGACCAGGCTACACCAGGCCCACTTTGGCGTGTGTGTACTGACCCGAGGTTTGATAGCTCTCTACCCTGCAAAGGGGGTATAGCTCCGAGACAAGACTGACACGAGCAATCAGTCAAAGGTGGGCTTTGTTGCAACCCCAGGGAACCTCTTATCGGGTAGCGAGGGTGCAATGCCACGAGAAAAGAGGTTCTCTACCCTGCAAAGGGGGTTATATCTCCGTGACTAGACGTATCGAGGCGTAGGCGCAGCCGGCGCCAAGCCTCTACCACTCTCGAGCTGTATTACCAAGAAGACGGACAGCTCTTGCACACCTCAACTGCGAGGACCCGGACCCGGGAAAACACACAGTCTCGATAGGACACTGCTCTGCTCATCAATGGCGTAGCAGCGACCGAGCCTCTACGCCATCTAGACGGACACAGTCACATTGCACTGCCTCTACTATACTGGGAAGACCCGGAGACCGGGACCACACACAGTCTTGAGAGGACAAAGATCGCCTTTGGGGGAACGAAACGCTTGCCCCCACTATCGCACATGCAGGATAATCTATTTCTCAGTCAAACACCCACACGGATCGTGATTGGTCTAGTCACTTCGACCGCTTTTAACGTGTCGTATACGTCTAATCCGTTCAATTTCGCTACCTTTGGTCTGATATATTTGAATGTCAGCTCGGACGGCAGAACAGTCAGTGGCAAGCCTTTGTCCATGGATTATGAGCACAACCAGTACGTGAGAGCCTTCTTCGGGACGAATCTAACTATGGAACTGGTTGGTAAAGACGCCGGCAACGATCTCGAGTATAGACATTTTAAGAATGGGTACGCCTGTGAAAATTAAGTTGATGTTTTTTTTTTAGTGAAGACGGTGAGTGTGTTTTGGGACAGTCACTCACAGTAGCGCACACACCAAGTCATGGAATGGTGTAACGTCTGATGATATTTTAACCATGGTTTATTACAATTATAACATCACGTAGATCTAGACGAATACAGTTACATCGAAACATGAATCTTCATAATGTAGTTAACACACCATACGGCCCTTACACATCCTGGCCTACAAAATCTCTACTCCTCACATCAGTGCACAAAGACTGCGTCTACGGCAGTTATATAATAATCATGGCCTACAAAATCTCTACTCCACATCAGTGCACAAAGACTGCATCTACGGCAGTTATATAATAATCATGGCCTACAAAATCTCTACTCCACATCAGTGCACAAAGACTGCATCTACGGCAGTTATATAATAATCATGGCCTACAAAATCTCTATACTTCACATCAGTGCACAAATACTGCATCTACGGCAGATATATAATAATCAAGGCCTACAAAATCTCTATACTTCACATCAGTGCACAAATACTGCATCTACGGCAGATATATAATAATCAAGGCCTACAAAATCTCTATACTTCACATCAGTGCACAAATACTGCATCTACGGCAGTTATATAATAATCAAGGCCTACAAAATCTCTATACTTCACATCAGTGCACAAATACTGCATCTACGGCAGATATATAATAATCAAGGCCTACAAAATCTCTATACTTCACATCAGTGCACAAATACTGCATCTACGGCAGATATATAATAATCAAGGCCTACAAAATCTCTATAGTTCACATCAGTGCACAAATACTGCATCTACGGCAGATATATAATAATCAAGGCCTACAAAATCTCTATAGCCCTGCGCAGGCATACATTATCCAAAAACCACCTTAGGGCTGACCACCTCAGTCAAAAACCCTGCATAGACTGCACCCACGGGAACACACCCCGTTCACACAGTCACGAGAATCTACCGTTCTCTTAACACTGCTCTCAAAAATCCCTGCGGACACTAGCCGCGAGAGCTATTCACACATCACTTAAAACCAGTACAGAAACAGTTCATTATGACCAGAGTTCACCTGCTATCTGACATACTGTCTTCCACGAAACTAAGAGGAGATATCTTTAAACAAATCCATACCAATCTGTAAGCAAGTACTCTAACCCAAAATTAACTCTACTCAACACGTATTTCCCAAGATCATTTCCCTTTCATCACATCTGCACTTATCAGTTTGCCGCACTCCCAGGGAAAAAAAAATGATTATATCATTTTTTTGTTGTTGAAAATTAACTCCCAAAAATTTAACGGTCAATGAAGTTATATCAGATACCTCTTAAATTAATTCCCAAAAATTTTTTAAAAAATTAATGAAGTTCTATCAATTACCTACAAAAATATACCTATGACAAGAGAACATAGCACATCTACAAAAATATCATCAATAAATGTAAGATAACGACTAAATCATCCAACATAATCATTCAAGCATACCAAAATAAAAATTAATCTAATACACAACCCAAGTTAAGTATACATAGTACAAACTAAACAGAAAATAAATTATCATACGAGAAAAGACAAAATATGAAATGGGAATATGATAAGAATCAAATAGAATCATAAGATGACAATGAAGACAACAATTCCATACATGTAAAACAAATAGAATTATAAGAACCAATTACATTATCTAAAGTTATATAATTAACTTAACACTACCAAGAATGAAAGTATAAATAGCGTAACACGAAAAAAGTATACAAGAAGTATGAATTACATCAAAGATGAAACACGGAAGCATAAACAAAATATCAGACAATATTGAAAAGACAACAGACAAGATGTAAAGAAATGACGAATAGTCAACAAAGAGAGATGAAAGTAAAGATGCAAATGTAAAGAAAGTTGGTAACAACACCTAACAATAACTATCTAAATGTAACAACGTATTGTAAAATACAAAAATGCTAAAGTATATTTATATACTAACACAAAAAAGAAAGCTTATGACAAGCACAGCATAATAAGTAATTTAACTAAATTATAAACTTATACATAACTAAAAATAAATTACATCAAATATCACCCAAACAAAAAATTATTAACGATAACACAAGTTTTGCATTGACGCATAGTCAAGCGCTAAATACCAAAAAATACATCCGAACATCAAAACATTTTCAAAGAATTAATGTCACTACATAATAGTAACCTTAACATACAATCTAGCGCTGGCGCAGAAAAAAATAAATATCACAATGTCCAAAACACATTTTCCAAAAAATTTACAATACAAAAAATGTTTCTTCTCTTTAGGTTAAATAAAAATAGTATTTTTATTTCTAAGTAATATGTAGCTATAATCAACAACAAACAATTAAATTAGCTGAGTAACATAAAAATAACCTTATCTTTAAACAGACATACATGAAAAACGTGTAAATACATCAAAGAAACGTCACATTGGGTAATAAAATGTTAACTACAAACGAAGTTATAAATATATATAAGTGTAATATTATTTATCTTAACTATGTATTATAATCAGATATTTAAATTCTTTAAATGAACAATAGTATTCGCCGTCGCTGTTAATTCTACCCATTTAATTTAATAGGAAATTTAAGTTAATTCTAGCTGACAAAAAATCGAATCGTTTAAATTATCAAATGTCATAATTGAGAAAAAATGGAAACCAAGTTTCAGAATACGTCCTTAACTTCAACGAAAAATCATTAATAATACATACAAGTTATGTTTAAAATTACCTTTCACTAAACAATTAATTCAAATAATCTGTATATAAATATGTTAATTAAACATGGTATCAGACCCATGATGAAAAACAAAACCAAAATTTTAAGTAGTGCATAAAAACACTCAGGACTATCTACAGAAATGACTATTACATTGTCTCAGTAAATAAGTTTGTGCATAGAAATTATTTAATGCATAATTAAAATACAGTCATATAAGTAACAACCAACAAATAATTATGGCAATCAAATGTTACAAAGATTACATAATATTTCATTAACAACATATGAAGTTCTATACAATAACATTCAGTGTTTGTAAACAGAACAAAAAATAAACAGGACCTTTGAAAAAAACAAAAAAAAATTCCTTCGAGGTCTTGCGAACATCTCATCAACACGCAAGGTGACATCATGACACGGTGGGTTAACGTACTGTCTAGGCTCGCTTGAATGGATAAATGGTACACAGTGATCTACATCTCTCCCAGGTAATGTAAAATTAGAATGGTGATTCCCCTCGCAAAGTCGCTCGCTGTGAGACAATACAAATGAAAATATCTATTTTAATCCATGGTAAGATTATGAGGAAACACGGAAAAGTTCACTACACAATTACCCGAACTCCGTGGTGTAAGGTTGTGGCCCTCCTGCGATGTCAACAACTCTCGTCACATAGCAGACAACATAGACGTCCCAGGGACAACCTGACCTATAATTCACAGTTGTCAGTGCGGTAGGCTGAAAAAAATTTACTACCTTCACAAGACCGAGATGATCTCTCAAATCTATCAGCATGACAAGCAAAAGCATTTAAGAACCTATTACCGTTCCTATTACTCTGATTAATAATAATCTTGCTGTTATGTGGAGCACAGCTAACCTGGTTGCGATCTGTATAATTTCTTTTGAGAGCATTGTTATTTGCTCTATTAACACCGTTGTACTGATTTAAATCCCAGTTACAATAGTTATTCTTAATACTTCTTCCCAGATAACAATGTCCATCAGATAGAACTGACTTTTTAGCAGAAAAATTATTACTAGACTGATGAACTTTCATATAATTACTTCTGCTATAGTTTTCTAAACTTTTAGAATCACAATGTTGAGATCTGTCACATTTTTTCTTGTTTTTGGGAGAAGAAACGTTACCGTAGGATGAACTCCCTTGGTACTTTATAACCTTAGGGTTATGTCTCCTATCAAAATTATTTTTTTCTTTGCTTGTAGCAATGTGTTTAAAAAATGAGTCACACTGCCTTGACTGGGTATGACTAGAAGGTTTGACAATCTCTTTATTTTTTTCCACAACATTTGTTTCCTTCATGGAACAAGCAGTAGTATGTTTGTTACTTGTAACCAATTTATCAGATCTGTCAATAAATACGCTGTTGGTTTTTAACACACTGACTTGAGATTTAGCACTGTTTCTTTCCTTATCTACAGGACTGGATATTACTGTAGATTTTCCTTTGTTCTTCTGCCGCCAGCAATCATTATCATTGGAATCATCTGTATTGCGTGAGAAGTTATATCTCCCACGGAAAGATCTATGTCCACCATTCTTGACTGTAGAATCCGCAAAAAGTGTATAAGGCTGGCTTTTTGCTTTAGTGCTCTGATGATAAGAAACTTTCTGTCTATCATCGTCAACACTGACGGAAGACCACATCTTGCTATTCAAGACTACGTCAAGCAGACCATTTATTCTTCTTCTTGCTTCTGCAATCTCAATGTCTCTAAGTCCAATCTGTTCACTTAATTTCTTGTTTAAACTCTCAGCTTTTAAGACCTTGCAGCTTTCCTCTGCTAGCAAATTTTCAATCTTAATCAATTTGTCTTTCTCCATCATTAACTCTTTCACTCTCTCTTTATCAACCCTCTCAATCTCAATATCATGACTATTCGTAAGCCTATCAACCTTCTCTAGGGATATAGTATCCTTTTCTTTAATTTGGCGACCACAAATCTCATCGTCACTTAATAGATCAATAAGTGTTTCATTACACAACTTCTCATATTTCTTAATCTGAACTTCTAATTTTCCACAAATCTCCATCTTCTCTTGAACTTCTTGAGTCAGATTTCTAATTTCGCCATTTTTTTTCCCAATCTGAGCTTCCATCTCTTTAATTTTGCACAATGCCGAGTCTAATTTTGCTCGAACACAAGCAAGCTCAGAATTAGATTTACATAAATCACCTGTAAGTTTAGTTACTTTTTCCTGTAGCTTATTCACTTCAGTAGTACTTTTTAAGCAACTTTCCCTTAGCTCCTGTGTACTTTGCTTTATATCTCCTATTTGCTTCTTCTCTTTTAACTCCTTTTCCTGATCATCAGAAATGCCGTATTGAATCATCTTTTGTATTCCCTTCCTTATGTGATCGTGTTTAACATTAACATAGTTGCACACAAATCCACGAAATTCCCAAAGTAGCAAATGCGCTAACTCTTTAGCCATCATTAAATGAGGATGAGACTGAAAATTCTCCTCAGCAAACTCTCTTAGAGCTCTTGATGCACAAACCAAAAACCTGTCCATAACATGTGACTCAAGCTCTGGGCTTTTTAATCTCTGACAATCTGTCCCTTCCTGAAACAGATACTCTAATACAGGTCTCATATCCTCCGGATCTGTATCAGAATCCATTGTGACTTGTTTACTTAGTCAACCATATATGTCTTAATTAAACTTTCATTATACCAAATCAAGTTTAGATCTCAAATATTGTATCATCAATCCCTGTACATCATCATATTCTATAATTAATCGATATAATTATCGACAACAACAACAATAGTTATCAATAGAATAGGATAGTGCAGATTGAGGCTCGTTGACATGGACAGAAGTGGCAACATTTACACACAACAAAAGCACTTAACTGAAGGTAATCCTGACCCTTTCGCTAACACACTGGATATCACAAAGTTCTGACGTTAAAACACTCCACTGCAGAAAGGTAGAAGGACTAAGCTCTCTTGTCTTCAGATCTCTGCCAATGTACAGTATGTCCTCAACAATGCATCAGACGACAGGAACCGATCACAGCAACCCCGCAATCACTTGAGGTATACGTGCAGACGAACTCTCCAACATACTGCACCTATAGTTGAATCTGCATATGGAAAGACTGGAACAAGCACTGTAACAATTATGGCATCAATGTCGCTATCAGATAACAGCTATTTGATATCGAAACCAACTGATAAAGTTAGTTTAGTTGCTACACACGCCAAGATATGAGGATGGATATGCGCAGTCAGCTGATACCTGTGTACAGTTGAATTAAGCCACGCCCACACAGAGCCAAACATAACACAGTTCAGTGTTCCCACTTGTAATGACTGGTCCAGAATCTGACCTAATTTACCCTCTTGTTACGCGAATGTAATGTGGGTGTTACGACCCGTTGGTTTGGTCCACCAAATGTTATAATTAAGTTGATGTTTTTTTTTTAGTGAAGACGGTGAGTGTGTTTTGGGACAGTCACTCACAGTAGCGCACACACCAAGTCATGGAATGGTGTAACGTCTGATGATATTTTAACCATGGTTTATTACAATTATAACATCACGTAGATCTAGACGAATACAGTTACATCGAAACATGAATCTTCATAATGTAGTTAACACACCATACGGCCCTTACACATCCTGGCCTACAAAATCTCTACTCCTCACATCAGTGCACAAAGACTGCGTCTACGGCAGTTATATAATAATCATGGCCTACAAAATCTCTACTCCACATCAGTGCACAAAGACTGCATCTACGGCAGTTATATAATAATCATGGCCTACAAAATCTCTACTCCACATCAGTGCACAAAGACTGCATCTACGGCAGTTATATAATAATCATGGCCTACAAAATCTCTATACTTCACATCAGTGCACAAATACTGCATCTACGGCAGATATATAATAATCAAGGCCTACAAAATCTCTATACTTCACATCAGTGCACAAATACTGCATCTACGGCAGATATATAATAATCAAGGCCTACAAAATCTCTATACTTCACATCAGTGCACAAATACTGCATCTACGGCAGATATATAATAATCAAGGCCTACAAAATCTCTATACTTCACATCAGTGCACAAATACTGCATCTACGGCAGATATATAATAATCAAGGCCTACAAAATCTCTATACTTCACATCAGTGCACAAATACTGCATCTACGGCAGATATATAATAATCAAGGCCTACAAAATCTCTATACTTCACATCAGTGCACAAATACTGCATCTACGGCAGATATATAATAATCAAGGCCTACAAAATCTCTATAGCCCTGCGCAGGCATACATTATCCAAAAACCACCTTAGGGCTGACCACCTCAGTCAAAAACCCTGCATAGACTGCACCCACGGGAACACACCCCGTTCACACAGTCACGAGAATCTACTGTTCTCTTAACACTGCTCTCAAAAATCCCTGCGGACACTAGCCGCGAGAGCTATTCACACATCACTTAAAACCAGTACAGAAACAGTTCATTATGACCAGAGTTCACCTGCTATCTGACATACTGTCTTCCACGAAACTAAGAGGAGATATCTTTAAACAAATCCATACCAATCTGTAAGCAAGTACTCTAACCCAAAATTAACTCTACTCAACACGTATTTCCCAAGATCATTTCCCTTTCATCACATCTGCACTTATCAACGCCTTATACACCTTTGACCTCACCCCAGTCTACTGGACGGTGACCAGTTTGAGATGGCCAAGTCGGGCCCTGTCTCAGTAGAACTTAAATTCTCCGAGGTCACACCCGAACCATTACAGGTTCTCGTCTACGCCGAGCAAGACTCGATTATGGAGATCTTGAAATCGCGCCAAGTTTTGACAGACTACACCACTTAGACGATGAATACAGACGAGATACGGACCATCCTCCTGTCGGATATATTTGTTAAACGAACTGGACTCGTTAAAGTTTTAGCTCGTGACCAATTACCTCTACGTATCGACCCGACCAAGACGTCTGCTTTCGTCATCAACACTGACCCTAGCTATCGAGCTGGTGACCATTGGGTCGCTCTATATTATAATGGACTTGGCACTTTTGAATATTTTGATTCTTTCGGCCTACCGCCTAGACACCTGGACCTGATTAGTTTTATAGCCAGAAACTCTACCCGACCTGTTAACTACAACGCTTGACATTTACAAGATGTAGTTACCAATGTTTGTGGCCTCTACGCGATTTATTTCATCTTGACCAAAGTTCGCGGTGGTATTATGCAGCGGGTCCTACTACCCTTTTCGGCTAGACAATACGCCAACGATCGATTAGTTATTCGATTAGTCAGACCCTGGATAGCGAAACACAAGACTGTTTTTTCGTTCATAGTCAAAGGAAGAGATCAATAGACACGTGTGTATTTTCCCTCTATAAGGCTTTGCCCGCCTTTTTATCGGATTTTTCCTCACGCCAATACGTCTATGAGTCATACACTTACAATACCAGCACGCAGCAAGTCTTGTCACATCGACAACGCATCAACTATCGATTGGTTGTTCGACTAATCACGCCCTGGCCAGCACACAGCAAGGCTGGTCACATTGACAACGCGTCACCTATCGATTAATATTTCAACTAATCACGCCCTGGGTAACACAAGTCTGGATACGTTTCAGAAACCAGATTGAACTGGTATTCCTGCATAAATAGACACTTGGAAGACCATGATACTCACATTCATACTTTACTAACGCAGTGGTGTGTTAACGACAGATACTTACACCTCATTGAAGATGACTTCCACTGTTCCCAACAACTGGGTCTACATCAAGAGCTGTGATGAAATGCTTAAACCTTTGGCTAGTGGTCTGAAGGCCGCGTCTGTATGTGTTTACCGAGGCCAACCTTTACTGCACGTGCGAAAATATTTTGGTGAATCCTACCTCAAGTTTCCTACCAAAACCGGCATTACGTTAACTCGATCTGAGTTTGAACATTTGTTGACTTTACTGAGTGAAATCCTCGCCGAATTTGACCGACTACAGTCACCACGCACGGATACCTATCCTACTTGTACCAGTAACACGTTTGACGACTACATCAACTCCAGCTGTTACCAACCAATATCCCCAAAACCGAGTTGGTTTCCTAACAACAACCCTTGTACGTCAGCTCCCACCACAGACAACCACCTGGCCGATATCTCTAATCTACCACCGAAGACGCAGAGACCTACTACCTCCTCCAGTAACATGTTTGACGACTACATCAACTCCAGTTGTTCAATAGCCCCAGAACCGAGTTGGTTTCCTAACACCAACCCTTGTACGTCAGCTCCCATCACAGACAACCACCTGGCCGATATCTCTAATCTACCACCGAAGACGAAGAAGAAACCTAACAAGCGGCTGAGACTTGTGCTTTAGCTCGATATTATTTAAACAAAAAATATATTAACTAAATTCTTTGTTACCCATGTCTATATAACTGTTGTAATATACGTCTAACTGTTGTAAATATACGTCTAACTGTTGTAAATATATATCGTCTAACTGTTGTCTCAATATATCGCCTTCCTATTGTCTAAATATATCGTCTTCCTATTCTAAATATATATCGTATAACTGTTGTAAATATATTGTCTAAATATATCGTCTTCCTATTCTAAATATATATCGTATAACTGTTGTCTAAATATTGTCTATGTGTATACCTAAATAATCAACAACACAAGCTGTAACACATAAATAAACCACACAACCTAACAGGACGCAAGCTGCTCGTCAGAGGAAGTCACCCCAGCTAAAATATATCGCTATATAAAAAGTCACGCGCCACCACAGCGCGCCACCACATTTTCCTTATATAAAAAGTCACGCGCCACCACAGCGCGCCACCACATTTTTCTTATATAAAAAGTCACGCGCCTCCACAGCACGCCACCACAATACGACCTGTTTCCTCCATTATATACTACTTCTATGGTGCCCCTCTCCCAAGACCAACCTATGGGCTGTTAAAGTATTTAGAGTAATTCATAAAATTCAAAGTAATTTGAACTCAAATTTGAATAAAGTGTTCAAAACAGTGCGGTACAATTTCTCAGTTTTAATTATTTACATTAATCTGGTTTTGTGTTGTTGTGTTGGATCTTGGTCACTCGTTAGATGAATGTTCATATTCACTTTAATTACTTTACTCTGGATTCAGTGTCCATGTTAGTAATTGAAATTATAATCAAGGTATTTATATATTTAAACTGTCTCTGGGACTTGTATCTATAGTCACTGTTCACACATGGATTCACCATTTATTAAAAGTCATCATAACTTTATACTGTGATGTGGTACGTCATGCTCAGCTAGGCAGCCGTGTCTTAAAGGACTTATCTTAAATGCCTCTGCCTGCTGTGTTAATGAAGTAGTAAGGCATGGAACACCCAAAGCTGAGGGTTTCCACTCACACCTGATGTCAATACTTGGTGCTTGAACACTTCTTACACCGGTACAGTAGAACACCGGTTATCTTCAATGCCGACAAGGTGATTGACAGAATACGATATGACCTGAAACAACAATATATCCTTCAAAGCATCTGGCTCTAGAATCTTACTTTACAGATGGGCGAGATTAGTGAGGAAGTTCAGAATAGATGATGGTAAATCAGTAAAGACAGATCAAGTCAGTGACAAGTAGATTTATCCAATAAAATAATATATCATTCATAAAAATCACTTTCCCAATATGTCCATGATTGACTTCACTAGGAACGCATAGGCCTTATGGTAAGTGTTAAGTGTATACTCAAACAATACATGAAATTAATTACTTTCATTCTTTCCTTATTCCTGATGGTATTATCCGGTCCAGAAAAGGCTTTAAAAGCTTCTAAAAACTAATAGCTTTCTTTCCATCCTTCTTTTGATTTAATTTCGAAACATAATTTATTTAGCACAAGGCGGTTTTCCTTCCAGGAATTGCACCATGAGATTCTACACAAATAAACACTACCACTAAGCACAAATATATATACATATTCTTAATTACTTCTCTTACCCTTAATCTCAGATACACAGGGCTTTAAAGGCCAAACAGTCTGCTCACACATGCAGATGGCGAAGGTGGCTTCGTGGCAGTATGCTGTTATCTGTGTTCTGTCGTTTAAACTTGGCGGCGAGAGCGAAATTCTTTTCTTTTTTTTTTTTTGCCTTCTTATGGCGAGGCGCGTTACCTAATTTGGTTATATCAGAGCGCATTTACCATCTAAAAATAAGTGAACTCCGTTCACTGCTAACCCGATCATCGTTGATAGATACTGAAATTCTTCGTTCGCTCCTTTGTCTACTATGTTGCTGTTATACCCTGTTCAACCTGAAAGTTGGTTATAATTGGGGTATATATTGTATTTCTGAAATTCTTCACCAGTAGCCTCCCCTTTTATTCCTCCCAGCGGATGACGAGAAGACAAACGATTCCATTGGCTGGATTTGGCCTATCTCGGGTACTAAACTTTTCTTCGAGGATGATGCTCTCTGGAGAAAACTAAAAGCAATTAAAGGAGGAAACAACAAGAAATTTAAAATCCCAACAATTAAAATACCAGAGAGAGCTGAAACAGACAGAGAACAAGCCAACATACTAGCTAAATACTTTTACCAGTTAGTTCAATAGACAGTATAGATAAGGCAGAAATAAATAGGCGAAAAAAACACTTGTTTAAAAAATTAAAAGAAGAAAATATGGACAACACACAGGACGCTAATTATTTAAATGCAGATATTACAGTAGATGAAATAGAAAGAGCTTTAGCAGGAAAAATCAATACCACCTCTGGGCAAGACATTCTGAGGTATGCAATCCTCAAAAAGTACCAAATACAACTCTAAGGGTGATTGCATTCCTCTACAACAAAATCTGGCACACGGGGAAAATACCATGTTCATGGAAGACAGCAGTAGTCATCCCCATACTAAAGCCAGATAAGGAAACACATGATGTCAGTTCATACAGGCCATCGCATCTAGGAGAAATTCTAGAAACAATAGTCAACAGCAGACTAAAATTTCACCTAGAAAAGCATAATTTGAACAGTCCAAACCAGGCAGGCTTTAGAAGCCAACATAGTACAATAGAGCACCTGTTGAAGCTGGAACATGATGTTAAAACGGGCTTCAAAAGGAATGAAAAGACAGTAGCAATATTCTTGATGTAGCAAGAGCATATGATGAGTGTTGGAGAGAGGGTGCACTATATAAGATCAGGAAATTAGGTATAGTAGGCAGAACTTACAATTATTTAGAAAACTTCCTGCAGGATAGATACTTCACGGTACAAATAAGTAATGATAGATAAGAGGTTTATGAACAACAGAATGGAATCCCACAGGGATCAGTAATATCACCATCCATATTTACGATTATGGTCAACGACCTAGGCGACGAGTTTAAAGACTTAAAAAACAACATATCTCAGTTTGCAGAAGATGCTGCGAAAGGGAGAACGGGAAGAAATCTCCCATTCCTCTATAAAACAGTACCAAAAAAATAGGCCAAGTATCTGACTGGGTGCACAAATGGGGATTTAATCTAAACGTTAAAAAAACCGTAAGAATGATCTTCAGTAATTAAAAATAATATAATTGACATAAACATTAATGAGCAAAAAGTATGCACAGCAAAATCAACTAGATTTCTTGGTATGGTACTAGACCAGCAACTAAACTGGAACAAACACATAGACCTGTTAGTGCAAAGCAGTAGGGGACGTATTAACATGCTAAGATATATGAAAGGAAGTGGTTGGGGAGCCTGTAATAAGACAATGTTAACGTTCTATAAATCATTTATTAGGGGCAAACTTGACTATGCCAGTGTTGTCTATGCATCAGCCGCCCCGAGCAATAAGAAAAAAAACTAGACACAGTCCAAAACCAGGCACTGTCAATAATAGCAGGTGCATCAAAGGGAACATCAGCAGAGGCATTAGAAATAGCGCTAGGCATACCCCTGGAGCTAAGGAGAAAAGAACTGAGATTCAGCTACTGGGCAAGAGTGGCAAAAGATCCAACTCACCCACCACACAAAACCTTTGATAGGGGTAACCAGTACATAGGCCACATTCCACTAAACCATAATAGATACCCGTCAGAGGTGGAAAACAATGGATGAAGTGGATCAACACCCAAACTTATTTAATAGGATAAACAGTAGTGCTCAATATAAAGCAAAGATCCCACCATGGGAATTAAAAGTGCCAGAAACTGACTCCCACTTATCAAAGATCATAAGCAAATCTAACGACATAATCTCAGCAAAAAGTAAAGCACTAGAGTACATAGAACGGTATATACATAATAGCCTAACTATATACACAGATGGGTCAAAAGATGAAGAAGGACAATTAGGAGCAGGAATAGCAATACCAAAATTAAAAATTTATAAAAGATACAAAGTAACAGGTAATACATCCATCTTTACAGCAGAATTAGTGGCAATCCTAAAAGCTTTAGAAATAGTTGCAGAAACCCCACCAAATAAAGTAACCATTCTCACAGATTCCCTTTCATCAGTATTAGCTATCAGAAACAGAAATGAATGTAGCAGGCCAGATATTATATATGGAAATACTACAGGTCAATACATATCTGCATACTATAGGATGCAGTGTAACACTAACATGGATACAATCACATGTGAGGATAGCAGGAAATGAGCTTGCAGACAAAAGAAGCCAAAGGGGGAAGAACTTGCTATAACAAAATTGAAGTAGGCTTAGGGAAGTTTGAAATTAAGAGCTTAATTGCTCAAGCAATAACTGAAGAGTGGATAACAGCATGGGACCAAAGTAAAAAAGCAAGACACTCATATAAAATCATTTAAAAAACAAGCAAACAATGTCAGATAAAGGATGAACTAAAAATACCAAGTAATAAAAAATTGCTGAGGCTCAAGCTTGGAACTGGATATTTCATGATTGAGGAACCCACATGTGAAGAGTGCCAAGAACCAAACACAATTAGACACTTTCTGGTGGACTGCAAAAATATGACCAGCAGAGGCAAAACATTAAGACATACTGTAGTAACCACAAGGTAGAAATGAGTGTAGAAAATCTCATAGGCACAAAGACCCCTTCAGAAGTGCAAAAGTTAATAAAACACTATATTACAAAAACTAAAGCTAACATATAAAAAAATAAATAAATAAGGATCCAAGCCAGTAGTCCACACTGGTGAAAGACTCCCCCAGATACATACGGAGTAACCAAATAAACCGTCCAGTGAAAATTAAAAACATACCAGCTTAGAAAATATCATATTTTGGATAATAAAGCCATTTTGAACTATAACTACAAAAGGAGAAATATCTACTAGAGATAATATAGTATAAAATAAATACAAACAAAAACATATTACAATAAATTAAACACGTCCTGATATAACCAACAGCTCCATGTACATGGTAGATGGTTGAAAGGGGCGTGCTACAAAGAAAAGTAGCAAACACATTAATAAATAAAAAAAATTCTCTCTGACCAATCTGTTAGTCTATTAAAATTTTCATAATTTCTTACTCCGTTGTTCTTCAACCGATTGTCTCCATCGAGGTCTTGTTTTAACTTGCCGATTGGTCGCTATCGTTCTAACAAACTATTATTTCTTTCCCTCCCCTGTATATTTTGCTATCGCAGTCAAAACAGGGTTGTAATGTTATGATGTATGTATATAAGCATTACCTCGTCATCTACACAAGCACACACATGTTTCAGAAGGCACTCAGTAAAAGCATGTTCAGTTTGTAGCCATGTTTATTTACTGGATGTCGTACATGTGAAGATTCGCATATTATTACAATGTGTGGTTCGTATTATTAATGTATTATATTACATCCCCCCTTTTTTGAAAAAAAAAATGTGTGCAAACATTTCCAACGAAATGTTTCATGTGGGAAAGGATAAGTATGTGTAATGCTCAGTGTGAGTATATATATGTCACTGTCTGTATCGGCTGGGAGGTGTCACTGTACGGCCAGAACGAGTGGTGTAAAGTGCTGGTGGTTCTGCGGAAGTCCCTGGTTTAGCTTGAGTTGGTTGTGATTTCGGCCTTGGCGCTTGTTGGTTTTGTGGGGCACCAAGGTCTGGAGTTACTGCATTGTCTGTTGAAAGCATGGGAATTCTCTGCTCTGTTGTATTCTGTGGGATTTCTCTTATGTAAACTCTGTTTCGCCTCAGGAGGTTGTTGCTGCTGTCTGGTCTTAAAGTATAGCTCCTGGGTTCAGGGTTTCTGGAAATGATTGTTGCTTTTGACCATGTGTCATTGTTGTGGTTGTAGGTAGTCACATGCTGACCAGGATATAATGGTGGTAAGTCTTTAGCACATTTGTCATAGTTGGATTTCTGAACTTGCTGACGATGCTGAAGTTGATCATATGTGCTGTCTCTATGTTGTGGACGGAAGTGGACCTTAGATGGTAGGAGGTCTTTAATTCTTCTATCAAACATAAGTTCTGCTGGACTGTCGATCTTACTGTCTACCGGTGTTGTTCTCCATCTCAAGAGTGCTAGGTGTACATCCTCTGTTCTTGTTTTCTTCATGATTGACTTGATAGTTTGTATCTGTCTCTCAATGAAACCATTAGATTTAGGGTATCTAGGTGATGATGTTGTGTGTTTGATCTTCCAGTCCTTAGTGAAGTTTCTGTATGCTTGACCTGAGAAATGTGGACCGTTGTCTGATCTAATTTCATCTGGGATGCCAAACATGCTGCAATACTTCTTTGTAATGTCTGCAATAACAGCTGATGGTGAGGGTTGTGGAAGTTTCTCAATGATGGGAAATTTGCTGTAGTAGTCAGCAATAATAAGATAGTCATTATTGTCGATTGAGAAAATATCAGTTCCTATAATGCTCCAAGGGCTCAATGGTATGTCTGATGGTATGAGAGGTTCTCTGCACTGCCTACTTGCATGTTCTTGGCAAATTGAACAGTTTTTACATAGTGTTTCTATGTCCTTGTTTATCTGTGGCCAGTAAACATCTTTCTTTGCTCTCAGTTGTGTCTTCACAATACCAAGGTGACTATTATGGAGCTGTTTAAGGATGATATCACGTTGTGTTTCTGGTACAACAATGCGATCTCCTTTAAGGATCAGACCATCTTCGATGCTTAACTCATCCCTCATCGAGTAGTATGGACGGATGTGTGTTGGAACTTCCCTGATAGAGCTTGGCCATCCATGGTATATCAGTTCTTTGAGAGAGTTAAGGATAGGATCTCTCATTGTGTCTTCTCTGATGTGTTCAAGCCGATTACCGCTAAACTTGACAAAATCAACTTTGATGTTTGGGGTAAGATCTGCTGTCTTGTTGGGGTTTGGTAGTCTGCTGATAGCATCTGCAAGACCTATATCCTCTTTAATGTTGTTAATAGTTACCACACTCAGCTTTTCGCACATTGGTAAACCCAAAATTGCAGGTCCTTCAACATCTACCAAGTAAAATGTTGACAATGTACATTCAGAGCCTCTGTATGAACATTCAAGTGTTACTGCTCCAAAACAGTCTATACTTGTTCCATTGTAAGCTCTTAGCTTTGTCCTGCCACTCCTACTTTTTACATCCCTTGTGGGAAATCCTTGCTCATCCACCTTGTCAGGCATGATCTGTCTGAATATTCTTAAGGGTAGAGTGTTACCTTGGGCACCTGTGTCTATCTTGAACCGAATGTTTCTTTCTTTGTGCATTTTAATTCCTGGTATTCGGAATTGTACCTTGCAGAAAGCCTGCGTTCTCTTTGGTTCATTACTGAAAGTTAGTATCTTCACAGTATCAAAAGTGGAAGGATCACTTTCTTCACTGGAGTCAAGGTCCTCAGTCATCATAGAGTGTATTTGTTTTGACGACTTTCTGCTGTGAAGTTTGTGTTGAGCACTGTCTTGTTTCCTCTTGAAACATAATTTTATCCAGTGGCCCCTCTTTCTGCAGTAATGACATGTAGAGTCTTTAGCTGGACAGTGGTTTTGTATGTGGTTTAGGCCACAACATTTACACATAGCACCTCTGCTTGTGTTGTGTTTTTCTTGTTGCTTCGAACCAGTTGCTTTGTTGTGTCTAGGTTTATAGCTTTTCACTGCGTCCACCTGGGCTGCTAATGTACCTTGCTGAATTTGTTTAATGTTTAGTGCTTGTGCCTCGTGTTTCCTGCCTTCATCCAGAAGTTGTTGTAAAGTTAGTGTATCACTCTGGCTCAGTATCCATTTCTGGAACTCTGGCATTGGTGTGCTGAGAAGGATCTGTTAGATAATTCGCTCTTTTTCTTCTTCTTTGTTAAATTTGCATACACTTGTTTTCTCCTTGATGCGAGTGAAAAAACCATCTAGACTTTCACTAGGTTTCTGTCGCAGGTGGTGAAGTTCTAATCTTGCCGCTCTAAAGTTCGTGTGCTTTATTATCAGACGTTTTTCAAATTCGTCCAATATGGCTGCGGGGTCTGTCGCCGACTCCACAGGCATGGCGGTAGCAAAACTGTTGTAAATTTTCAAACCTTCATCGTCCAATGCTTCTAGGATATATGGAGTTAGGGTTTGTCCTTCCAGACCAGTGGTCTTGGAATATAGATCTATGCGTTGGCGCCATAACAAGAAAGCTTCACTCTTATCATCTTGACCGGCGAATCTCATTTGCGGTGCGTTGCGATATTGTTTCGCCGCCATGGCTGACCTCGATGACGAAAATTAGCCGAATACTGTACTCACGTGTTATCGTGTAGCTGTTTTTTGCGTCAGTCCGGTATCGACCGCTGCCACCATGTAATGTTATGATGTATGTATATAAGCATTACCTCGTCATCTACGCAAGCACACACAATTTTCAGAAGGCACTCAGTAAAAGCATGTTCAGTTTGTAGCCATGTTTATTTACAGGATGTCGTACATGTGAAGATTCGCATATTATTACAATGTGTGGTTCGTATTATTAATGTATTATATTACAAGGGTAAAACTGCTTCCGATCCGTGTTATAATGGCATATAAACACTCATAACTCCTGTACAACTGCTCCTATATCTTAGATCCAGGTATCTACTAAAAGGTTAAGATATCTATAACTGTTCAAAAAAAGAAACGCATAGCTATCCGAGGGCGCGTTTTTATGAGTTTGTAAGTAACATTTGGTGCTAGGGTATATAAAAACCAGCCTCAAATGTTCTTTACAGTGTCAAATGCACGTGTTGACCTGAATTGCGTTCGTTTTTGTAATCGTTACAACGCAGTGGTCAATAGTGTTTATGACGCAATTTTTGACCACAGCTCATGTTGCGCGCACGTGAAAGCAACAAAATTTGGGGTGAACACTATTCACCGACTACGCAACTGAAACCCTATAAAAGGATAACGCTACACACAAAAAATTCAGTTAATTTTCAAGCAGAAATTTATGGCGTCTCTATCGATAAATTTAAGGAACATTGCAATTGGCCGACTGCATGCAGGCGAAAGTCAAAGTCAGGTTGCCAGGCATCTAAACGTGCATCAGAGTACCATCAGTCGACTTTGGCACCGGTTCCAAGCCACTGGCTCAGTTGAAGACCGGCATCGCAGTGGACGACCCAGAGTGACAACAGCAGCGGATGATCGCTTTATTCGTCTTCGTCACCTCAGAGACAGGTTTACAACAGCTTCCTCAACTGCCTAGTCATTGTCTGCAGGACGTAATGTTTCTGATCAAACTGTCCGGAATAGACTGCATGACGCTGGACTTTGGGCACAACGACCTCACCGAGGACCTGTCCTTACGCGCCGCCATCGCCAAAATCGACTTCTTTGGGCCAACCAGCATCGTCCCTGGGCAGCTGACAATCAATGGAGACGTGTCTGGTTTAGTGACGAATCTTTCTTTTTGTTGCAGCGTCATGATAGACGGCGTAGGGTCTACCGTAGGCGAAATGAACGTTTTGCCCAAAATTGCGTTGATGAAGCTCCGCCGCATGGTGGTGAAGGTGCAATGGTGTGGGGAATGATCAGTTACAACGGAAGGAGTCTATTGGTGCACATTGAAGGAGGCTTGAATGCACAATGATACGTCAATTAAATTCTTCGACCCCATGTCCTTCCACTTTTGGCTGCCCAAAGGTCTGTGTTTCAACAGGACAACGCCAGACCCCAATTCTCACGGTTGACCACGCAGTTCCTGACTGCCAACAACATTCTCACCCTTCCCTGGCCATCCCTGTTTCCAGGCATGAGTCCGATTGAGCACCTGTGGGGTGAGCTGCATAGACGTGTTTGTCGCCGAGACGTTGCTCCAGCTAATCGTCGTGATCTGTTCCAGGCACTCCAGGAAGAGTGGGCTGCCATCCCACAGGCCCACATCAGACGTCTGATCGCACCCATGTCCAGGAGATGCCAGTCGCTGATCGATGCAAGAGGAGGCCACACACCTTACTAACGGGAAAGCCCGTACGCCAAAAACCTCTCGTGACCCAGAAGCAAAACAACTGTCAATTGATTGGTTGAACCCTAAGGTATTCTTGTGTGCAATTTTAACAATTAACTCATTAAATTAAAAAAGTTATTGAATGTCAAAGTTATGGCTATGTTTGTGCCTTCAGTAGCTATGCGTTTCTTTTTTTGAACAGTATAGTAATTTACTGTGATCATCGGACAGGATGAAATTCATTATCCTTTGTCCAGGAGACAGCGGTGTACTAAGGGGGTTGCGAGGGGGCGGTCCGCCCCGGGTGACATCCAGGGAGGGGTGCCAGCGGACACTTTTATGATAGTACTTACTGTTAAAAATATACTTGCAAGTGTTTTTCTTTATGGCAGGAGGGTGCCACATGTAGGATCCGACCCTGGTGCCAAATATTTTAGGGACGCCTCTGCCAGGAGACACATTTCAACATACCCATTAGAACAAATTTCATCTGCTCCAGCTCACGGTTTCCTGTTTACAGCGTTCGGTGCAGCGATTGGTCGAACTTTTTGTTGCATATTCCGCTATAGTTAGGCAAGGTAGGCTCTCGTTAATTGCTATTAGATATTGGTTCAGACACTATGCTACAACAAATTAATATTAGTAAATTAATATTAGACAAACATAAAGGTATGTTTTCAACAACAGAGTTGTGTGATGTATTTCCTGCAATTATTATCAATCTATGGAGTTTTTCTTTTAACATAAGTTCGTAATTGCTGCTTTCAACAGATTCATATCTTGGGCCATAATCTTTCATTCTGCTCACGAAAGTTATGTTGTTTGGTCTTCCACTCATACCTCCCTCTTCGTGTTCTCTTTGCTCTTCAACTCTACTAGCTCCCCTGTGGCTTCCAGTCAAGGCTATGTCTTGTTATGTTGTGACTGGTTGTTTCCTGAGGGTATGTCTTTTGGTTCCCCTGCACTCTATTTCTTTAATCTCCTACTGCATTGGTGGCTCCATGTTTGACAAGAGTTGACGAGGAACATGATGATGATTTATTGGTTGTTGCCTTCTTCTTTTCCTTATATATGTGTCTGCCCCGTGTAGTCCCGGGGGGGGGGGGGCCTCTGAAGAAACAAAGAAAGAATAGGACTTCTGCACCCTCAGGCATGTCGTACAAGGCTACTAATATGAGGTTGTGTATAGAGCTGTCAACCACATCGTGTAAAATAAACAGCTACAGATACCACCACTACAAGAGGTTACCAGCTACAGTGATGGCCACATGCTCTGTAAGGAGCGCTATGGAAAAGAAGGAAGATGATGATGTGTTTATTATTACTTTATTCAGCCTGGCCATCCTCTACACGCAGATACAGCTGTGGCCTCTGTTGGTGATGGTCTGAAGTTTGGACCTGATGTTCTTGATGACATGCCACGTTTTCGAACCATAGAGCACAATTCTCAAGTATATGACATTCATTCTTTCATTATCGTCAGCTCCCTAAGGAGCACAGAACTTTAAACAAACAACTCCCAAGTTTTCTTGTCATGTGACATCATCTCAAGCTCTCTCAACGTTTTTCTCATCATTATCACCCCCGTCTCCAGTTCTCTTCTCCGTGTGCTTCTTGGTCTACCTCTGCCTCTCTAACCTTGGGGGTTCTAGAACAAGGACTGCCTTGTAATGCTATCAACAGGTTTCTTCACTTTGTGTCTTATCCATCGCAATCGTCTTCTTCTCATCTCTTGTTCCACTGGCACTTGTCATCAGTTCCACACCGTCGACCTGGTCATACCATTTTAATCCTAGTATTATTCTACGTAAGCACCCAGTCATGAAATTCTGTAGCTTTTTGGTTGTGTCATTCATCAGACCGCTTAATGTTATTTTATTGGGAAAAATTTGCCTTATGTTAATTCAGCATATTTACAAGACTAAGGAAATACTTTTTTATTAGTTCGGTATACTAAATTTTCATTAACAGCCAAAAAGAGTAATGAGGATGTCCTGAAAGAGGCCAATGCTCTTTAGAGACTTATTTCACCAGTTAGAAAGAAGCAATCCCCTTTTTTGGGGCATGTTATGAGAAGAGGAAAGCTGGAATATATCGTAACAACAAATAAGATTGAAGGAAAAAGAGATAGTGGAATACAAAGAGATCAAATACTGAATAGTTTGACATCGTGGCACGGACAGCAGTCAACAACAGAATTGATCAATTGTACTGGAGACAGGAAGTTGAGGAGAGACATGATCTCCTACGCCGCTAGGCATGGCACTTGATGATGATACTAAATTTAAAGCGTTCAAAAGCAAGTCTAACCATATTGGGCTGGGGGATACACCATTTCATTCATTCATAACCCTCCACTCCCAAAGGAGCATAGGCCTTGAACAAACACATGCCAAGTCCTCCTGTCATGTGCCATCATCTCAAGTTCTTTCCACGTTCTCCTCATCATTTTCACCTCTGTTTTCAGCTCTCTTCTCCATGTGCTTCTTGGTCTACCTCTGTCTCTCTTGCCCTGGGGATTCCAGAACAAGCACTGCCTTGTAATGCTATCAACAGGTTTCCTCAGTGTGTGTCCTATCCATCGCCATCGTCGTCTTCTCATCTCTTGTTCCACTGGCACTTGTCTAGTTCTTGTCATCAGTTCCACGTTGGTAACCTTGTCATACCATTTTAATCCTTCTATTCTACGCAAGCACCCATTTATGAAAGTCTGTAGCTTTTTGGTTGTTGTCTTTGTTGTTCTCCCTGCCATGCAAGTCGTAGAAAGCGACTAAGGAGGGTTGGGAATGAGGCTGGTTACCCCATCCTGTAAAAAATGTAACCACAAAAAACTTCAACAAACATGGACAAGTCAATTAAGGGGGGATACACCATGCCATATTAATATTATTGTAAAACATAGTCAGAATATTCCCCTTATTAATTAGACAACTAGCAATAACCCGTCAATAATGACGGAAGTAAATCAAAAACTGTAATATATTTTTAAAATATTTTTAAATTCAATATAAAAGTTCTGTGATGACAACATTTTTTGTGAAAGTGTTTCCACTTGAAAATTGAGAGAGTGACAGAACTGACATTCCTGATCCATTGGGCCGCAGTTGTGTACAGCAACTGCATTCTCATCAAAGGCATCATGATTTGGAATTGTTGGACTACGACTCTGTGTTTCTCAACGGGGGCGGTACCGCCCCCTGGGGGGCGTTTTCAAGATATCTGGGAGCGTTCTGATGGGTCGCACCGATTGGGGGTCGCTACTTCCATTCAGGGGGGCGTTGTGTACATTTTTACATGAATCAATATGAAACAATTACAAAAAGATATTCCCCTTCGCATATCTTGTGTTCAACTCTCTTTGATGCGAGTGCACCGTAAATACCTTCTCACAACAGGGACGTTATGGCTTAGTTTTAATGCATCTTTGGATGTTTCGAGTGTAGATAATTAAACTCAGTCAGTTTTGAGGCTTGGTAGATGTATGTGCAGTGATATTATACTAAAATTTTCAATATGTCAGCAGTAAAGAGAAAGTGTCGACAATATTCAGTTGAATATTTGAAATTCGGTATTGTACCATCGGCCGTAAATGAACAATTACCAATGTGTTTGCAGTGCCAGCAAGTGTTTTCTAACGAAGCAATGAAACCGTCACGGCTTAACGAGCATTTTACCAAGAAACACCCATATTGAGTTGGCAAAGATATTTCTTACTTCCAGGATTTAAAACAAAAGTTTGAAAGCCTCAACACTGTCACTAGTATGTTTAAGAAAATGTATAATCACAATGATAAAGGTCTCATTGTATCTTACAACATTGCACACATGATTGCGAAATGTGGTAAACCTAACAACATTGGAGAAAACTTAATTTTACCAGCTGTACGGAAGGTAATTAGCACAATGACGGAAAGAAATCCAAGTGACATCATTTCTTCGATTCCATTGAGCAATGATACTGTTTAAAGAAGAACAGATCAGATGGCAAGCGATGTTGAAAATCAGTTGTGTACTGATTTGCAGACTACTGAATTTTCACTACAGTTGGATGAAAGCGTCGTGCGTGATAACGAAGCTTTGCTGCTCGCATATGTGAGATACATAAAGAATGAAAATATCAAAGAGAATATGTTATTTGCAAAACTACTGACAGCAGATACAAAGGGGTTATCAATCTTTGAAACCCTTGAAACATTTTTGTTGAAAAAAAAAACTCATTTTTCCAATGTCATCGCATGTGCGACAGACGGAGCACCAGCTATGGTTGGTCGTCATCGTGGGTTTCTGGCCTACTTAAAAAATGTGGCACTAGGCATTTTAACAATTCATTGTGTTATTCATCGACAACATTTAGTCGTCAAGCATCTTAATGACAGACTCCACAAATAATTGAACTGTGTTATCAGTGTTATTAACAAAATTAAGGCGCATCCGTTGAACGATAGATTATTTCGTAAACTTTGTTGTGATAATGGTGAGGAGTTTGAACGTCTTCTCCTACACACGGAAGTACGATGGCTGTCCTAAGGAAACTGTTTAAAAAGATCATGGGCATTATTTGATCCTGTTATAGAGTTTTTGGATTCAATCAAAGAAGAATTTAGCATCGAAAGAGAAGTATTGCGAAACGATGTGGCCTATCTTTCAGATATATTTGAAAAGTTAAACGAGGTTCTTCTTAAGCTACAAGGAAATAAGATCAGTCTGATTAAAGTGAAAGGAATTATCATAGGGTTCATCAACAAATTGACGTTATATAAAAATAATCTTAGTCGCCGAGAACTTTCTCATTTTCCATGTTTACTGCAGTTAGGTGGGGACAGATTTAGAGGTTTATTGCAGTCATTTGGACGCTATTAAAAATGATATGAGCATAAGATTTAAAGACTTGCAAGAACTAATAATACCGGATTAATCATCCGTTTGAATTAGACGTGGAACAAGTTAGGCAACATTTACAAGAAGAATTAATTGAGCTACAAAATGACTTCGAGGCAAAAGTACGATTCAGTTACACACATTACCATTATTTTTGGATCCCGCAGAGTCTTGCGTATCCCATTCTTTGGCGTGAAACTAAATTGCTAATTACAGCATTCACAACGTCATATTTGGTGGAGAAGGGGTTCAGTGCAGTAGTGTTGCTATTACAAAAACCGACTGCAGATTTGTAACAGAGGAAATTTGAGACTTCTTTTAACAAACTTAGAATAAAATATTACAAAGCTGGCTGAGTCACACCATGCGCAAGGATCTCATTAAACTTCATTAGTAAGTGAATTGTTATATAATTATATAATTATTATCATTTTTCCAATTTTTTATGTTTAAAGTAGTTACATAAGGAGAGGCTTAAATATTCAGATTTGAAGATATATATGCAGTCATTTAGGCGCTATTAAAGTGATATGATTATGATAGTTATAGAGTTGTAAGAACTAATTTTATATCATTTGCTCCACCAACTTATAATTCAAGGATAATGAACTTGTGGTGTATATAATTCCGTACTTAAACACATATTTAATATAACTTTGCTTTTATAAACGTGCTTTCTCTTTTTTCTTTATATTATAAGAAAAGATAACTCATTAACTGCATTGCTTTTTTAAAAGTATCGTGGAATATATGTATATATGTGTGTGTGTGTGTGTGTGTACACGATAATGAGCAAGGGTGTGTTAAAAGGGTGGGGGGCTTTTTAAAATATTAGTTGTCAAAAGGGGGCGTTGCTACTATCAGGGTTGAGAAACACTGGACTACGTGCATCTCTTGATCGTCTCACTTGTTGTGCAGCTACGGCTCTACATTTGGTTGCTTCTTCTGAAGTCTCCTTTGCTCGTTGTGACGCTCTCAACTGACGAATGCGAAAAGCTTCTTCGGCGCGTTGAGATTCATGTTCTTCTGCAGACTGATTTGCTCGTTGTGACTGACGCTGTGCTTGTCTTTGTGCCGCTTCATGTTGTCGTCGTATTGCTGCTTCTTCTAGAGTCTCGCTTGCTCGTTGTGATTGACGCGATCGTCTCTTCCTCTTAGCATCTGCAGCTCGTTTTGCAGCCATCTTATCATTTTGATCCATAATAATAAGTCTGCAATACTTTAAATTAAAATTTTGTCTTGAAGAAACAATCAAAAACTTACATTTTAAGGTTATTTTTAACAAAATGATAAGTTAAATCCGTTTCCGGAATGAAACTGGGTTCTGCAATCAAAAACTTACATTTTATTCATATATCACTGTCACTCACTTTGTGTTGTACAATTCACCAACTTTTCTTCGTTGAGTGTTACTATTTTCGGGAGAGTACATATAAGGGAAACAATACAAATAACTTTCAACCAAAACTGCATCCCTTAAATGTGACCGACGTACAAACGGCGAGAATTATGGATATTGATGATTGATGATGATTGCCTCTGTCACACTAGTCCCAATTTTTTCCCACCAAAGTTGCAATCTTTATTCTTGGTTCAGTTACGTGCGCGCCATTTGAAAGAATGTCCGTTTTGTTCCAATTGTTAACAAATGGCGGTGTTTGATTTCGGACATACTTTTTTTAAAAATTTTCTTCATTTGTATTACGGGTTAGTATGAATTAGTATCTTATATGTATATTTAGTAGTAAATAATGAATTGAATTCGTTAGATTTGGAGTAACTCGGCCGATTTAGTGGCTCAAATCGATATGCCCTTAAATAATGATTCAAAGACGAAGTATTAAGAAGGTATATTTTGAATGTTTGTTGTGTGTATTTTATTTTTACGTACGAAGGCAAAATTTAAAAAAAAAATAGCTGTATATTTAAAAAACATTTGATAAAACAGCTGTTAATTAATTAGTCAAATTTCAGTTCCTTGGCTCTTCTTCACGTCTCCACGTGCCATTTTTGACGCGTTGCTCCTTGTCTCAACTGATGATATAGACCAGAAATTCAACACCATTTCAACAAAATATAAGGAAAGTCATGCATGGGATTCCAAGAAAGGAAGAAGCAAGACTGGATAACACCAGAAACATTAAACACCATAACGATGAGAAAGGAAATGAAAAGAAAGAAAACAGAAGCGAAGTCCCCCAGGTTAAAGCAACTATATAGCGAACAGTACAGTCAGCTGGACAAGGAAGTTAAACGCCAAACCCGAGCCAACAAAAGGAATTTCCTAGACGATTTTGCAAGACAGGCAGAAGAGCCAGCACTGAGAAATGAACAAAGCACAGTATACAAAATAACTAAAACCATCAGCGGAAAACGAGGTGCAAACAATATTACATTAGTAAGAGATAAGCAAGGAAATCTCATCACGACAACAAAGGGACAGGAAACAAGATGGGCAGAGCATTTCAGAGAAACTCTGAACAAGGAACCACCAGAGACACAGTTGAATGTTCCTGAGGCTGAAAACGACCTGAATGTTAATACAGACATTCCACGGAAGGAAGAAATCATCACGGCAATCAAAGGGTTAAAGAATGGAAAAGCTCCTGGCCACGATAACTTAAATGCAGAGCTATTTAAGACAGACCATGAGCTAGCAGCAGAACTACTAGAACCACTATTTGCACAAGTCTGGAAAACAGGGACAACACCAATGGAGTGGAACAAAGGAATAATTGTCAAATTGCCCAAGAAGGGAGACCTTGCAGACTGCAATAATTGTAGAGGAATCACTCTTCTCTCAGTTCCCAGCAAAATATTGGGCAGGATAATTATACAGAGAATCTCAAAAGCAGTAGACCACAAACTGAGGAAATAACAAGCAGGATTCAGAAAGAACAGAAGATGTGCAGATCATATATTTACCCTCAGGAACATTATAGAGCAGTGCTCAGAATGGCAGAGACAGCTGTTCATAAATTTCGTTGATTTTGAAAAGGCTTTTGACAGTATACATAGGGACAGTCTATGGAAAATACTGAGGGCTTATGGAATTCCAAGCTGCATAGTGTCAATCATAAAAGCCTCTATGCCAACTTTACCTGTAACGTAGGACAGAGCGACCTAACCTTGAGGTGAAGACAGGAGTACGACAGGGATGCCCCTTATCAACCACTCTATTTTTAACAGTCATAGACTGGGTGATGCGCCAGACAACAGAGGGCAGTCCAAGAGGAATAAGATGGACTACGTTTTCTACATGGGAAGATCTGGAATATGCAGATAACATTGCACTACTAGCACATTCACATCAACACATCCAGGAAAAAACGAATAGACGTAATAAGTATAGTCAGAAGGTGTGCCTGAACATCAATCTAAAGAAGATAGAGGTCATGACACTCAATGTGAGCAACCCCGAGCCCATAACAGTAAGGAATCAACAACTGGAACAGACAGACACCTTCACATACCTAGGATGCATAGTAACACCAGATTGCGGAGCAAACAAAGACATCAACAACAGAATGAACAAAGCAAGAACAGCCTTTTTTATTCTAAACAACATCTGGAAGTCCTCTCAGTACAGCACAAGCACAAAATTAAGATTATATCAGAGCTGTGTGCTATCTGTGCTTCTCTGTGGCGCGGAATGTTGGAGAGTGACAGAGAAGGAAATGTCGAAATTGTCCTCTTTCCACACAACCTGCCTAAGAAAAATTATCCGAATCTTTTGGCCGAATACCATCACTAACCAAGGTCTTCTTACTCGTAGCAAGCAAGAGGACAGGCACACCATCATAGCTGGCAGACGCTGGAGTTGGGTTGGCCATGTCCTCAGAAGATACCCCGATGCCATCACAAGAACAGCTATGCTATGGACCCCTGAAGGAAAACGAAAGAGAGGCCGACCAAAAACAACTTGGCGGAGGACTGTGGAGGCTGAGATGCAAAGAATGAACCAGAGTTAGGGCACTGTGCGAAGGATGGCCACCGACCGAGCAAAGTGGAAAAAAAAATGTGTTGCTGCCCCACAAGACGCCACCAGGCGTGATGGCCACTGACTGCTTTGACAAAGAAGAAGAAGAAGCTCCTTGTCTTCATTACCAATGCGTCCAGATAAATTACCACAGGATAATTATTGCTGTCATAAGAACACGCAGCAGAAAATACACAACATAATTCTCTCTCGCCGTGTTTTGAAAAGTGACTTACTCGTTCTAAAGAGAATTGTTGAGATCCGACAAATTTGTTTTCGAAAGCTGTAATTTCTTAGAGTGTGGTAGACCTCACATATTTTTTATTACAGACGGAAGTTGTCAGCCCCGTGCAGAACACACATTAGTCGTCTCTTACGGCATGCATGAAAGGGTAGCGGCTCTATTCATCCTCTGTCTCCTAGTAGACCCCCGGAAGCACACGGCGTATAAGACACTTCATCATCTCCCTTTAGCTCCCCAAGGAGCATGGGCCGTCAACAAACTTATGCCAGGTCTTCCTGTGCCATTAGCCCAGTGTCTTTTCACGTCTTATAAGATAATTACGTATGACATAATGGCGCATTGTGGCGAACACGGAAATGTATAGAAAGGAACTAGTTCTACTTCCAGCAGAATTTTATTTTTAAATTTCTCTCCCCTTCGTATGTTTCTACAAGATTTTTTTTTTTTTTTTTTAAATTTGTTTTCCCAACAAGAATATCGTGTGATTTTAATTATCGATTATCGACTGTAGTTTTATAAGGTCATGTGATCTTATCTGGTAAGTGTGATAATGAGTCATACGGTTGAATCGATCACTGTGTAATGTAGTCATGTTTCAGGGAAGCAGACATCGACACAACTATTGATCTTTTTCTTCTTCTTCTTCTTCTTCTTCTTCTTCTTCTTCGTCGTACACTTTCAGACATTAACTTCAATATGTTCAAAAAAAAAAAAAAAAAACAGTGAGGCTATTTCTATCTACGTGTAGCTTTTTCAGGAATGGTACAGGCGATGGCCATATGTGCATTCTTTGTTCTTCATATGTTGGGCATCTTTGAAGCAGATGTTTTATCGGTGCCACAGTTACACTCATCAGTAGTTCCTAATCTTTAGCTTGTTGAATAGGTAGTATTTCAATCTGTTATGGCCCGTATCAAAATCTGAAATGGCCGTACTGTGTCTGTAGAGTCACCACTTGTTCTCTTCTGCTGAGCTGGTAATATGCATCATTTTTTTTTGGTGGCCTGAATGTTCTGCTTGCTATTAGTTCCTGTATCTGCTTCAGATAAAACTCGTTGCCTCTTCGAAAGACATACTTGCATCAGGCGGAGGTAGTTTTCCACCTATTTTTTGCCAGTCTATCAGCTTCTTCATTACCAGTGATGTGCAATGAGATAAGATACACTGTGCTACCACTCTTTTGAACTACTGAGACAGTTGGTGGAGTTTTCCTCATAGGTCATCCAGGTCTACATTTTTTCCGGCTTTTTGTCGTATTTTGAATCTGTCTAACAACACGGTCATATTTACCGCGCTCACTATAGGATAAATGGACCGATAGAATAGCCAATCAGGACGCTCCTTTTCTGGTATGTATAAAGAAACCTTTTTATGTTTGACAGAAAGGGCCTATTCTGTGTATTTGATAGGAAGGAGTTATTTTATTTCTTAAAGAATAACGATATATAAAAAGAAATACATAACTATTATAACACCTGGGATATTACTTAATAAGTAGGTGTAAAGACGGCCTCATAATAGTAATTCATTTAAAGAGAAAAATTGGTTTTAGTGATATTTCTACATCAGGATAGTTCACGATTTAGTTAATTAAAGACTGCATAGATTTAAATGCCATGTAAAAACTAAACAACAAAGATATAGAAAGATAGAAATAAATTCGCAGTTTATATATCACTTTAAATAGTTAAAATCGGCCCAGTAATAGGTTAGATATAGAATATTTAAACTTAGTCACATTATACGGGCAAGCTGAAAAAAAACGTTTAGGTTTTGATTCTTAAACACACATTTGAACCGTGCTTCCGATTGGGCGGACACGGCGCTATATATAGAACTGGGACTTAGGGGAGTTCAACAACAACAACAACAACAACGGAGTTCCGCCACAAAATTTAATATACCAAGCTGAATGAATCGAGCGCAAACTGTTACTGCAAATTCTTTTGCCGCTGTGATCTAGAAGCAGACCTAAAATTCCCATTGAAAGCCTGTATCAGCTTGTGTATTATTGCCTGATGGTAAGAAAGATATATATATATATATGTATATATTGTTATTATTTGCCTGTGTATACCCGCTTATGTGTTCGGTGATGTGTAGAAAGTGAAACTACAGGACTAGTGTGTTGCCGCATTGAGGGCATACCAGTGTGATTTGGAAACGAAAGCCAGTGTCGTAAATTTATTTTGAGAGAAAGAGTCTTAGAAATAGTGGTCCGGTTTAGAGTGTAGAATGATGGTGAAACGCTCAGTGATAGAAATGTAGAGAGTAAATAGTTGCTTCACAGAGTGCTGGAGGAGAGTAAAGACAGACTTATTTACGACAATCGTTTCTCTCAATCTACTCTTCAGGCTCTCCTGGTCAAACAATTATTTGCCAGTTTCCAGACACACACCTGCTCTCACACCGATTTGGTGCTTCACACACACAGACGACGTGGATACAACTATCTTAAACAAATAGGGGAAATTTTGGGCTTTGGGTATTCCAACACAGTAACCATTAAGTTTATGTTGTTTATTAAAGTTAAAAAAACAATCACTACAATAATCATGTGTTTACAGCAAAAAATTATCATAAGTACAGAAAAATGCAAATAACAAGGTAGGGAGGGGGTGAAGAAGATTGGTATCGACTAAGCCCGTCCCGCTTATTAGACAAAGATAAACCCAGTCCAAAGATAGATAGTTATCAGGAATATAGGTACGTTAACCTAACAGTGAAGTTAATTACTCTGAAAGAGGTGTTTCAAAATTAGGTATGGGTGGTAGAAAGAATCCTGTTCTTCCCAATTGTTCTTCCCTTTACTAAGCAAATGAAAAGTAGGGGGTTTTAAACAGAGTTAACAAATTATCGACTATCCCACTTAAAGGAACAATGCAGGGTATACAGAAAATTATATTACCAGGTAAGCAAGTTAACAAAATTGTTACAAAAAAAGATTAAATTTCCTGTCATTCATACACGCGCGTGAGGATCCACACTCATATATTCACACACTTACCGATTACAGCATCAGACACTCCAATAGAATTATATAAACAGCAATTACACTCTTGACACATGAAAAGGTCTGGTACTTCCGTGTCCCGCCCCAGATGTTGCGAGGTTTGCTGATAGCAACTATTCTCACTTATCGCCGGACTTGAAGCCTAAGAGTTATTGTGTTTTATTATATAAAAAGGAGTCTATGGGATGGCACTGACACAGTTCGACACAGGGGTGAAATGAAGTGGTCTCTTTAATCTTCCGCTATGGTAAAATTCCTTCAATGCGTGATGGTAGTAACTGACCGGTAAGTTTATTAATCCAGTGAGGAAAAACTTAAGCCGTCACAGTTCAGGAAAATATGTACTCTCTCTCAGTAGGGCAGTAAATAAAGTATCGCTACTGGCACGGTTCAACTTCCAGTTTATCTTACAGATTTGTAATTTTAATATGATGATTGTTCTTTAAATAGTCTTGGGTAGGCTTTCTTTCATGTAATTATGATAGCTAGGTCGCATTGAACCGCCACAAGATTAAATTTAAAAATGTTTCATCAATATGTCTGGAAGTTTTTAAGATGATTTCTTTATTGCTGGGATCGCAAAGTTACGATCACTCTGTATGAAAGAAAAAAGACATGTAATATACCGAAAAATCAAATAACATTCTAAAGCGCGATGAATTTCCCGTTAAGACTATTTATAAATATATATATTCGCGTATTTAATTATGTATTTAATAAACACTGTGCGAGTTCTAATGGTTAAAACACACATCTATAAATATTGGACTTAACCAAATTTATTAATTATAAATTCCTTCGCGACTTTAAAAGTTAATTAAAGCACTTCAGCCTCTATTATCTTTTTTGGAAATAATATAGCTGATATATCATTACATTTACAACTGGAACTATTGAGATGGTTTAATTTAATAGATTTAAATTAACACAAAATCCAGTGAAATAGAATGAATGAACTAGACCACTGATCATTTTACACAATATATATTACCGTTTTGCACAGAAATAGAATTCACTGCAAATATATATAAAAATCCAGGGGATAATCTAGCAGGATTTCAAATATAGCTAGTGCTTCTGTAAAGGTCTGGCCAACGAGTGATAAAGTGTATTTCTACGTGGTCTGTATATATCTAACTTAATTGCAAGATGAGTGGGAAATGAGAAAATTGACACCTTTTTAGATCTCAGGACACTTTTGGGGATTTGACCGCCAGACTAAAGAGAGAAGCCGCCCTGGTCTCTCGTATCTTCGCTCGCTGCTTGCGATCGGTTCTGTGTTTAACACCGAGATGCGAAATACCTGCAGGAACTTGCGTCGCTCGTTTCAGGGACCACTACTGTCTTTGATCGTGGCGCTAGTCTTTCCTGAAATCCCCCCGTCTGTGTCTTTGATCGTGGTCGCTACTATCTGTTTGATTCTGGCGCTCCCTCTGGGCCAAGTTAATGAAAATACTGCATATGATTGCTCAAGAGATGTCCATGAGCGTGATTTAATCTCTCCTTAAATCAATGCGATGACCAAAATAAACGATAGATAAACTGTCCACATATTAATCAGCAAACGTGTTTGCCCTCTGTGTGGAACGGTTGCATAGCTAATGAGTCCAGGTGAAAAGAAAAATCCCGTTTGACGAAAGGTTACAATATTCGGGGGCACTGATGTTATCCAAGGGGTCGCTACGAAGGTCGTACTATATCATCCAACACTTCAGGGTCATTCAGGGTCGGCTGAGCTCGTCTGTCACAATCGTCCCCTCTTTTGAGACATGTTTGATTTATGAGGATGAAGCTGCCCTGAACGGTAGCTTTAGGATGATTGGTATCTTCAACTTCCTCTTCTTCCTCCGTAGTCCAGTTTCTACTCAGGAAATCAGCCCCGACATTCTGTCTTCCCGGAATGTATTCCACTTTGAAAGAATAAACGCTTAAAAGAAGGGCCCAACGCATGACCCTTGCGTTAAATTCTTTATTGGCACCAAGAAATGCTAACGGAGCGTGGTCTGTTTGCACTGTGAAAGATGTACCATAGAGAAACTCATGATGGCGTCTGATACCGTCAATCAGAGCGAGGCATTCTCTTTCGACTACGCTGTAGTTCCGTTCAGCTTTATTTAATTTCCGACTGCCATAAGCAACTGGAAATAGCATGTTCAGGTCACTGTCCTCGGCTTGAAGCAGTGTTGACCCGATGCCCTGACCTGACGCGTCGACCCGTAATACAAAAGGTTTCTTGAGGTCAGGCAACCTCAAAATGGGGTATGCAGACAACTGTCCTTTCAAAGTGCTGTATGCGTGTTCGCACTTTTGATCCCACATGACCTTATCCGGACGCCCTTTCTTTGTGAGGTCAGTCAGAGGTGCCGTCAGTCCGTTGAAGTTCTGGATGTACTTCTGATAGTATGCACATAGCGATATGAAGGAACGTACGTCTTTCTTCGTTCGGGGTCTTTTTGCTGCCACTATTTTCTCCACGTTCTTCTTAATAGGCCAACTGCATCCGTGAGAAATAGTATGCCCCAGGAAGTCTAACTGTTCAAACCCGATGAGACATTTGCTAGGTCTGGCTGTGAGACCAGTTTCCTGTAGTCTCCTGAGGAGCATAGCAACCGTAGCAATATGTTCTTCGTAGGTTTCCGATGCAATTAATATGTCATCCATAAAATTATGGATATGGGGACTTTGCAAAGGTTCTAGAAGCTTCCTCATCATCCTGGTGAACACTCCTGGTGCGTTATGCAAACCGAATGGCATCACATTAAATGTGTAATGTCCTTCACTAGTGCTGAAAGCTAACAAAGGTTTAATTTCCTCCTTGACTGGTATTTGATAATAACCTTTACTGAGGTCAATCTTGGAGAAAATCTTTGCTTTGCTGAGCTTGGTGAACAACTCAGAAACAGTTTGGAGAGGTTCGGGCTGGAATTCCGTTACAGCGTTTAGCAGCCGGTAATCTATACACAGCCGAACTTCCTTATTGGGCTTCTGCAACAGCACTACACTGGAACTGTAAGGAGATGTAGACTCACTGATAATTCCTGCCTGACGCAGCTTGTCTATTTCTCCGCGAAGTGCATCAGCTTTAGCGTACGGGATGGGGTAAACTCTGGTTCGAACAGGGGTCTCATTTGTTAATTTCATATCAAATTCGATGAGATTTGTTCGACCAGGTACATCCGTTAAGACTGCACTGTACTGTTTTAGTAGAGCCCTGGTTTCTGTTTGTTGTTCTGGTGAGAGATTGTCGCCGAACTTGACATCTTTAAAGGATTCTGTGGGTTGCAATGGATACTCCATGCAACCATCATCATCTTCCTCGTCTTCCGTTGCTATGGCGACAGCCAGGAGATGCTCGGAGGATGGCACTGGTCTCTCCAAATATTTCTTAAGGAGATTTACGTGGAAGACCTTCTCCTTTCCTTTTATCGAGATCTTGTAATTAGTACGTGAGATCTTTTTAAGGACGGTAAAGGGTCCTTGCCATCCGATGCGAAGTTTATTGCTTCCGGTTGGAAGTAGCAACAAAACTTTCTCCCCTGGTTGTAGTTCTCTCTCTTTTGCAGCTTTGTTGTATCTTTTAGCATGTTTAGCGCGGGCTTTCTTAAGGTTGGTAGTAGCTAGATCCCATCCTAGCTTTAGCCTTTCCTTGAGCTCAGATACATACTTGCTTGCAGAGACGACTGTCTCGTCAGCCTTTTGGTCTGTCAGGGACCGAAGTAAGGCTTCTAGTGGCCCCTTTATAGGTCTGCCAAATAAAAGTGTAGCTGGCGCGAATCCCGTAGACGCTTGGGGTACCTCTCGGTAGGCGAATAAGGCAGCCGATATATATAGGTCCCAGTCTTCCGGTTTCTCCTGACCCAGCTTACGTAACATGGTGGTGAGGGTGCCGTTAAAACGTTCCACGAGCCCATTTCCGGCCGGATGGTAGGGACTTGTGTGGATATGTTTGGCCCTCAAGATCTTAAAGATCTCCTCCATTAACAGGCTACGGAATTGGGATCCATTGTCCGTCAAAACTTGTTGAGGGAATCCCAACCGTGTAAAAATTTGCACGAGGGCTTCTGCGACATGCTTGGAATCTGTGCATGTTAGCGGTATAGCTTCGGCCCACATTGTGCAAGTGTCGACTAAAGTCAGGATGAACCTGTTCTTTCTTTTGGTCCTTTCCAGGGGTCCAATGATGTCGACAGCAACCCGTTCAAATGGAGTACCCACTATTGGCATTTGCCCCATAGGTACTGGGGGTGTCAAGTGCTTTGGTGCTACCCGTTGGCACTGGGCGCAGGATTTCACATACCTGATAATGTCAGAGTTCATTCCTGGCCACCAATAGTGGTTTTTTATTCGCTGAATAGTGGCGTTTTGTCCCATATGTCCGCTAAAGGGAAGAGAGTGCCCCATTTCTAAGATCTGGCTTCTGTACTGCGTCGGTACTAGGAGCTGGTTATTCCCCGTGTCCGGGTTGCCCGTTCTACGATACAATACGCCGTCCTTAGAAAAGATGTCTCCGTTGTGTCTGGGGTCCTTAGCCATGGGCAGTTTTCTAAAGCAGGGCTCCAGAGTAGGGTCCTTTTGTTGCGCCTCCTTCAGTTCATTCGGCAA
Organism: Oreohelix idahoensis; assembly: GCA_024509875.1. NCBI lineage: Eukaryota > Metazoa > Mollusca > Gastropoda > Stylommatophora > Oreohelicidae > Oreohelix > Oreohelix idahoensis. Next base: position 149,798 of record JAMPIV010009734.1, read on the forward strand.
CAAATTTGGCGCAGGCTCCCTCTCCTTCTTGGCTTGCCCTCTTGTGGTTACCGCTGCCACAATCGGCTCCTTTGGTCTCCCAATAAACACATATCTACATCCCAGGATAACTGGGTAGATAGGATCATCCATAATGGCCGCTTTAATAACTCCTCTGACAAAGTCAGAGTGTATTTCTACCAGTGCGATAGGAAGCGTCCTGGGTGCATCACTCCTGAAAACTCCACTAAGTTTGACGGTTTCCTCTGTCTCCTGACCGGGTTTGACTAGGTGCCTAGCGACAATACAACTAAAGCTTAGTCCAGTGTCAAAGAGACAAGTAGTTGAGGTACCATTCAAAATTACAGTTCCTCGAGTTGAGGGTCGGTCCCCTCAGGTTGAGAATCACTGACATTGACTCTACCTTTCGAGGCTGTATGCAAACATCCGATGCGGTTTGGACCGGTTTGTTTGCCCTGATCAGACGTTCCTGGTGTAGGGGTCTTCCCTTTTCCTTGACCTTGGTGGCCGCGCTGCCACGTAGGCTTGGTGGGTTGATCAGAATTGTTGTTAGGGGGGTATCGGGTTTTGTAGAATTTCGATTTTTCCTGGGGAGGTCTCTGGGTATTATTTTCTCGTTGGTTATAATTCTGAGAGGAATTAGAGGAATAGGATGACTGCTCTAGATTTTGTTTACGAGATGGCTCATCTGTGGGTTTACGTTTAGTGCTGGGAAGTTCGGCCATTGCATTGGTATAGCGTTCTGCCTTATTGAGTATGTCCTCAAGCCTGACTGCGCCCTGTTCAGCCAAAAATCTACGGGTTTCGTTTGACAAAGTTGACTTTATCTGTTCCACAAGAACAAGTTCAAGTAGTCCCTCATATGTAAGAGGTAGGTCAGATAATTCAATGCACTTTGTCAAATAGCCCGTGAGACGTGAAGAGAACTGTGGGAATGTTTCCGTGCTCTCTTTTCGGCTGTTTCTGAACATTTGCAGAAATTTTCGGGCGGTCATCTCAAACCGCTCTAGCAAGGCCTTTTTCAGCATGTCGTAATCATGTTGGTTGGTTCCCAGCTTTGTGTATACGTCATAAGCAGTACTTTTTAATGACGTTGAGAGTTTAAGTGCCCAGCGGGAACTCTCTAACCCATACAGATTTGCGAGCCTCTCGAATTTTTCTAGATAGCTGTCAATTTTCTCATTGGGACTAGGAAAAGACTCTAAAGCAAAAGACATCGCAGTTAATTGGGCATATTGAGTGCTGGAGAGGTCCATTGACTGAGACTGGGGTGAAAACGGCTCTCCGTTATTCGAAGTAGAGGCGCCCCGACTCTCTAAAGCCTTAAGTGCCAGTTCATGCTGTCTTTCCCTCTCTCTCTCCTCACGTTGTCTCTCCTCTCTTTCCCTGCGGGCTTCCAACTCTGCCTCAATTTTCTTGTGCTCCAATAGACGCTCTTCCGCTTCTTTCCTATCTGCCCTCTCCTGTGCTTCTCTCCTCTCTGCTCTCTCTTTTTCTTCCTTCCTCTCAGCTTCTGCTCCTTGTTTCTCTTCCTTTCTCTCTGCTTCTGCTCTTTGTTGCTCCGCGTCATATATTTCCAGTTCCTGGTTGACAAACAGGTTCGCCGCTTCTGCGTCTAATCCTGCCTCTTTCGCTTCCAGCCTCAGGATGGATCTCATCTTTATCCTCTCTGCCATTGTCAAAGAATAAGATGTAGTATGACTAGAGAATAGTACGAAAGAACAAGAAGGGAAAAACTCAAAGCCGCTACGAGAAAAAAAAACACAAAGTATAAATTTACTTGTGTTACCTCCTATTTGAAATGTGCAAACTTATCGCTGCTATTATTGTCACTTAAGACTCTTAACGCAAGCGACTATGCCACTAAAATGGTAAGTTACACTAGAAAAGAATCTACTTTTACTAACAGTAGAGAAAATTTATATTAAAACAATTTAAAAGGAAAAAAAAAATGTTCCCTAAAATGTTTAATTCTCCGTCACAAAACTCGCCCCTGAAGTCAATTTATGAGAAGAGACGATGTTAACTAGACTTAAAAAGTCAGAACAAGGCGTCTTTAGCTAAGCTCAACTCTTTTTAACTTCAAAAAAACCTTTAGTGACTGTAAAACCAATCACGCAATCCCAGCAAATCTTATAAAGAAAAATTTAATTTTCTCCGCCAGAGGATAATTTAGCTAACCGAATTTATGATTATCCGTACTTTCTACTGCTGTGGAAAGAAAACAACCTGTAAATATGCTGTGTGGACGACCCAAATACTAAAAGGCGTTGTCTAGGGGTGTAATTAATTATTAATTTATTTCCCTAAATCACAAAGACAGATCACTCACACTCTATCTAGTTAGACCCAGACTTAGATCAGACTCAAAATATCTTTATCCCGGCTATGCGATTGCCTCAAATGTAGCTCAAGATCCCAGGACCAGTGTTGAAGGTGAAAATTTATCTAACTTCTTGCCAAAGTATGTAGAGTGTTGCAATGGTCATCAAATGTTGTATCATATATTGAAGGTGATGTCTTTGTTGTAGAAGATGTAGAGGTAACAAATACTGGCACTTGAAGTGTAGAGTATCACCCTCAGACACCAGAGATGATGAAGGCGTAGTAATATGGTGTCTTTGGTCTGGTTTGTGTATACATGTTGTAAGTGTGTAGCTAAACAGTTAGCAGGACAGTCCACACAGGACGTCACGTAAACACACGACGTGGAAGTCAATTAATCTGGTAACAGCTGGTTACGTTTCCAAACATTTATTGAGACGCCACAATAGTTACGATGACATTGACGATCAATCACAAGCAATGTAAATCATATCAATCAGTATAAGGTAATGTTCCCTCAATAAATGAGCATTCCAATAAGCTGATCTCATGGATATGATAGCTTCAGCAGATTCAGCTTATTCATCAAAAATATGCGAGTTAATCAACTCTTTCCTAATACAAGTAGATCAGATATGTAGGCATGTTTAAGGACCAGCCGCACGAGCATGGCGGACTATGAACTCAGTTCACGTTGACCTTCTGTGGACATATTTTATAAGTCTAACCTTCGTAAAGGCGTCTTCGCTGGCATAACGAAGTTTGAGGAAGGTAATATTAATTGTTCTGTGGGCATAAATAGCCTGAACCATAGATATATTAGGCATCGAGATATCTGGTGTGCTTCTAGTAATAAAGTCTCTCCCCGCCTGATAGTGCGAAACGAGTCGAACAATAATGTCTAACCTCTCAGACTACAGGACAAAATAGGAAGAGCAGTTTTACCTTTATGTTCGAAAAACACCACAATTCCAACCGTCTCCAGACGTTAGAATTACACACATGGGATTAATATGAATAAACTTGCCATCAAAATCACAGAAGGACCTTTCCCATGATGAAAGAATACTCGGGGCCGCAAGAGCATATCTTGCCCCGACACAGATCACATCTCGACCGAAATCTGCCACAAACTGACTGGGCGGAAGCTTGTTCAATCTACAACCAAAAGACAGACATGCGCAGAGAACCATTCCCGTGAGATCAATTCAGAAAAGTACGTAGCTATGATCCTATACTGAGAACGACATATAAAATCGAGCCTTATAAGGAAAGAAATAGCAACATTGCAGGTTGCCAACCATTTCTAAGAAAAGTAGACCTGTACGCTCCTTAAAAGGACATGAACCGAGATCGGTATGACATTATACCGGCAACCTTCGGTCACAAGAAAAGATAACTACACAAAGTAAAACAGTGAGTTCATTTCCCGAGTTCTATCCCTTGCATAAGGAAAAATTAGCGTACACTGTTAACGTTGCATAATTCTTATGTGTAACATATTACCGCAACCTCCCGATTAAAAAAAAGTTTCATTTTTTTTATTTATAATATCCAAGAGCAAGCTAGAAGCGGCTCAAAACGCACGAATGATGCGCGGATAAATAGACAAACTGCCCAAAATGAGGCTAAATCGACACATGGAGTGTCATGTGAGAATATATCTCAACAGAAAAAATATGTCTTAAAAATATATACATATATCGGGGAGGTGCCACCAACACACATCACGCTAGCATGTAAACATCATATACATATGCAAGTGTAATAATAATCATTATCAAATAGCGGTGTCATACTCTAATACCGCTTCAAAAGGATGGACACATGTGATAGTAAATATTACATTATTTAAACATATAATAATATTACACTACATAATGAAATAAGTTAAAAAATATATGAAGATCCAGGACAAGGCGTAATGGATACAGCTTCTGTCTTGTCCTAGGTAAGTACATCCTCCATAATTCTACATGCTTGACAAGGAGTAAGGTAACTTCTCAGATCATCAATGACTTGCTGAGAAAATACAATCAAAATAATTCTATTTAACAACCATTAGGATTCCTAATATACAATACATTATTATAAACAATTGTGGCCGAGTAAACTTTCGGCCCTTATATTGTCTACGTAGCCTTCTTCTGCTATACTAAAGATGGTAACAGAAGAAGATGATAACAAAGCACAATAGTATGAGTTCGCATAAAGTGAGGGCAGGTGTGCTAATGTATTATAATAATATAAGAGTGTTATATGTTCAAAGTATATCTGGAAATATAGGACATAAATATTAGTTAGGAATCATGTGGGCATCTTGACAGAATGTCAGCCATCACATTATCCGAACCACGGATAGCTCGTACCGTGAAATGAAAAGGTTGAAGAGCAATGGCATATCGAGTGGATCTCGAACTCTTCAAGTTCTTAGTTTGAATAGCTGTAAGAGCTTTTTGATCAGTTTCTAGAATGAAATGTGCGCCCAGGAGGAATCTTTGTAGTTTGAGAATTGACAAAACCATAGCCAACAATTCACGGTCTAGAACCGAGTAGTTCCTCTCTGCCGCATTTAGTTTTCTAGAAATGTACATAACAAGATGCAGAGTTTCAGAATATTCCTGCATAAGTGCTGCTCCGATCCCAATGGATGAAGCATTACTACGAAGAACAAAAGTCCTATCAAGAGTAGGTAATCTTAAGATGGGAGGAGATGAGAATATATTCTTAATCTGGTCCAGGGAAGATTGGCATTCCTGAGACCAACGAACCAGATTAGGCGATCCTTTCTTCAACAACGTTGAGAGAGGTGCCATAATTGAGGATAGATTCGGAATGAATCTCCCGTAAAAGTGAATTAACCCCAAGAGACTACGAATTTGTTTCTTCGTCTTGGGTCCAGAGATGTTCAATATCTTCGAAGTATTGTGGTCTTCTGTCTTCAAAAGACCATGACTAACACGATGACCCAGGAAAGATATTTCACCAAACCCAACATAGGCTTTAGATGGTTTTGCTGTCAAATTATACTCACGTAGAGTCGACAGTAATTCGTATAAACCCAAGTAGTGATCTTCCCATGAATCACTGAAGAGACAGATATCATCTAAATATGCAATGACATCTGAACGATGGGAAAGAATTCGCCGCATCATGCGTACGAAAGTAGCAGGGGCGTTCATAAGGCCAAAAGGCATAACATTCCATTGAAACAGACCCCTAGGTGTTGAGAAAGCAGTAAGAGGTTTGGCACGATCTGCTAAAGGCACTTGCCAATAACCTTTGGACAAGTCAAGTTTAGTGAAGAATCTAGAATTAGAAAGTCTAATCAGTAGATCTTCTAACAAAGGCATCGGTTCAGCGTCGAACTTTGTGACCTGATTCAATTTGCGATAATCAACGCAAATTCGTATGTTCTTATCCTTCTTCCGGACAATAACCATGGAAGAAGAATATGGGGAAGTCGATGGTTCAATTATATTTAATTGAATCATTTCATCCAATTCCTTTTCCACTTGCGACTGAAAGTGTATAGGAATAGGATACGGCCTAACCCTAATTGGATTATTGTCAGTAAGAATTATGTCATGTTCTATGACATGTGTGTGTCCAGGGATATCAGTGAGGACATCCTGGAATGTTTGTAACATCGACGAGACTTGTCGATGTTCCTCAACTGAAAGATTAGGAGAAATAGAAACGTTTATCCAGGATTCCATGGAATTTAGTGGAACCACTGGAAGAGGAAGATTGACATCAGAAAAAGTAGTTTCCTCATCCTGTATTACTGACAGAGATGAGTAATGACTATGAGGTACAGGAGAATCATCCGTTGCCTGGAAAATAGGCAGCAAATAGTCTGGACGTTCATGAAATTCCGAAAGCATGTTTATGTGGAAAGTTTTATGCTTTCCATCAATATCGACCACATAGTCAACATCGGAAATCCGAGAGACTATTGCATACGGACCTTTCCATGCAATAAGAATTCTATTTTCCCTACTGGGGAGTAGGACGAATGCTTTGTCACCTGGACAAAGTTGTCGTAGACATCTATTCTTATTAGCAAACTGCCTTGCCTTTTCTTTAGCAATTTCAGATGACGAAGTAGCTAGTTTGCATGCCTCAATGATCTTTTGCCTCAGAGCAATGACATACTCATATGAGGATTTAGTGTCATCACTAATATCATCGGCAGTGATAAGATCGTGTAGTAAAGACATAGGGCCACGCGGACGCGCGCCAAAGACAAGTTCAAAGGGAGAAAATCCTGTGTGTTCGTTAGGGACCTCTCTATAAGCAAAGAGAGCTGCGGGTAAAACCCTGAACCAATCTTGAGGATGATCTTCAGTTATCTTAACAAGCAAAGTCTTGAGCGTTCTATTTAAACGCTCAACTAACGCATTTGACATTGGGTGATAGATACTACTAAGAGATATTTTAATATGTAAGGTAGACATTACTTGAGACATAGTGTCAGATATAAGTTGTTGTGACGTACGTCTAGTTTGACAAGTGAATTCTCCCTGATATGATGGATGATTTAAAGGGACTTTTAGCTTTTCATAACATTAGAACCCCTGAACATTTGTTGTAACTTTTCGTTTGCCAGAACTCATTCCACCGGGACTCATTTAGTAGGCGGCACGAGATCAAAGAGTCAGACTGAGGGATTTTAGGGGAGACTATCGGCGCTATCAAAGACAGTAGTGGTCCCTGATACGAGACGCAGTTGCTTGCCGCTAATTTCGCGTCTCGGTGTCAATCGAGGAACCGAGCGAACGGGGGAAAGCGAAACGGGCAGCAGCGAGCGGATACGAAGACCAGGGGGCGGTTTCTTCTCTTGATTTGGCGGTCAGATCCCCAAAAGTTCGTGAGATCAAATAAGTTGTCAAGTTTATCATGTCCCACTCAACTTACATTCCATTTTAGCTAAATAGACCATGAAGACTAGACACGTTATCACTCGCTGGCCAGACCTTTACAGAAGCACTAGCTTTATTGAAATCTTGTTATAGATTTTCCCCTGGATTTTATATATATATTTGCAGTGTTTTCTATTCTGTGCAGAGCGGTAATATATATTGTGTAAAGTGATCAGTGGTCTAGTTCAGTCATTCTATTTCAATGGATTTTGTGTTAATTTAAATCTATTAAATTAAACCATCTCAATAGTTCCAGTGGTAAATATAATGATCTATCTATTATATTATTTCAAAAGATAATAGATGCTTAAATTAACTTTTAAAGTCGCGAAGGAATTTATAATTAATAAATTCAGTTAAGTCCTAGTTTTATAGATGTGTGTTTTTAACCACTAGAATTCGCGCAGTGTTTATTAAATACATAATTAAATACTCGAGTGTATTATAGGCTTAACGGGAAATTCATCGCGCTTTAGAAGGTTATTTGTTTTCGGTATATTACATGTCTTTTTTTTCTTTCATACAGAGTGATCGTAACCTGTGCGATCCCAGCATTAAGAAAGCAATAAAGAAATCAATCTAAGCAAGGCAAAGCATAAACAGTGTGTAGAGTTCCCCTGACGCAGAACTTGTTGAGACTGTGTAAATTTTTAATCTTTGAGGCGATTCTATGTTTGGAATTCCGCTATCTAACTTATAGCAAAGAAAGCACACCCAAAGACAAATTTAACGCACCATCAAACAACTTAAGTCGTAACGGGAAGAAGAACACTGGCCCGAGCTTTGTTAGTTTACTGACACAGAGAGATAATTCATAATTTCCTGAACAGTGATGTGACTAGTTTTCTCACTGGACTTAAACCATACCTCACGGATAAAGTGTACCAGCACGCGTAAGAATTTTATTATCAGCGGCATAGTCAAATAGACCACACCATCCTCACCCCGGTATCAGAGACCGTGCCCTCCCATAGAAACTGTTATTAAGAAAAGAGACACAACTACAGATTCATTTTCCAGCGATTACGGGATCCTTTTATGTGCTGACCGCCTACCCGCTAATCTGGGGCTAGAACTTGAACAAACACTCATACATTTAGTTTGAGGTGTAACTGCTGTTGTGTTATTCTATGGAGTGCAAGATTTTTTCACAATCGGTAAGTGAGAGCAAGATGAGTGAAGGCCTTTGCTAGCGCGTGTATGAATGACAGGAAATTAATTCTTTTGTGTGACCATTTTGTTAACTTGCTTACCTGGTAATATATATCTTTTCTGTATACCCTACATTGTTCCTTTAAGTGGGATAGTTGATAATTTGTTAACTCTGTTTAAAACCACCTCCTTTCCATTTGCTTAGTAAAGGGAAGAACAGCTGGGAAGAACAGTTTTTTTTCTATCACCTATACCTAATTTTGTAACACCTCTTTCAGAGTAATTAACTTCACTGTTAGGTTAACGTACCTATGTTCCTGATATTATCTATCTTTGGACTGGGTTTATCTTTGTCTAATAAGCGGGAAGGGCTTAGTCGATACCAATCTTCTTCACCCCTTCCAAACTTGTTATTTGCATTTGTGTACTTATGATAATTTATGTAATATCTGATATTTTTAGTGATTGATGTTTAAAGTGAATAAAATCACATAAACTCATTTAGTTCTGTGTGTTGGATATACCCAAAGCCCAACTTTTCCCCTATTCGTTTAATATAGTTTGTATCAACGTCGTCTGTGTGTGAAAAACACCAAATCGGTGTGCGCGCAGATGCGGGTCTGGAAAACTGGCAAATAATTGTTTGACCAGGAGAGTGAAAGAGAAGATTGAGAGAACGATTTGTCGTAAATAAGTCTGTCTTTACTCTCCTCCAGCACGCTGTGAAGCAACTATTAAATCTCTACATTTTCTATCACTGAGCTTTCCATCATCATTTTTCACTCTAAACCGGACCACTATTTCTAAGACTCTTTTCTCTCAAAATAAATTTACGACAATATTTGGCCGGCTCGCCGGGATAATTTTGAGATACATTTGATGCACACATATTTGTGGGCTGGTTCTGGGATCTTGAGCTACATTTGAGGCAATCGCATAGCCGGGTTAAAGATATTTTGAGTCTGATTTAGTTTGGGTCTAACTAGGTAGAGTGTGAATGATTTGTCTTTGTGAATTAGGGAAATAAATAAATAATTACACCCCTAGACAAACGTTCTTTAAGTATTTGGGTTGTCCACACAGCATATTTACAGGTTGTTTTCTCTCCACAGCAGTAGAAAGTACAGATAAACAAATATATTTGCTATTTTAATTATCCTCTGGCGGAGATAATTCAATTTCTTTCTTTATAAGAGTTGCTGGGATTGCGTGATTGTTTTACAGTCACTAAGGTTTTTGAAGTTAAAAAGAGTTGAGCTTAGCTAAAGACGGATTGTTCTGATTTTTAAAAATTAAGTTAACAACGTCTCATCTCAATAATTGACTTTAGGGACGGAGTTTGTTGTCAGAGATTAAAAATTTAGGGAAAATTTTTTTTTTCTTTTAAATTGTTTTAATATAAATTTTTCTCTACTGTTAGTAAAAGTAGATTCTTTTCCAGTGTAACTTACCATTTAGTGGCATAGTCGCTTGCGTTTAGAGCCTTAATTGCCAGATAATAGCAGCGATAAGTTTGCACAGTACAGGTAGGAGGTAACACAGGTAAATTTGTACTTGTGTTTTTTTTCTCGTAGCGGTTCAGAGTTCCTCCCTTTCGCGTTGCTTCTTACTAGTTCTCTAGGCATACTTCATCTTATTCTTTAACAATGGCAGAGAGGATAAAGATGAGGTCCATCTTGAGGCTGGAAGCGAAAGAGGCAGGATTAGATGCAGAAGCTGCAAACGCGTTTATTAACCAGGAATTGGAAATATATGACGCGGAGCAACAGAGAGCCGAAGCTGAGAGGAAGGCGGAGCAACAGAGAGCCGAAGCTGAGAGGAAGGCGGAGCAACAGAGAGCAGAAGCTGAGAGGAAGGAAGAGAAAGAAAGAACAGAGAGGAGAGAAGCCCAGGAGAGGGCAGATAAGAAAGAAGCGGAAGAACGTCTTTTGGAACAGAAGAAAATTGAAGCAGAGATGGAAACTCGCAGAGAGAGAGAGAGAGACAAGGAAAGACAGCATCAACTGGCGCTTAAGGCTCTAGAGAGTCGGGGCGCCTCTACTTCGACTAACGGAGAGCCGTCTTCGCCCCAGTCTCAATCAATGGACCTCTCCAGTACTCAATCTGCCCAATTAACTGCTATGTCGTTTTCTTTAGAATCTTTTCCTAGCCCTAACGAAAAAATTGACAGCTACCTAGAAAAATTCGAGAGACTCGCGAATCTTTATGGGTTAGAGAGTACCCGCTGGGCGCTCAAACTTTCAACGTCACTGAAAGGCAATGCTTATGACGTGTACACAAAGCTGGGACCGAATCAACATGATTACGACATGTTGAAAAAGGCCTTACTACAGCAGTTTGAGATGACTGCCCGAAAGTTTCTGCAGTTGTTCAGAAACAGCCGAAAAGAGAGCACGGAAACATTTCCCCAGTTCTCTTCACGTCTCACGGGTTATCTGACAAAGTGCATTGAATTATCTGACCTACCTCTTTCATATGAGGGACTCCTCGAACTTGTTCTTGTGGAGCAGATAAAATCCACTTTGTCGAATGAAACACGTAGATTTTTGGCTGAACAGGGGGCAGTCAGGCTTGAAGACATACTCAATAAAGCCGAACGCTATAGCAATGCAATGGCCGAACTTCCCAGCACTAAACGTAAACCCACCGATGAGCCATCTCGAAAACAGAATCTAGAGCAGGCATCCTATTCTTCCACTTCCTCTCAACATTATAACCAACGAGATAACAATACCCAGAAACCCCCCCAGGAAAAATCGAAATTCTACAAAACCCGATACCCCCCCAACAACAATTCTGATCAACCCAACAAGCCTACGTGGCAGCGCGGCCACCAAGGTCAAGGAAAAGGGAAGACCCCTACACCAGGAACGTCTGATCAGGGCAAACAAACCGGTGCAAACCGCATTGGATGTTTGCATACAGCCTCGAAAGGTAGAGTCAATGTCAGTGATTCTCAACCTGAGGGGGACCGACCCTCAACTCGAGGAACTGTAATTTTGAACGGTACCTCTACTACTTGTCTTTTTGACACTGGATTAAGTTTTGATTGTATTGTCGCTAGGCACCTAGTCAAACCCGGTCAGGAGACAGAGGAAACCGTCAAACTTAGTGGAGTTTTCAGGAGTGATGCACCCAGGACGCTTCCTATCGCACTGGTAGAAATACACTCTGACTTTGTCAGAGGAGTTATTAAAGCGGCCATAATGGATGATCCGATCTACCCAGTTATCCTGGGATGTAGATATGTGTTCATTGGGAGACCTAAGGAGCCGATTGTGGCAGCGGTAACCACAAGAGGGCAAGCCAAGAAGGAGAGGGAGCCTGCGCCAAACTTGTTGCCGAATGAACTGAAGGAGGCGCAACAAAAGGACCCTACTCTGGCGCCCTGCTTTAAAAAACTGCCCATGGCTAAGGACCCCAGACACAACGGAGACATCTTTTCTAAGGATGGTGTATTGTATCGTAGAACGGGCAACCCGGACACGGGGAATAACCAGCTCCTAGTACCGACGCAGTACAGAAACCAGATCTTAGAAATGGGGCACTCTCTTCCCTTTAGCGGACACATGGGACAAAACGCCACTATTCAGCGAATAAAAAACCACTATTGGTGGCCAGGAATGAACTCTGACATTGTCAGGTATGTGAAATCCTGCGCCCAGTGCCAACGGGTAGCACCCAAGCACTTGACACCCCCAGTACCTATGGGGCAAATGCCAATAGTAGGGACTCCATTTGAACGGGTTGCTGTCGACATTATTGGTCCTCTGGAAAAGACCAAAAGAAGGAACAGGTTCATCCTGACCTTAGTTGACACTTGCACTATGTGGGCCGAAGCCGTACCGCTACCATGCACTAATTCCAAGCATGTCGCAGAAGCCCTTGTGCAAATTTTTACACGGTTGGGATTCCCTCAACAAGTTTTGACGGACAATGGATCCCAATTCCGTAGCCTGTTAATGGAGGAGATCTTTAAGATCTTGAGGGCCAAACATATCCACACAAGTCCCTACCATCCGGCCGGAAATGGGCTCGTGGAACGTTTTAACGGTACCCTCACCATGATGTTACGTAAGCTGGGTCAGGAGAAACCGGAAGACTGGGACCAATATATATCGGCTGCCTTATTCGCCTACCGAGAGGTACCCCAAGCGTCTACGGGTTTTGCGCCAGCTACACTTTTATTTGGCAGACCTATTAAGGGGCCACTAGAAGCCTTACTTCGGTCCCTGACAGACCAGAAGGCTGACGAGACAGTCGTCTCTGCAAGCAAGTATGTATCTGAGCTTAAGGAAAGGCTAAAGCTAGGATGGGATCTAGCTACTACCAACCTTAAGAAAGCCCGCGCTAAAATTACTAAAAGATACAACAAAGCTGCAAAAGAGAGAGAACTACAACCAGGGGAGAAAGTCCTATTGCTACTTCCAACCGGAAGCAATAAACTTCGCATCGGATGGCAAGGACCGTTTACCGTCCTTAAAAAGATCTCACGTACCAACTACAAGATCTCCATCAAAGGAAAGGAGAAGGTCTTCCACATAAATCTGCTAAAGAAATATTTGGAAAGACCGGTGCCATCCTCCGAGCATCTCCTGGCTGTCGCCATAGCAACGGAAGACGAGGAAGATGATGATGGTTGCATGGAGTATCCATTGCAACCCACAGAATCCTTTAAAGATGTCAAGTTCGGCGACAATCTCTCACCAGAACAACAAACAGAAACCAGGGCTCTACTAAAACAGTACAGTGCAGTCTTAACGGATGTACCTGGTCGAACAAATCTCATTGAATTTGATATGAAATTAACAAACGAGACCCCTGTTCAAACCAGAGTTTACCCCATCCCGTACGCTAAAGCTGATGCACTTCGCGGAGAAATAGACAAGCTGCGTCAGGCAGGAATTATCAGTGAGTCTACATCTCCTTACAGCTCGAGTGTAGTGCTGTTGCAGAAGCCCAATAAGGAAGTTCGGCTGTGCATTGATTACAGGTTGCTAAACGCTGTAACGGAATTCCAGCCCGAACCTCTCCAAACTGTTTCTGAGTTGTTCACCAAGCTCAGCAAAGCAAAGATCTTCTCCAAGATTGACCTCAGTAAAGGTTATTATCAAATACCAGTCAAGGAGGAAATTAAACCTTTGTTAGCTTTCAGCACTAGTGAAGGACATTACACATTTAACGTGATGCCGTTCGGTTTGCATAACGCACCAGGAGTGTTCACCAGGATGATGAGGAAGCTTCTAGAACCTTTGCAAAGTCCCCATATCCATAATTTCATGGATGACATCTTAATTGCATCGGAAACCTATGAAGAACATATTGCTACGGTTGCTATGCTCCTCAGGAGACTACAGGAAACGGGTCTCACAGCCAGACCTAGCAAATGTCTCATCGGGTTTGAACAGTTAGACTTCCTGGGGCACACTATTTCTCACGGATGCAGTTGGCCTATTAAGAAGAACGTGGAGAAAATAGTGGCAGCAAAAAGACCCCGAACGAAGAAAGACGTACGTTCCTTCATATCGCTATGTGCATACTATCAGAAGTACATCCAGAACTTCAACGGACTGACGGCACCTCTGACTGACCTCACAAAGAAAGGTTGTCCTGATAAGGTCATATGGGATCAAAAGTGCGAACACGCGTATAGCACTTTGAAAGGACAGTTGTCTGCATACCCCATTTTGAGGTTGCCTGACCTCAAGAAACCTTTTGTACTGAGAGTCGACGCGTCAGGTCAGGGCATCGGGTCAACACTGCTTCAAGCCGATGACAGTGACCTGAACATGCTATTTCCAGTTGCCTATGGCAGTCGGAAATTAAATAAAGCGGAACGGAACTACAGCGTAGTTGAAAGGGAATGTCTTGCTCTGATTGACGGTATCAGACGCCATCATGAGTTTCTTTATGGTACATCTTTCACGGTGCAAACAGACCACGCTCCGTTAGCATTTCTTGGTGCCAATAAAGAATTTAACGCTAGGATCATGCGTTGGGCCCTTCTTTTAAGCGTTTATTCTTTCAAAGTGGAATATATTCCGGGAAGACAGAATGTCGGGGCTGATTTCCTGAGTAGAAACTGGTCTACAGAGGAAGAAGAGCAAACTGAAGATACCACTCATCCTAAAATCACCAATCAGGTCACCTCCATTGTCAAAAAATGAAACATGAAAAATGGTTTCATGTCTAAAAGTGGGGACGATTGTGACGTACGTCTAGTTTGACAAGTGAATTCTCCCTGATATGATGGATGATTTAAAGGGACTTTTAGCTTTTCATAACATTAGAACCCCTGAACATTTGTTGTAACTTTTCGTTTGCCAGAACTCATTCCACCGGGACTCATTTAGTAGGCGGCACGAGATCAAAGAGACAGACCGAGGGATTTTAGGGGAGACTATCGGCGCTATCAAAGACAGTAGTGGTCCCTGATACGAGACGCAGTTGCTTGCCGCTAATTTCGCGTCTCGGTGTCAATCGAGGAACCGAGCGAACGGGGGAAAGCGAAACGGGCAGCAGCGAGCGGATACGAAGACCAGGGTGCGGTTTCTTCTCTTGATTTGGCGGTCAGATCCCCAAAAGTTCGTGAGATCAAATAAGCTGTCAAGTTTATCATGTCCCACTCAACTTACATTCCATTTTAGCTAAATAGACCATTAAGACTAGACACGTTATCACTCGCTGGCCAGACCTTTACAGAAGCACTAGCTTTATTGAAATCTTGTTATAGATTTTCCCCTGGATTTTATATATATATTTGCAGTGTTTTCTATTCTGTGCAGAGCGGTAATATATATTGTGTAAAGTGATCAGTGGTCTAGTTCAGTCATTCTATTTCAATGGATTTTGTGTTAATTTAAATCTATTAAATTAAACCATCTCAATAGTTCCAGTGGTAAATATAATGATCTATCTATTATATTATTTCAAAAGATAATAGATGCTTAAATTAACTTTTAAAGTCGCGAAGGAATTTATAATTAATAAATTCAGTTAAGTCCTAGTTTTATAGATGTGTGTTTTTAACCACTAGAATTCGCGCAGTGTTTATTAAATACATAATTAAATACTCGAGTGTATTGTAGGCTTAACGGGAAATTCATCGCGCTTTAGAAGGTTATTTGTTTTCGGTATGTTACATGTCTTTTGTTTTCTTTCATACAGAGTGATCGTAACCTGTGCGATCCCAGCATTAAGAAAGCAATAAAGAAATCAATCTAAGCAAGGCAAAGCATAAACAGTGTGTAGAGTTCCCCTGACGCAGAACTTGTTGAGACTGTGTAAATTTTTAATCTTTGAGGCGATTCTATGTTTGGAATTCCGCTATCTAACTTATAGCAAAGAAAGCACACCCAAAGACAAATTTAACGCACCATCAAACAACTTAAGTCGTAACGGGAAGAAGAACACTGGCCCGAGCTTTGTTAGTTTACTGACACAGAGAGATAATTCATAATTTCCTGAACAGTGATGTGACTAGTTTTCTCACTGGACTTAAACCATACCTCACGGATAAAGTGTACCAGCACACGTAAGAATTTTATTATCAGCGGCATAGTCAAATAGACCACACCATCCTCACCCCGGTATCAGAGACCGTGCCCTCCCATAGAAACTGTTATTAAGAAAAGAGACACAACTACAGATTCATTTTCCAGCGATTACGGGATCCTTTTATGTGCTGACCGCCTACCCGCTAATCTGGGGCTAGAACTTGAACAAACACTCATACATTTAGTTTGAGGTGTAACTGCTGTTGTGTTATTCTATGGAGTGCAAGATTTTTTCACAATCGGTAAGTGAGAGCAAGATGAGTGAAGGCCTTTGCTAGCGCGTGTATGAATGACAGGAAATTAATTCTTTTGTGTGACCATTTTGTTAACTTGCTTACCTGGTAATATATATCTTTTCTGTATACCCTACATTGTTCCTTTAAGTGGGATAGTTGATAATTTGTTAACTCTGTTTAAAACCACCTCCTTTCCATTTGCTTAGTAAAGGGAAGAACAGCTGGGAAGAACAGGTTTTTTTCTATCACCTATACCTAATTTTGTAACACCTTTTTCAGAGTAATTAACTTCACTGTTAGGTTAACGTACCTATGTTCCTGATATTATCTATCTTTGGACTGGGTTTATCTTTGTCTAATAAGCGGGAAGGGCTTAGTCGATACCAATCTTCTTCACCCCTTCCAAACTTGTTATTTGCATTTGTGTACTTATGATAATTTATGTAATACCTGATATTTGTTAGTGATTGATGTTTAAAGTGAATAAAATCACATAAACTCATTTAGCTCTGTGTTGGATATACCCAAAGCCCAACTTTTCCCCTTATTCGTTTAATATAGTTTGTATCTACATTGTCTGTGTGTGTGAAAAAACACCAAATCGGTGTGCGCGCAGATGCGGGTCTGGAAAACTGGCAAATAATTGTTTGACCAGGAGAGCGGAAGAGAAGATTGAGAGAAGCGATTTGTCGTAAATAAGTCTGTCTTTACTCTCCTCCAGCTCGCTGTGAAGCAACTATTAAATCTCTACATTTTCTATCACTGAGCTTTCCATCATCATTTTTCACTCTAAACCGGACCACTATTTCTAAGACTCTTTTCTCTCAAAATAAATTTACGACAGTTGTGTGCCATGGTCTGACAATATTTCTCCTGGGAAACCTAAACGAGAAAATATCAGCCAAAGAGCATCTGCGATATCGGCAGTAGATATGCTCTTAAGAGGGATAGCCTCTGGCCAACGTGTGCACATATCAACACAAGTAAGGATAAACTGATGTCCTCTGGCCGACTTGATCTTAAAATTGCCAATAATATCTATAGCCATTTTCTGAAATGGTCGTATAGGGATGTCAGCAGCCTGGATAGGCGCAGCATGTCGTGGTCCTCTAGACTTGACCTCCTGACACACCTTACAAGATCGGCAGTAAATACGAATGTCCTTGTTCACAAAAAGCCAAAAGAAAGCCGCAAGGATTCTCGACTTTGTACGGGAAAAACCCATATGTCCAGCACATTGCGAATCATGAGCATGGTGCAATATTTGCACTCTCATGCTCTTAGGAACAAGATTTTGCGAATGTGCAGACGTTGTCGAGTCTTGTACCATACGTACAAGTACGCCGTTTTTCATGGCAATCCAAGATTTTCTATTTGTATCCTGATTTGGATCACCTTTTTCTGCAAGAATGAAGAATTTTTTTAGGGAAGGATCTTCTTCTTGTAGTTTTATGAATGAGTCAAGAGAAATAACCAAGTGACTGTCTTGGCTATGCACTTCATTATCACTAGTCAATGAAGTTTGAGGTGTTGAAGGTGTCTGTAGAGCTTGTGCTCTTGTAACCACTGCATTTGTAGCTTGCATGTTA
The DNA here is from genome assembly GCA_024509875.1 of Oreohelix idahoensis. Lineage (NCBI taxonomy): Eukaryota > Metazoa > Mollusca > Gastropoda > Stylommatophora > Oreohelicidae > Oreohelix > Oreohelix idahoensis. Next base: position 167,581 of record JAMPIV010009734.1, read on the forward strand.
TTATCTTCCCAAGCAGCAATCTGCTGTGGGGTACACTCCCTAACTCCGTGAATACGACCAATAATAAGGTCCGCAATAGGATTAGGTAAGAGACAAGCATGCACATCTCCAGGAAAGAAAGGAGTGGCAATGCGAATTACAGCAGTAGGATATTTTTCTAGAGTGCCGCCAAATGTGACACATTTAATAACCCTTCCTGTAGCACAAGATGGATCTACAAGCGATTGTCTAACACCAATAGTGGTGCATCCGGAATAGAAAAGTAGTGAGACCGGAGTATCATTAACAAGACCCTTATGTAGAATTAAAGAACCCCTCCCGTCATGCGCAACTGCAGCAGGAAGAGCGGGAAGAGAGTGACCACAACTCAAAGTAGTTACGGTGGTCGGTTCGAACAAAGTACTGCATTGGAGGCACTTGTTTGCTCTCCCAAAATCAAATGCAGAACATGTGACAGCGCTAGAGTTTTTATCATCAACAACCTGATTACAGGCTCCCTGAGATTCTTGTTGTACAGAGTTATCCTGCTGATATCTCTTTATTTTGTATTGAGATCTACCGCGACTATTATTACCTCTGAAGTTATCAGAGTTATTATTATCTCTGATGTTATTGTGTTCCCTATTGTAATTATTATCCTGGTTTGAACACCAGTTTCCATGATTATTATCATGTCCACATTGATGCGAACATCTATTAGTTTGATTTTGAGGTTTTTGCGAGGAATATCCTCTATTATTATATCCTCTTCTGAAAGGCCTAAAATTATTAGGATGAAAGTAACGAGGACTGTCAGCTCGTCTCCAATTCTTCGAAGAAGAATCACCATGAGATTGATTGCCATAATTCTGAGCATAATTATGGTTACTCTTCCTATCGAAATTTTGCTTAGTGCCCTGGAATTTACGAACAAAGTTTGTGCCATATGGTGCTGCCGAAGCAACAGGCAAACCTTCTTTTACTTTAGAGTTACTAATGGTTATGTGAGGGTGCGCAGTTACATACTGGCAACAGAATTCTTCCATTTCCTTTATGGTTTTAGGTTTACGCTCATGAAGGAAAGCAAGAAAAGACTCATTGACAGAAGACATGACTTTGTCCCTAAGTATTAAGTCCATAAGTGCTTCATAAGTATGTTCTGTCTTTGACAGCTCAACCCAACGTGAAAAAGTAAGACGTATTTTTGCAATAAACTCGGAGAATTCTACTCCAGTTTCTGGCAACATATTTTTAAATTGCAGACGATAGCCGTCTTCGTTAAGTTGGTACTTCTTTAACAAAGCTGCCCTGACAACTTCGTAATTGTTCTTGTCAGGCTCATCTACCATGCTTAACATACTTAGAGCTTCACCTTTTAGTATATTTGACAATTGATCAACATATAGTGATTTGTCTATGTTATGTGTTTTACATGATCGTTCAAATCTGTCTAGATAGAACGTTATGTCATCACTGGAAGGACTAAATGCTGGTAGCTTAATCTTAAAGGTGTTAGCATTAGCCTTATCAGTAGATGACCCCTTATTTGCATCATTAGCATTACCCATGTTCATCACTTTCAATTTCTCTACCTCTAAAGCTAAGAGTTTTTCCTCATGTTCCATTTTTGCTTTTTCTTTTCTCTCATCAGCCTCTCTTTGTAACTTCCTGTCTTCAGCCTCAGCTTCAAGTCCTTTATTTTCAGCCTCTTTTTCAAGTCTTTTATTTTCATCCTCTATTTCAAGTCTTTTATTTTCAGCCTCTTTTTCCAGTCTTTTATTTTCAGCCTCTTTTTCAAGTCTTTTATTTTCAGCCTCTATTTCAAGTCTTTTATTTTCAGCCTCTTTCTCTAGTCTTTTATTTTCAGCCTCTTCTATTCCTTTTTGTTTTTCCATTTCCATCTGGAATCTCCTTTCATCCACCTGCATCTGCAATTTTAAATTCTCAGCTTCTATTTTCTTTTGTTCAGCTTCCCTTTCCATTCTCTTTTCTTCCAACTTTAATGCTTTGTCATATTGAGCAGTCGCATATTCCTCCAATTTATCACCAGTCTTTCCCAGAGATTTACCCTGCTCAATAAAGTACTAAAGTGTAGACATATTGTCTAACATTATGAGTCACAACACCTGAAATAATTAACTATCTTATTTCAATTTTAATAGTAACAAGTCTTAAATCAAGCACTTGAATAATCACATCACAATATATTATCCCAATCTCTGTGGGAAAAAAGTCTATGTCCAAGAACTTGTATATGAACTTTTATGAAAATATCATCAGTCAATTCATAATCATAGGTAGACTTCCCATTCAGTAGTGCACAACACTATTCATCATTTATTTATCATCAGTGTATTAGTAATAGTGCATCAGCTTAATCCATTAATTAATTACCATAAGTGTAACTAATCACAATGTAAACAAAGTCAAAATGTAAACAATAACAATGTAAACAATAACAATGATCAGCAACAATACGAAAACATCCGCAGAAATCAACTAAATAAACAGCGAAAAGTAAAGAAAGTATCACAAAGAATGTGACGATATCTGCGATAGAATTAAACAAAATACATGACACCACAGTGTATAAACATAAATGGTGTAAAGAACTGAATAATAGAAAAGAGGAGACCTACAAATACAAACAAATCAAAACAAAACTAAAGAATGCGAAAAAATACCGAAAACAAAACTGCACATGTCGTCACAACTAACAATAATAGCAACAGATGTTGCATGCAAATTTTCAATTAAGAAAATTGCTCCTACAGAACGCTATCATAAGACCTCTATGACGTGGTATCTCTTATGATAGTCACCTACCCAACCAGCCCGTTGAGATGTAAATATATAAATATACAAATAACATATAAACATATAACATATAACAATATGAGAAAAGAATGTGAAGAAACAGAAGGCTCAGTAGAAGTATAAGGGCACAGTTCACATATAAAACAGGCCACTTAACTTATGGACATCCAAACGTCAGCAGAGCAAAGAACATGTGAAGATCAGCATTCTATGGACAGAAGATCCAACGTTGATCGGACATGTTGATCTTGCGTGGTAACTGCCAGGACGATGGTAGAACTTGAGCTTCTGATAATCGTACAGCGTTATGTTGTACAAGTAGAGTTGTTACGGTACTTGGCCTTCTTATCCAACAATAACTTGATCTAATACGGAACTTGTCCTTCTCAATACAAGAACTCGTAAGTATCGGCACTTGACCTTCTCATAGAACAGTAACTTGATGCCTAGATAGCAGCAACTGATTCAACCACAGTAGCAACTTGATAAATGGACAGCAGCAACTTGATTCTCGAAGGGACGTTACAGTTGTAAATATATGCGGCAACGCCGGGTACTGTCATTTTCTTGATTTAGGATCAGACAAAAATTCCAAGTCCAAAAAAATACCATGCAACGCCGAGTAGTATCAGGCTTCTGTTAGTAGGTGTCTTGTAGAATGTAGCGGGTAGGGACCCCGTGTATGCTGGCACCAGACCAAACCAGCTTATGGCCACCAAATGTTGAAGGTGAAAATTTTTCTAACTTCTTGCCAAAGTATGTAGAGTGTTGCAATGGTCATCAAATGTTGTATCATATATTGAAGGTGATGTCTTTGTTGTAGAAGATGTAGAGGTAACAAATACTGGCACTTGAAGTGTAGAGTATCACCCTCAGACACCAGAGATGATGAAGGCGTAGTAATATGGTGTCTTTGGTCTGGTTTGTGTATACATGTTGTAAGTGTGTAGCTAAACAGTTAGCAGGACAGTCCACACAGGACGTCACGTAAACACACGACGTGGAAGTCAATTAATCTGGTAACAGCTGGTTACGTTTCCAAACATTTATTGAGACGCCACAATAGTTACGATGACATTGACGATCAATCACAAGCAATGTAAATCATATCAATCAGTATAAGGTAATTTTCCCTCAATAAATGAGCATTCCAATAAGCTGATCTCATGGATATGATAGCTTCAGCAGATTCAGCTTATTCATCAAAAATATGCGAGTTAATCAACTCTTTCCTGATACAAGTAGATCAGATATGTAGGCATGTTTAAGGACCAGCCGCACGAGCATGGCGGACTATGAACTCAGTTCACGTTGACCTTCTGTGGACATATTTTATAAGTCTAACCTTCGTAAAGGCGTCTTCGCTGGCATAACGAAGTTTGAGGAAGGTAATATTAATTGTTCTGTGGGCATAAATAGCCTGAACCATAGATATATTAGGCATCGAGATATCTGGTGTGCTTCTAGTAATAAAGTCTCTCCCCGCCTGATAGTGCGAAACGAGTCGAACAATAATGTCTAACCTCTCAGACTACAGGACAAAATAGGAAGAGCAGTTTTACCTTTATGTTCGAAAAACACCACAATTCCAACCGTCTCCAGACGTTAGAATTACACACATGGGATTAATATGAATAAACTTGCCATCAAAATCACAGAAGGACCTTTCCCATGATGAAAGAATACTCGGAGCCGCAAGAGCATATCTTGCCCCGACACAGATCACATCTCGACCGAAATCTGCCACAAACTGACTGGGCGGAAGCTTGTTCAATCTACAACCAAAAGACAGACATGCGCAGAGAACCATTCCCGTGAGATCAATTCAGAAAAGTACGTAGCTATGATCCTATACTGAGAACGACATATAAAATCGAGCCTTATAAGGAAAGAAATAGCAACATTGCAGGTTGCCAACCATTTCTAAGAAAAGTAGACCTGTACGCTCCTTAAAAGAACATGAACCGAGATCGGTATGACATTATACCGGCAACCTTCGGTCACAAGAAAAGATAACTACACAAAGTAAAACAGTGAGTTCATTTCCCGAGTTCTATCCCTTGCATAAGGAAAAATTAGCGTACACTGTTAACGTTGCATAATTCTTATGTGTAACAACCAGCCCACAAATATTGTCGTAAATTTATTTTGAGAGAAAGAGTCTTAGAAATAGTGGTCCGGTTTAGAGTGTAGAATGATGGTGAAACGCTCAGTGATAGAAATGTAGAGAGTAAATAGTTGCTTCACAGAGTGCTGGAGGAGAGTAAAGACAGACTTATTTACGACAATCGTTTCTCTCAATCTACTCTTCAGGCTCTCCTGGTCAAACAATTATTTGCCAGTTTCCAGACACACACCTGCTCTCACACCGATTTGGTGCTTCACACACACAGACGACGTGGATACAACTATCTTAAACAAATAGGGGAAATTTTGGGCTTTGGGTATTCCAACACAGTAACCATTAAGTTTATGTTGTTTATTAAAGTTAAAAAAACAATCACTACAATAATCATGTGTTTACAGCAAAAAATTATCATAAGTACAGAAAAATGCAAATAACAAGGTAGGGAGGGGGTGAAGAAGATTGGTATCGACTAAGCCCGTCCCGCTTATTAGACAAAGATAAACCCAGTCCAAAGATAGATAGTTATCAGGAACATAGGTACGTTAACCTAACAGTGAAGTTAATTACTCTGAAAGAGGTGTTTCAAAATTAGGTATGGGTGGTAGAGAGAATCCTGTTCTTCCCAATTGTTCTTCCCTTTACTAAGCAAATGAAAAGTAGGGGGTTTTAAACAGAGTTAACAAATTATCGACTATCTCACTTAAAGGAACAATGCAGGGTATACAGAAAATTATATTACCAGGTAAGCAAGTTAACAAAATTGTTACAAAAAAAGATTAAATTTCCTGTCATTCATACACGCGCGTGAGGATCCACACTCATATATTCACACACTTACCGATTACAGCATCAGACACTCCAATAGAATTATATAAACAGCAATTACACTCTTGACACATGAAAAGGTCTGGTACTTCCGTGTCCCGCCCCAGATGTTGCGAGGTTTGCTGATAGCAACTATTCTCACTTATCGCCGGACTTGAAGCCTAAGAGTTATTGTGTTTTATTATATAAAAAGGAGTCTATGGGATGGCACTGACACAGTTCGACACAGGGGTGAAATGAAGTGGTCTCTTTAATCTTCCGCTATGGTAAAATTCCTTCAATGCGTGATGGTAGTAACTGACCGGTAAGTTTATTAATCCAGTGAGGAAAAACTTAAGCCGTCACAGTTCAGGAAAATATGTACTCTCTCTCAGTAGGGCAGTAAATAAAGTATCGCTACTGGCACGGTTCAACTTCCAGTTTATCTTACAGATTTGTAATTTTAATATGATGATTGTTCTTTAAATAGTCTTGGGTAGGCTTTCTTTCATGTAATTATGATAGCTAGGTCGCATTGAACCGCCACAAGATTAAATTTAAAAATGTTTCATCAATATGTCTGGAAGTTTTTAAGATGATTTCTTTATTGCTGGGATCGCAAAGTTACGATCACTCTGTATGAAAGAAAAAAGACATGTAATATTCCGAAAAATCAAATAACATTCTAAAGCGCGATGAATTTCCCGTTAAGACTATTTATAAATATATATATTCGCGTATTTAATTATGTATTTAATAAACACTGCGCGAGTTCTAATGGTTAAAACACACATCTATAAATATTGGACTTAACTAAATTTATTAATTATAAATTCCTTCGCGACTTTAAAAGTTAATTAAAGTATTTCAGCCCCTATTATCGTTTTTGGAAATAATATAGCAGATATATCATTACATTTACAACTGGAACTATTGAGATGGTTTAATTTAACAGATTTAAATTAACACAAAATCCAGTGAAATAGAATGAATGAACTAGACCACTGATCACTTTACACAATATATATTACCGTTTTGCACAGAAATAGAATTCACTGCAAATATATATAAAAATCCAGGGGATAATCTAGCAGGATTTCAAATATAGCTAGTGCTTCTGTAAAGGTCTGGCCAACGAGTGATAAAGTGTATTTCTACGTGGTCTGTATATCTTCTTCTTCTTTGATCCTTAGCCGCCCACCGTCAAAACAGTCAGTGGCCATCACGCCTAGTGGCTCTTGTAGGGCAACAACAAATTGATTCCACTTTGCTCGGTCGGTGGCCATCCTTCGTACAGTGCCCCAACTCTGGTTCATTCTTTGCATCTCAGCCTCCACAGTCCTCCGCCAGGTTGTTTTTGGTCGGCCTCTCTTTCGTTTTCCTTCAGGGGTCCATAGCATAGCCGTTCTTGTGATGGCATCGGGGTCTCTTCTGAGGACATGACCAACCCAGCTCCAGCGTCTGCCAGCTATGATGGTGTGCATGTCCTCTTGCTTGCTACGAGTAAGCAGATCTTGGTTAGTGATGGTATTTGGTCAAAAGATTCTGTGAATTTTTCTTAGGCATGTTGTGTGAAAAGAGGACAATTTCGACATTTCCTTCTCTGTAACTCTCCAGCATTCCGCACCATAGAGAAGCACAGAAAGCACACAACTCTGATATAATCTTAATTTTGTGCTTGTGCTGTATTGGGAGGACTTCCAGATGTTGTTTAGGCTAAAGAAGGCTGTTCTTGCCTTATTCATTCTGATGTTGATGTCTTTGCCTGCCCCGCCGTCTGGTGTTACTATGCTTCCTAGGTATGTGAAGGTATCTGTCTGTACCAATTGCTGATTCCTTACTGATATGGGCTCAGGGTTGCTCACATTGACCGTCATGACCTCAGACTTCTTTAAATTGATATTCAAGCCCACCTGCTGGCTAAACTTATTAAGTCTATCCGTTTTTTCCTGGATGTGTTGATGTGAATGTGCTAGTAGTGCAATGTCATCTGCATATTCCAGATCTTCCAATGTAGAAAATGTTGTCCATCTTATTCCTCTTGGACTACCCTCTGTTGTCTGGCGAATCACCCAGTCTATGACTGTTAAAAATAGAGTAGTTGATAAGGGGCATCCCTGTCGTACTCCTGTCTTCACCTCAAAGGTTAGGTTGCTCTGACCAACACTACACGTAAAGTTGGCATAGAGGCTTTTTATGATTGACACTATGCAGCTTGGAATTCCAAAAGCCCTCAGTATTTTCCATAAACTGTCCCTATGTATGCTGTCGAAAGCCTTTTCAAAATCAACAAAATTAATGTAAAGCTGTCTTTGCCATTCTGAGCACTGCTCTATAATGTTCCTAAGAGTGAATATATGATCTACACATCTCCTGTTATTTCTAAATCCTGCTTGTTCTTTCCTCAGTTTGTGGTCTACTGCCTTTGAATATATATCTAACTTAATTGCAAGATGAGTGGGACGTGAGAAAATTGACACCTTTTTAGATCTCAGGACACTTTTGGGGATCTGACCACCAGATTAAAGAGAGAAGCCGCCCCTGGTCTCTCGTATCTTCGCTCGCTGCTTGCGATCGGTTCTGTGTTTAACACCGAGATGCGAAATACCTGCAGGAACTTGCGTCGCTCGTTTCAGGGACCACTACTGTCTTTGATCGTGGCGCTAGTCTTTCCTGAAATCCCCCCGTCTGTGTCTTTGATCGTGGTCGCTACTATCTATTTGATTCTGGCGCCGCCACCTCTGGGCCAAGTTAATGAAAATACTGCATATGATTGCTCAAGAGATGTCCATGAGCGTGATTTAATCTCTCCTTAAATCAATGCGATGACCAGAATGAACGATAGATAAACTGTCCACATATTAATCAGCAAACGTGTTTGCCCTCTGTGTGGAACGGTTGCATAGCTAATGAGTCCAGGTGAAAAGAAGAATCCCGTTTGACGAAAGGTTACAATATTCGGGGGCACTGATGTTATCCAAGGGGTCGCTACGAAGGTCGTACTATATCATCCAACACTTCAGGGTTATTCAGGGTCGGCTTAACTCGTCGTTCACAGCCAGCTTTAGAAAATGTGGAGAATATTTGTAAGTAGGGCAAAAATTACGACTGTAAATTTTAATAGGGTATTTCAATGAGTATTTCATCCTGGAATTACACACTGGGTCGTGAAACGAGTGTAGGCCACTACTTGGTTAATCACTATGTCGAAATACAGATTTGCTTCAACCAATCAACGATCACCGTTCACCAGTCTCTGAGACAGATTAAATTATACTGTTCACGCAGTTCACGCAAGATGGCGGCTAAAAACTGAATAAAATTAGGCTGTATGAGACCAGGTACCAAACCGGAGGAAACCAATCAACTTGCTCCGCCAGGAACCAACCGAAAGCTTTCCTTAAGTATTTACCTGCGTATATAATCGGGCGGATTTTATGCTAACCACGCAACCCCGAACTTGACGCCAGAGATACTGACTGAAGAGGAAGAAGCTGTCACGATTTATTGCTTACCTGAGGGCATCGACCTGCAACCTACTTCACTAGTCGAGTCAAATTGGCCTTTTAAAATCTTAGGAGGGTAAATATATTTACGATAACCGTTGGTATTTGTTGTGTGTCATTTATACTACCTATCAGGTTACTGATTGTATCTTGGGGGAATTAAGTATAATGATTGTATTTCCTATTATGATTGAATAGACGAAGACTAATAGGACTCATACTTCAATCTATTGTCTTCTATAATTCAATCTATTGTCAGTCTATAACTTCAGTCTATTGTCTCTGATAACTCCAAACTGCAATATAACCAAAACAGTCCTTGTTAGGACTCAATCTATTGTCTCATCTAACTCCAATCTATTGTCTCCTATAACTCCCACCTGATATATATAACCAAACAGTCCTCGTCGCATATATTCCTATCATAAGAACATAACGTTATTGTTAGGATATATGTTACCAGCTTGTATAGCACTCGTCAGAGGGGGCCTGGGATTATAGGGGGAAGGACATTGTTGTATCACACCTAGGTGTACATATTATTGGATTTATTCATGTATTGATTTATATTATGGGATGTATTCATGTATTAAATGTATTCATGTATTGAATCTATATTATTGAATGTATCCATGTGTTAGTTTATCAGAAAGAATGCTTTGCAAGTAGACACCTGTCTTGTCTCGCTATTGCTAATTCATACTGAGCCATGTTGTCATTCATCCAACATGCATACATCTGAGACACGCTCATTTCACTCACACTAGAAATAGGTGGGCTTGAGGACAGAAATTAGCCCCTATTTTTGCTTTGTTACAGGTTTATTCGTGTCCTAAAAGAGGTCGTATGTTCGAGTCAATCCCGCTGCCTGGAACTCCGCAGGAGCATAGAGGTTGACCAGACTCTACATCTTTGGTCCCCCTCAGTCTTGGGTGGGCTAAAGGAACGATACTCTGCCGTTGTTGTGTGAACCAACCAAAGAAGAACAGAACGTTTTAAGAGATGAGTACACATTAGTACCATTTCTGTCAGCATTGTGAGCATAGAAACTGTCAGTGATGAGAAAGTGAAATTAGCATAGCAAGAGACAAAAATAACAACATAGCTGATAAGTGTTATATCCTTAATTAACAGCACAGCTGATATAATTTTTGTTCATATAATTGGAAAACTTGTTGTAATATTTATTTTTATTTATATATATATATATATATATATATATATATATATATATATATATATATATATATATATATATATATATATATATATTTATATATATATATATATATATATATATATATATATATATATATATATATATATATATATATATATATATATATATATATATATAAATATTTGTAAATCATATGTAAACTTACAAATTCATTACGTTGCATTTTCCAACATTCACCCTTCAGCACAAGAGTAGATAGTGTATATACTAAATAAATAAATAGGAAATTGTATTTGAACGACTTGTCAATTTTATCAGTGTTAAGTAAAATCTGTTTCCTTGTTTAATATCACAGTTAGTTACACAGCGGAGGTGGCGCTTTATGTCGGTCTCCTCTCTACTATTGTTTCGAGATCAGATCATTCACAGCCGTAACTAATTTGTGATACCAGTAGTCCTCTCAGACACTGGGACTTCACCATTTTCTGCAGAAACTCTATTCCTGTAATTGTCAGTACTATACTGATCCAAGAGCCAAATAAAACCTCTCGCCACACTGGGGGCTCGTTCCTGGGATATTTCTGTATATCTTGAGCCATACTTAGTCTATTCATCTATCTACATTCTATCTTGTGCCACCCATAGATAACATAAGGAAAATTTTTTTTGAGAAAATTCAATAATAGGATTTTTAAAATTTATTTTCTTAGGAGGAGTACCATTTAGTACTCAGTAAATAGTTGATGCTCACAAAGTTGCACGGAAATTATTTGTTCATTTAATTAATTAAGTTTAATTATAATATTTGGCTATAGTAAATTTACATACCCTCTCTAAGCAACGCCATGGCTGATCGAGTGAAGTTCAGAACTGCGATCATGCAGATGGGTAAGGAATTAAATTTGACAGGTGATGCTCTCACTCAGTATGTCACAACAGAAGTGGACAAACACATGGATAGGGAAGAAAGAAAGTTGCAATTAGAGACTGAAGCAAATAAATTAGAGGCTGATAGAGAAGCAAAGAAATTTGAGGCTGAAGAAAGGAGGTTGCAAGCTGAAAGAGAAGTCAAAAGACTGGAAGCCGAAAGAGAAGTCAAAAGACTGGAAGCTGAGAGAGAAGACAAAAGACTGGAAGCTGAGAGAGAAGACAAAAGACTGGAAATTGAAGCCAAGAAATGGGAGGCTGAAAATGAGGCAAAGAAAATTGAAGCTGAGGAAAGGAAATTACAAGCAGAAAGAGACCATCAGTTGAGATTAAAAGAGCTTGAAATTCAGGCAAATACTGGCAATAATGGTGGTAGCTCACCTCACTCTGAGAATAGCTCCATCCAGAGCACCTCAAGTGGGGCCATGAATTTTCATCTGGACCCATTTGTTGAGAAAGAAGACGCCATTGACTCGTACCTGGATAGATACGAAAGACTAGCCACTACCTATGGCTTAGTGAAAAAAAATGGAGTTTTAAACTATCTCAGGGATTGAGAGGTGTGGCCTACGATGTGTATTTGAAGCTCTCAAGAGATGACCAGGAAGATTATGAAATCCTGAAGCAGGCACTGCTTGTGAGATATGAAAAGAACTCAGAATCATATAGAAAGAAATTCCGAACAGCTAAACTTCTTCCAGGAGAAAACTATCACCAATTCTCTGCTAGACTGGAAACCTATTTGGAAAAATGGAGTAGTTTAGGAAAGTGTCAGGATCTGAAAGAAATGATAATGATGGAGCAAGTGAAAGAGTCCATGCCTCAAGAAATGAGGAAGTTTATCATGGAACAAGGAGCAGAGAGATTGGGAGATATTGTAACTGTGGCTGAAAGATATCAAGCAGCTCAGGCAGAAGTATTAGGAAATAAGAAGAAGCAGAGTGAAAACTTCCAATCATCACAAAACTATACCAAATATGAACAAAATGACCATACCACAAGGAACAAACAAAGATTTGACCAAAAGGACAAAAACCCTCTAAGATCGGATAAGACACCTTACCGGAAGGAAGGAAAGTGGTGTAAAACTTGTCTAATGAGTAACCACAATACTGCGGACTGCAGAAGGAAGAACCCTCCTTATTACGCTGCGTGTCTCACAACAGGGAACAAGGGAAGGAAGGAACTGGCAGTTAGTCAGAATGACCTCCATCATCCCCCTGTCTGTGAGGAAGTGACATGTAATGGCACTAAAATTCAATGCTTATATGATTCCGGATTGGAATTCGACTCAGTCGTGAGTGCAGCCCTAGTGCACCCTGATCAACTTACCACAGAAACAGTGGACATACAAGGGGCAATGCAGGGAACCGGCACCATGACACTTCCCATAGCAAGGATCAACGTGAGAACTCGCTATGTGGAAGGAGTGATAAGAGCAGCAGTAAGTGATGATCCTATATACCCGCTGGTAATAGGATGTAAATATGTCTTTTTGGGTGACCCAATAAAACCTGTTGTCATGGCAGCAAACCATACCAGGTCGAGCACCAAAAAGGAGGAGGGAGATCCAATAAACATTCATCGTATAAAGATGAAAAAGGCTCAAACAGCGGACAGCACATTGAAGCCTTGTTTTGGCAAATTGCCAAAGGCCCATAACCCTCCAGAGAAAGGAGACTACTATATGGAAAATGGCCTACTCTACAGACAAGCTGGAAAAGGACCTAAAAGGCATGGACAGCTGGTAGTGCCAAAATTCTATAGGGAGGAAATTATGGAGCAAGGGCATGCTACATCAGGCAGTGGTCACAGAGGAAAAGGGGCCACTGGTCAAAATATAGCATTGCGATATTACTGGCCAGGAATAATTGAAGACATAAGTTGGTATATGAAATCCTGTTCAGAATGTAACCAGGTAACCTCATTCAGTAGTGTAGACCAGTTACAGGGCCTAGGGAAGCATTGTTGCGGACGTAGGCCCACCAAGAAAACACACAAGGGAAAACCACAGGTAGATGCAGTGATAAAGAGAAAACAAAATCACAACAAATCTACTGTTACACCAGTAACCATGGCAACTCTCCGTATTGTACAGAGAGGGGACGAGAGACATCCCACCCCGATTAGATATTTGTCGGAACACCATGGCCTGGATCATTTGAAAAATTTGGGTAGTCAGCTACCAGTATTAAAAAAGCTGCAGAAACAAACCCGAACCAAAGGGGGTAGGAACCAGGGCTGTACCAAACAGTTGATGGAGACAGGCCCCACTTCGGTATACTGCCCCTTACAATAGAAATAGGTGTGGGTCCGGCAACGTTGTTGTATTGCCGTCCCCATACACAGTCCACTGGAAGCATTGCTGCGGACATGGACTGAAGAATAGCAAGCACAGGCACTCGAGGATGAGATTGACTATCTCTTAAAAGGTAAAATTATTTCAAAGTCTGGATCTCCCTATAGCTCAAGTGTGGTGCTATTGAGAAAACCGAGTGGTGAACACAGGTTATGTATTGACTACCGGAAGCTTAATGCGATCACAGAATCTCAGGTGGACCCATTACCTGACACCAACCAGCTATTCTCTACACTGAGTAAGGCTAGGTATTTATCGAAGGTAGATCTAAGCAAGGGATACTACCAAATACCAGTGAAACTAGAAGTTAGGAAAATGCTGGCATTTAGTACATCAGACGGACACTACGAATTTAATGTACTACCATTTGGGCTGAAAAATGCTCCAAGTATCTTTTCAAGAATGATGAGGAAATTGTTGGAACCTCTACAAAATCCCCATATCACTAACTTTATGGATGACATTCTTGTTGCTACAAACACATTTGAAGAGCATATAGAAGCGCTCTCCATGTTGTTTGACAGATTGAGAGCCACTGGATTGACTGCACGTCCAACCAAGTGCTATATCGGTTGTAAGGAGTTGGAATTCTTAGGTCACACTATTTCTACAGGTCATATGTCTCCTGACCCAAAGAATATAGAGAAGTTAAAGAAGGCACCCAGCCCTCAAACGAAGAAAGATGTGAGATCATTCATGTCATTATGTGGGTTCTATCAGAAGTACATACCCCACTTTAACTCTCTGTGTGCACCATTAACCAACTTAACGAAGAAAGGACAGCCTGACAAAATCCAATGGAATGCTGATTGTGAAAAAGCTTACACAGAGCTAAAAGCAAAACTCACCAGCAAACCAATCCTTACACTACCCGATATCACACAGGAATTTGTATTAAGGACGGACGCTAGCAGTATAGGTATTGGTGCAACTCTCTTGCAGAAATCAAAAGCCCAGCCGGATGAACTTTTACCAGTCGCCTACGCCAGTAGGAACCTGAATGCAGCTGAGTTGAATTACTCGACCATAGAGAAAGAATGTTTGGCTCTAATTTGGTCCATCGACAAATTTTCAGCTTATCTGTATGGGACACACTTCATTGTCCAAAGCGATAACCAACCTTTAACATTCTTGGCTGCATCTAAAAAGCTAAATTCGAGATTTTTAAGGTGGAGTCTGCTTCTGGCGCCTTATTCCTTTACCGTGAATTACATTCCGGAAAGAGACAATGTAGGAGCTGATTTTTTAAGTCGACACCCTAGTACTCAGGAAGGACAGACGCAAAAGGATTAACCACAGCAGGGGTTTACACGTCAGCTATGACAAGTCACAGCTAGGAAAGGAGGGGGCTATGTCGTGAAACGAGTGTAGGCCACTACTTGGTTAATCACTATGTCGAAATACAGATTTGCTTCAACCAATCAACGATCACCGTTCACCAGTCTCTGAGACAGATTAAATTATACTGTTCACGCAGTTCACGCAAGATGGCGGCTAAAAACTGAATAAAATTACGCTGTATGAGACCAGGTACCAAACCGGAGGAAACCAATCAACTTGCTCCGCCAGGAACCAACCGAAAGCTTTCCTTAAGTATTTACCTGCGTATATAATCGGGCGGATTTTATGCTAACCACGCAACCCCGAACTTGACGCCAGAGATACTGACTGAAGAGGAAGAAGCTGTCACGATTTATTGCTTACCTGAGGGCATCGACCTGCAACCTACTTCACTAGTCGAGTCAAATTGGCCTTTTAAAATCTTAGGAGGGTAAATATATTTACGATAACCGTTGGTATTTGTTGTGTGTCATTTATACTACCTATCAGGTTACTGATTGTATCTTGGGGGAATTAAGTATAATGATTGTATTTCCTATTATGATTGAATAGACGAAGACTAATAGGACTCATACTTCAATCTATTGTCTTCTATAATTCAATCTATTGTCAGTCTATAACTTCAGTCTATTGTCTCTGATAACTCCAAACTGCAATATAACCAAAACAGTCCTTGTTAGGACTCAATCTATTGTCTCATCTAACTCCAATCTATTGTCTCCTGTAACTCCCACCTGATATATATAACCAAACAGTCCTCGTCGCATATATTCCTATCATAAGAACATAACGTTATTGTTAGGATATATGTTACCAGCTTGTATAGCACTCGTCAGAGGGGGCCTGGGATTATAGGGGGAAGGACATTGTTGTATCACACCTAGGTGTACATATTATTGGATTTATTCATGTATTGATTTATATTATGGGATGTATTCATGTATTAAATGTATTCATGTATTGAATCTATATTATTGAATGTATCCATGTGTTAGTTTATCAGAAAGAATGCTTTGCAAGTAGACACCTGTCTTGTCTCGCTATTGCTAATTCATACTGAGCCATGTTGTCATTCATCCAACATGCATACATCTGAGACACGCTCATTTCACTCACACTAGAAATAGGTGGGCTTGAGGACAGAAATTAGCCCCTATTTTTGCTTTGTTACAGGTTTATTCGTGTCCTAAAAGAGGTCGTATGTTCGAGTCAATCCCGCTGCCTGGAACTCCGCAGGAGCATAGAGGTTGACCAGACTCTACATCTTTGGTCCCCCTCAGTCTTGGGTGGGCTAAAGGAACGATACTCTGCCGTTGTTGTGTGAACCAACCAAAGAAGAACAGAACGTTTTAAGAGATGAGTACACATTAGTACCATTTCTGTCAGCATTGTGAGCATAGAAACTGTCAGTGATGAGAAAGTGAAATTAGCATAGCAAGAGACAAAAATAACAACATAGCTGATAAGTGTTATATCCTTAATTAACAGCACAGCTGATATAATTTTTGTTCATATAATTGGAAAACTTGTTGTAATATTTATTTACATATATATATATATATATATATATATATATATATATATATATATATATATATATATATATTTGTAAATCATATGTAAACTTACAAATTCATTACGTTGCATTTTTCAACATTCACCCTTCAGCACAAGAGTAGATAGTGTATATACTAAATAAATAAATAGGAAATTGTATTTGAACGACTTGTCAATTTTATCAGTGTTAAGTAAAATCTGTTTCCTTGTTTAATATCACAGTTAGTTACACAGCGGAGGTGGCGCTTTATGTCGGTCTCCTCTCTACTATTGTTTCGAGATCAGATCATTCACAGCCGTAACTAATTTGTGATACCAGTAGTCCTCTCGGACACTGGGACTTCACCATTTTCTGCAGAAACTCTATTCCTGTAATTGTCAGTACTATACTGATCCAAGAGCCAAATAAAACCTCTCGCCACACACTGTTCACGAACATAAGATAGGAGTACAGGAATCGTTAACATGATGTAATCAAGTTGTCACTTGCTATTGTGTACATAACCAAATCATTGTATGGAAGCCAATCATGGGCTAAGGAATCTATCATAGAATGTTTACAGGAAATGAATAATCACATGGAACTGGCTGTAAGAGAAATGAAGTTATGTGTCCTATGCAAACTGGTAGCACAATATCTGAATAATGTTTATATGTGGTGTTGTGTGTGTATGTGTGGAGTGGTGCTGGAACCTACATGGAATGCGATTATCTTTCATTCCAGGTTCTGTCTCGATATTACAAAGTACGAAACATCCACTGTAGAGGAAGTCTGTTGGTGCCTACAGCTCTTTATACACCTAGAGCCATACCACGTTCCTAGCCTGGAGTTGCAGTTTGTGTAATCCTGGCCTGTTGGATGCAGATCATCATCTAATAAGATAGGTGGAATCTAGTTCCACTGTACAGCAAATCCAGCCAAAAATAAAGTTATAAAAAACCACACAAAATAAAAAAAAATTTAAGGATGATATCACTGACAAACAACATTTTTCTTTCTTATATAAGAATAAGTGTTCTTAGGTCAGTTTCTTGCGCTGATTTCAAATCTGAAATCCGTTTATCTCTATCACGTCGGGTTCTTAAGATATTTGTGAATAAATATATTTTTGGGAAACCGTTATTTGCTCCGTTTCATTTTTACTATATAACTTATTAAAAATTAATAAAATGCAAAATAATTCTACTTTTTATACTGCTAAAAGATGCATGACATATGTTACGCTATTTTTCAAATAGTTACTGTATTTTGAAATAATTCTGAGCGAAATATGGCTTCTAGAAGTTGTAGAATCGGTATCGAAACCAGTGCCTCATGATCCAATCACGTGTCCGATCCCAGTTCCACCATAACAATATCCGTTGGACGTGAATGAACCATCAGAAAGTGATAGTTTACCTGCTTTAGAAACTAATTCTGACTCGGATTATATACCGGTGAATGATGGTGTTCACTTAATTAACCATTCAGAACTTTCAGATCTAATACGTGATCTCGCTCTTACCAAAGGACAAGCGGAATTACTCGGTTCGCGACTCAAAGAATGGAATCTTTTAGCGCCCAATACTCCGATATCTAAATTTCGTCATAGACACAGAGAACTTGTTCAATACTTTGAGATGGATGATGGCATTTGCTATTGCAAAGATGTAAACGGTCTAATGGTGCACCTCGGTCGTGAGCACATAGTCAACGAATGGCGACTTTTCATCGATTCTTCCAAGACTAGTCTAAAAGCCGTGTTATTGCATAACGGAAATTTATTTTCATCAATTCCAGTCGCCTACTCTGTTCATATGAAAGAAACTTATGACAATATGGCTATACTTTTGGCAAAAATAAATTACAATGACTACCAATGGCGGATTTGGGGAGACCTAAAGGTCATTGCAATTCTCACGGGCATGCAGACTGGGTATACTAAATTTTGTTGCTTCCTATGTGAATGGGACAGCCGCAACAGACAGGAACATTATGCAAGAAAGGTGTGGCCTATCAGGGATCGTATGCAGCTCTGGCATAAAAATGTAATACATGAGCCATTAGTTAACAAAGACGGCATCATTTTACCACCGTTACATATAAAGTTGGGGCTCATGAAGAATTTCGTAAAAGCGTTAGATAAAACGAGCAAAGCTTTCACTTATCTTCGAGAAAAGTTTCCGCAAGTTAGCGATGCAAAGATAAAGGAAGGTATCTTTGTAGGACCTCAGATTAGGAAAGTTATTGCAGACAAACAATTCGAGAACTTGTTACATGGTAGTGAACTTCGCGCATGGATGGCATTCAAATCGATCGTCGATAACTTTCTGTGAAATCACAAATCTGTCGACTATGTGCATATTGTTAAGCAGTGCATAGATGCATACAGAATTATGGGCTGTAACATGTCCCTCAAAATCCATTTGCTTGATTCGCATCTTGACTTTTTCCCTGACAAACTTGGCGAAGTCAGCGATGAACATGGAGAACGATTCCATCAAGATATCGCCGTAATGGAATCACGCTATCAAGGACGGTGGAGTGTGACCATGCTTGCCGATTATTGTTGGATGCTTCATCGCGATGTACCACATGCCATTCACCGACGAAAGTCGACTGCAAAGAAATTCAAGCCTACATAACTGTTACACTTCTTGTATGAATGATGTTATAATACTTTATGCCTTGTTAAAAAACTTCAATTGCGTATTTCTAGAGATCCCGACCTGATAGAGAAAAACGGTTTGCAGATTTAAAAACAGCGCATTAAAATTGACCAGAAAAACATAGAAATGTTAGAGAAAGAAAAAAAAAGTTTTTTTTTGTTTGTCAGTGTATATGGAGGACATTTGTTCAATAAAGTGAATTCTACAGTCCAGGGACAGTGATTATAGTATTAGTAAAGAAAGTAATTTACATTATCTCGTTACCTTTACCATATTATTCATTATGGAAAAGTACATTCCATCTTATTTATTTAATGATGTAAATACCATTTGATTTCTTTTAGAATTTCTGACCAAAAAAATAAAGCGGTATAGGACAAATAAATTGTAAATAATTTCAGTCAGTCTTGCTTAATAATTCTTATTAAGTTAATGTTCTGTATTGAGATTTATTAAATATAAATAATTCTAATTTTCCCCTAGATAACTAGCCATTAAAACAAAAGTGTATTCATTAATCAATGTGGGATCTAGAGAGGTAGCAGATAGATCTTCAGTACCCAACACTATCATCATACTTGAAGGTTTACATAGCTTGACCCCACTATTGATGTCAATACACCTGTCACGGAGTGTTTTGAGGGTATTTTGCAGGTGTGAATGTTCCCATGCTCCAGCGGGAGTTTATTAGTTGTGTGAGTTGTTGTGAGCGGGGAATGCGTGCATTGTAATGATTTAGCTACAAGCAGGGTTGTGAGCATTGCTTGAGACAAGCTGTTAGCTTTTGTGATGCGTGAATGAAGATCAGTGGGGCGTGAAAGGGTTTCACGGGTTTTAGTGAATACGCATGAAAAGGGCAGTCAGCGGGAGGAGTGTGTTGGGTTGGAGACGTGTGTTGAATCAGTAGAGAGTTGAGCGAGAAGACATGAGACAGCGTAGAGCGTAGAGAAGAGAAGGGTGGATGTCTATAGTAGTGCGTAAGTAGAGGGCCGGAGTTGTATTGTAGACGTTGCAGTAGTTATTCATGGAGTAGCCTATTTGTGGCTGTAGTTATTCCGAGAAGCAGAGTGTGTGCGGATACTCGGGATTTGTGATGTATCTAGTATTTGTAATGGCCCTACGTCCATTGTGACTTATTTGTGAATCTAATACATTGTTGGAGATTGACAGAGCTGTTGGAGTTAGTACTTTATTCCTAGACAGTGAGCTATACGAGCGGTGTGTAAGTGTTGTCTAACTTACATCCACCCACATACACCCTACTCGTCACAACACCCTTGCTCTTTTCAGAGAAGGGTGTATTTCTTATAAGACCAGTCTCTTATCTGGCACTATCCTGGTATCATCTGATACACCTTTGTGTCCAGGAAAGTCTTTATTTTAATAACATCCAAACCTCTCGCGACACTTTTCAACGTTGCAATTACTGACAGCGCATCTGTAAAGAAGTCTCTCGGTTCTTTCTTCTGTCATTATGGCACCTGCTGCTGTTTTCAAGGCTTGTGCCTCTGCTCTGAAGTTGCTTGAGAATTTTCCTGTTTCCACTGACAGCTTTTTTTTGTGTGTGTATCAGTGCTTAAGCTGAGCTGCACTATTCCACCTCCATCTTCTGTTGCATTTGTTGCTAATACATCTGTGTGAGCATTGGTCCAGGTATTTCATGGGTAATGTTTCTCTATGTATTTTGTCGTTATGGCTCTTCTCTCTGTTACAGTCTGGGTCTTCTTTCTCTCAATACCAGGAATGTTTTCTATCATTTCGGGGAAGCACTGTTGTCTCCAAGCTGGGAGCTTGTGTGTGTAGTGAAGATGGATTAATTGTTGATATCGCATTTATGGGATTTGCTCTCATCTTTGTTTTGGTTGATTCTACAAAATTGCTTCGCTTGTGTCTTCCCCTTCCAAGACTATTTATTATCTGGTACATTGGGTGGTCTATTAGCCTCCTGAATCTATCGGCTTGCTTCTTGGCCTCTGCTGTCTCTTCTATCCTCCGTTGGTTGAAGGTGTGTAATCTTTGTGAGTTCTTTAATAGATGTTGTCTTCAGGCCTCCCGTTATGGTTCTCACTGCTCGGTTTCGTCTATGGATCAACAGTTGTAACTCTTGTTTCTCAAACGGAGAGAATTCTTGGCGATGGTCTGACATTTGGACTAGGTATTCCTGTTACCAACCCACACTTCCGACACATAGGGTAGAAAAGATATCCATTCTAATTTTCATTTTCGCACCGAATGGAGCATGGAGCAAGCGTGGCAGATGCCCCCGCCCCCCGCAGTAAGTCTACACCAAAGCTTACATCTGCTGTAGCAGCGGTGGCTTTTCTAGCAGCTTGTTTTACACGTTGAGGTTGCTAGCTCCATGCCCAACCTCATATTAGTGGCCTCATACGACATGCCTGAGGAAGCTTGTTCTCTCCCCCATTTATTATTTTTTTAAATTTTTTTTTTTAATCAGAAAATTCCATAAACTACACAGCGCATTCGGCTGTTCAGCTAATTTCGTTTTCATGGTTGATTGAAAGTTTGAAGTCCATATTTACGAGGGAAGGTCAAAAAGTAATGCCTCCTATTTTGTATGTATGTAAATACTGCATCGGTGTGCAATTTGTAAATTTAGCAGGATTCCTCAAACACTCTTCTGCACTGTATAGCATTACCAACCTGTTTCACTAACAGGTGGCACCACTGTAACAGTTTAAAAATGGCTGCCAAAGACTTTCGGCTAAAACAACGTTATGTCATAGAATTCCTCAATGCTGAAGGCGAGACCCCAATTCGCATCCACGAACGTTTGAAGAATGTTTATGGAGATTCAACAGTGGATGTTAGCACTGTCCGACGTTGGGTACATCATTGTGACGAAGCTGAAGTAGGTCAATCCTCAATGGCTGACGCAAAGCGGACTGGCCGTCCGTCTACCGCAGTGACTCCACACAACATTCATCGAGTTGATGGCATCATTCGTGGTGACCGTCGGGTAACACTGGATGAACTTTCTGCCATGTTGTCCATTAGTAAATGCAGTGTCCAGAACATCATTAAAGACCTGGGTTATTCAAAAGTTTGTGCACGGTGGGTACTCAGAATGTTGGCAGAAAGACATAAAGAAACAAGGAAAACCATAGCCATCAACCTCCTGCACCATTACGAAACTGAAGGAGAAGAGTTTTTATCGAATATTGTGACAGATGATGAGACTTGGGTTCATTTTTTTGAACCAGAATCCAAGAGGCAGTCAATGGAATGGCATCACACAACATCGCCGACAAGAAAGAAATTCAAAAGTTCACCATCTGTAGGGAAAGTTATGGCCTCCGTGTTTTGGGATGAGAAGGGTGTGATTCTTCTCGACTTCTTGGAACAGGGAAACACGGTGAATGCAGACCGTTATATTGAAACTTTGAAGAAGCTTAGAGATCGTCTTCGGCGACTTTACCCATTAAAAGATCAGAGAACTGCACTACTGTTGCACGATAATGCCACGCCACACACCGCTAAATGCACCATTGATGCGATTGCAGAATTTGGCTGGACATTATTACCACATCCCCCTTACAGTCCCGATCTTGCACCTTCTGACTTCCATCTGTTTGGACCACTGAAAGAAGATCTTCGCGGACATCACTTTGAGGACACCGAGACTCTTAAACGCGCTGTACGCCAGTGGTTTAGGAAAAAGGACACACATTTTTACCTTGCGGGGATACATGTCCTTGTGAGAAGATGGACAAAAACTGTAACAAATAATGGAGACTACATTGAGAAAAAAATTTTTGAAGTTCAGACTTGGGGCTACATTTCAATGTGAATTTTATCTGTTTTCTTGCCTATTGAATGAAATTAAAAATTACGAGGCATTACTTTTTGACCGTCCCTCGAAGCAGAAAAAGTTTACGGCAAAATTGGCTTTGTTAATGCCCGTGTTGTTGTTCATTATTAGCAGATGTTACATTAAAATAAAATAAAAAAAGCTGAATACGTGCACAGCTTCAATAATTGAAGATTATTATCCGACTGTTAATAAATGGGATTTTTTTAAGCTCATGATTTATTCTCATTTGGTTTTGTTCTTTGTGATGTGTAACCTCGTATTTGGGCTTCACATTTTTTTTTGGGGCTGTCACTTCGAGCATATCTTATTGTATTTTATAATATAAGCCGTAGCTGAACTGCACAGTCAAGATCTCTAGTCGATTATAATCAACCATCTAGGACAAGGTTTCTTAACCTGTGGGTCTCAAACATGAACAGGGGTCCGTGAATGGATTCTAGGGTGTCCGTGCATATAACCCAACATTTAAGATGTAAAATGTTTAAATATGCTCTTATGTACACTGTTTTTTTTTTTTTAAAGACGGGGTCCATATCCTTCATCCGACAATAAAAGGGGTCCAGAGACTTCATCCGACAATAAAAGGGGTCCAGAGACTTCATCGAACAATCAAAGGGGTCCATATCCTTCATCCGACACTCAAAGGGGTTTAGAGCCATCATCGGACAATAATAGGGGTCCATCGCACAAAAACAGTCAAGAAACATTGATCCAAGCCATTGTATTATTGTTTAAACCTTCTGCCGTTTGTAGTCTAAATCTTGTTTTCATACCTTCTGTTGTTTGTAGTCTAAATCTTGTTTTCATATCTTCTGTTGTTTGTAGTTTAAATCTTGTTTTTATACCTTCTGCTGTATGTAGTCTAAATTTTGTTTTCATAGCTTCTGCTGTTTGTAGTCTAAATCTTGTTTTCATACCTTCTGCTGTTTGTAGTCTAAATCTTGTTTTCATACCTTCTGCTGTTTGTAGTGTAAATCTTGTTTTCATAGCTTCTGCTGATTGTAGTCTAAATCTTGTTTTCATACCTTCTGATATTTGTAGTCTATCTTGTTTTATACCTTCATCCGTTTGCCGTTTAATCTTGGTTTCATATCTTCTGTCGTTTGTGGTCTAAATCTTGTTTGCATACCTTCTGCTGTGTGTAGTCTAAATCTTGTTTTCACACCTTCTGCTGTTTGTAGCCTAAATCTTGTTTTTATACCTTCTGCTGTTTGTAGCCTAAATCTTGTTTGTATACCTTCTGCTGTTTGTAGTTCGTTTATTTCATTCAGTAAACAAAAGGACATTTATTTGTTTGATCGCCGACATCCACGTTTGGCACTTATTTGAACTGTCACATAATTTTGAGATATCGCCTTTGTGGATTATTCTACAGACGAAATCCTAGCTTTGCCGTCACTTATTTATTGCCTTTATTGTGCATTCCATGAATAGTCAACTGTCATTCTAGCAGGCATAATGTAATGTAAGAAAGGCATAAAGTAAACATGAACTGGTGAGAACACAACTAAACCATGAGCATTGATACTCCTCAAGTAGTGTTATAGAGATGGCCAAGAAACGCATTGCAGAAGAAGTAACAAAACGGAAATGGTTATGGTGGTTACATCTGGTCTGCCTGTCTAGGAGTTATTAATAACTGATAACTGATGCTTTGTTGGCAGGGCCTGATTTCCCATTAGTCACAGTAGAGCACATCGCCTAGGCCCTAGGGCCTATCAAATGTTTAAGTCCTACGAATAAAAAGAAACATTCCCCCCCCCCCCCCCTCCTCCCCTTTTATCCCCCAGTTTATAATCTCATTTCGGAATAAAGAGTTCCAAGGGCCTACGAACACTTAAGACCGGCCCTGTCTGCTAGGGTAAGCTAGAGCTGTGGTATTAACTAGTCTTAATGTTTATTGGAGCGTTAGACTGGCTAAGCCGCTAGAGCTTTCTTTTCGCGGCACAGTTATCGAGGTACGGGATTGAAACCATGGAGCATAACGCTCCAGACCACCTAGGTGTATAGGTGTACTCAAGCCTGCTCTTGAGTTAGGGAAGGAAAAGGTAACGAGGACTGGAGTTGGCCACCTCACCTCATACAAAAGCTGGACCTAGTATGGCGAAGTGTATACCTCTTCACCCCCACCACAGCAATTTCTGCCATTGGACTACCTTTACCTTTTTTTTTCTACTCTTTATGTTGATACCCTGACTTGTTTATGTTGATACCCTGACTTGTTTATGTTGATACCCTGACTTGTTTATGTTGATACCCTGACTTGTTTATGTTGATACCCTGACTTGTTTATGTTGATACCCTGACTTGTTTATGTTGATACCCTGACTTGTTTATGTTGATACCCTGACTTGTTTATGTTGATACCCTGACTTGTTTATGTTGATACCCTGACTTGTTTATGTTGATACCCTGACTTGTTTATGTTGATACCCTGACTTGTTTATGTTGATACCCTGACTTGTTTATGTTGATACCCTGACTTGTTTATGTTGATACCCTGACTTGTTTATGTTGATACCCTGACTTGTTTATGTTGATACCCTGACTTGTTTATGGAAGTCGTTGTTTATGTTGATACCCTGACTTGTTTATGGAAGTCGTTGTTTATGTTGATACCCTGACTTGTTTATGGAAGTCGTTGTTTATGTTGATACCCTGACTTGTTTATGTTGATACCCTGACTTGTTTATGGAAGTCGTTGTTTATGTTGATACCCTGACTTGTTTATGGAAGTCGTTGTTTATGTTGATACCCTGACTTGTTTATGGAAGTCGTTGTTTATGTTGATACCCTGACTTGTTTATGGAAGTCGTTGTTTATGTTGATACCCTGACTTGTTTATGGAAGTCGTTGTTTATGTTGATACCCTGACTTGTTTATGGAAGTCGTTGTTTATGTTGATACCCTGACTTGTTTATGGAAGTCGTTGTTTATGTTGATACCCTGACTTGTTTATGGAAGTCGTTGTTTATGTTGATACCCTGACTTGTTTATGGAAGTCGTTGTTTATGTTGATACCCTGACTTGTTTATGGAAGTCGTTGTTTATGTTGATACCCTGACTTGTTTATGGAAGTCGTTGTTTATGTTGATACCCTGACTTGTTTATGGAAGTCGTTGTTTATGTTGATACCCTGACTTGTTTATGGAAGTCGTTGTTTATGTTGATACCCTGACTTGTTTATGGAAGTCGTTGTTTATGTTGATACCCTGACTTGTTTATGTTGATACCCTGACTTGTTTATGGAAGTCGTTGTTTATGTTGATACCCTGACTTGTTTATGGAAGTCGTTGTTTATGTTGATACCTGACTTGTTTATGGAAGTCGTTGTTTATGTTGATACCCTGACTTGTTTATGGAAGTCGTTGTTTATGTTGATACCCTGACTTGTTTATGGAAGTCGTTGTTTATGTTGATACCCTGACTTGTTTATGTTGATACCCTGACTTGTTTATGGAAGTCGTTGTTTATGTTGATACCCTGACTTGTTTATGGAAGTCGTTGTTTATGTTGATACCCTGACTTGTTTATGGAAGTCGTTGTTTATGTTGATACCCTGACTTGTTTATGGAAGTCGTTGTTTATGTTGATACCCTGACTTGTTTATGGAAGTCGTTGTTTATGTTGATACCCTGACTTGTTTATGGAAGTCGTTGTTTATGTTGATACCCTGACTTGTTTATGGAAGTCGTTGTTTATGTTGATACCTGACTTGTTTATGGAAGTCGTTGTTTATGTTGATACCCTGACTTGTTTATGGAAGTCGTTGTTTATGTTGATACCCTGACTTGTTTATGGAAGTCGTTGTTTATGTTGATACCCTGACTTGTTTATGGAAGTCGTTGTTTATGTTGATACCCTGACTTGTTTATGGAAGTCGTTGTTTATGTTGATACCCTGACTTGTTTATGGAAGTCGTTGTTTATGTTGATACCCTGACTTGTTTATGGAAGTCGTTGTTTATGTTGATACCCTGACTTGTTTATGGAAGTCGTTGTTTATG
Source organism: Oreohelix idahoensis (assembly GCA_024509875.1). Classification (NCBI taxonomy): domain Eukaryota; kingdom Metazoa; phylum Mollusca; class Gastropoda; order Stylommatophora; family Oreohelicidae; genus Oreohelix; species Oreohelix idahoensis. Next base: position 194,666 of record JAMPIV010009734.1, read on the forward strand.
TTGATACCCTGACTTGTTTATGGAAGTCGTTGTTTATGTTGATACCCTGACTTGTTTATGGAAGTCGTTGTTTATGTTGATACCCTGACTTGTTTATGGAAGTCGTTGTTTATGTTGATACCCTGACTTGTTTATGGAAGTCGTTGTTTATGTTGATACCCTGACTTGTTTATGGAAGTCGTTGTTTATGTTGATACCCTGACTTGTTTATGGAAGTCGTTGTTTATGTTGATACCTGACTTGTTTATGGAAGTCGTTGTTTATGTTGATACCCTGACTTGTTTATGGAAGTCGTTGTTTGAGTTGATACCCTGACTTGTTTATGGAAGTCGTTGTTTATGTTGATACCCTGACTTGTTTATGGAAGTCGTTGTTTATGTTGATACCCTGACTTGTTTATGGAAGTCGTTGTTTATGTTGATACCCTGACTTGTTTATGGAAGTCGTTGTTTATGTTGATACCCTGACTTGTTTATGGAAGTCGTTGTTTATGTTGATACCCTGACTTGTTTATGGAAGTCGTTGTTTATGTTGATACCCTGACTTGTTTATGGAAGTCGTTGTTTATGTTGATACCCTGACTTGTTTATGGAAGTCGTTGTTTGAGTTGATACCCTGACTTGTTTATGGAAGTCGTTGTTTATGTTGATACCCTGACTTGTTTATGGAAGTCGTTGTTTATGTTGATACCCTGACTTGTTTATGGAAGTCGTTGTTTATGTTGATACCCTGACTTGTTTATGGAAGTCGTTGTTTATGTTGATACCCTGACTTGTTTATGGAAGTCGTTGTTTGAGTTGATACCCTGACTTGTTTATGGAAGTCGTTGTTTATGTTGATACCCTGACTTGTTTATGGAAGTCGTTGTTTATGTTGATACCCTGACTTGTTTATGGAAGTCGTTGTTTATGTTGATACCCTGACTTGTTTATGGAAGTCGTTGTTTATGTTGATACCCTGACTTGTTTATGGAAGTCGTTGTTTATGTTGATACCCTGACTTGTTTATGGAAGTCGTTGTTTATGTTGATACCCTGACTTGTTTATGGAAGTCGTTGTTTATGTTGATACCCTGACTTGTTTATGGAAGTCGTTGTTTGAGTTGATACCCTGACTTGTTTATGGAAGTCGTTGTTTATGTTGATACCCTGACTTGTTTATGGAAGTCGTTGTTTATGTTGATACCCTGACTTGTTTATGGAAGTCGTTGTTTATGTTGATACCCTGACTTGTTTATGGAAGTCGTTGTTTATGTTGATACCCTGACTTGTTTATGGAAGTCGTTGTTTATGTTGATACCCTGACTTGTTTATGGAAGTCGTTGTTTTGTTGATACCCTGACTTGTTTATGGAAGTCGTTGTTTATGTTGATACCCTGACTTGTTTATGGAAGTCGTTGTTTATGTTGATACCCTGACTTGTTTATGGAAGTCGTTGTTTATGTTGATACCCTGACTTGTTTATGGAAGTCGTTGTTTATGTTGATACCCTGACTTGTTTATGGAAGTCGTTGTTTATGTTGATACCCTGACTTGTTTATGGAAGTCGTTGTTTGAGTTGATACCCTGACTTGTTTATGGAAGTCGTTGTTTATGTTGATACCCTGACTTGTTTATGGAAGTCGTTGTTTATGTTGATACCCTGACTTGTTTATGGAAGTCGTTGTTTATGTTGATACCCTGACTTGTTTATGGAAGTCGTTGTTTATGTTGATACCCTGACTTGTTTATGGAAGTCGTTGTTTATGTTGATACCCTGACTTGTTTATGGAAGTCGTTGTTTGAGTTGATACCCTGACTTGTTTATGGAAGTCGTTGTTTATGTTGATACCCTGACTTGTTTATGGAAGTCGTTGTTTATGTTGATACCCTGACTTGTTTATGGAAGTCGTTGTTTATGTTGATACCCTGACTTGTTTATGGAAGTCGTTGTTTATGTTGATACCCTGACTTGTTTATGGAAGTCGTTGTTTGAGTTGATACCCTGACTTGTTTATGGAAGTCGTTGTTTATGTTGATACCCTGACTTGTTTATGGAAGTCGTTGTTTATGTTGATACCCTGACTTGTTTATGGAAGTCGTTGTTTATGTTGATACCCTGACTTGTTTATGGAAGTCGTTGTTTATGTTGATACCCTGACTTGTTTATGGAAGTCGTTGTTTATGTTGATACCCTGACTTGTTTATGGAAGTCGTTGTTTATGTTGATACCCTGACTTGTTTATGGAAGTCGTTGTTTATGTTGATACCCTGACTTGTTTATGGAAGTCGTTGTTTATGTTGATACCCTGACTTGTTTATGGAAGTCGTTGTTTATGTTGATACCCTGACTTGTTTATGGAAGTCGTTGTTTATGTTGATACCCTGACTTGTTTATGGAAGTCGTTGTTTATGTTGATACCCTGACTTGTTTATGGAAGTCGTTGTTTATGTTGATACCCTGACTTGTTTATGGAAGTCGTTGTTTATGTCGATACCCTGACTTGTTTATGGAAGTCGTTGTTTATGTTGATACCCTGACTTGTTTATGGAAGTCGTTGTTTATGTTGATACCCTGACTTGTTTATGGAAGTCGTTGTTTATATTGATACCCTGACTTGTTTATGGAAGTCGTTGTTTATGTTGATACCCTGACTTGTTTATGGAAGTCGTTGTTTATGTTGATACCCTGACTTGTTTATGGAAGTCGTTGTTTGAGTTGATACCCTGACTTGTTTATGGAAGTCGTTGTTTATGTTGATACCCTGATTGTTTATGGAAGTCGTTGTTTATGTTGATACCCTGACTTGTTTATGGAAGTCGTTGTTTATGTTGATACCCTGACTTGTTTATGGAAGTCGTTGTTTATGTTGATACCCTGACTTGTTTATGGAAGTCGTTGTTTATGTTGATACCCTGACTTGTTTATGGAAGTCGTTGTTTATGTTGATACCCTGACTTGTTTATGGAAGTCGTTGTTTGAGTTGATACCCTGACTTGTTTATGGAAGTCGTTGTTTATGTTGATACCCTGACTTGTTTATGGAAGTCGTTGTTTGAGTTGATACCCTGACTTGTTTATGGAAGTCGTTGTTTGAGTTGATACCCTGACTTGTTTATGGAAGTCGTTGTTTATGTTGATACCCTGACTTGTTTATGGAAGTCGTTGTTTATGTTGATACCCTGACTTGTTTATGGAAGTCGTTTGAGTTGATACCCTGACTTGTTTATGGAAGTCGTTGTTTGAGTTGATACCCTGACTTGTTTATGGAAGTCGTTGTTTATGTTGATACCCTGACTTGTTTATGGAAGTCGTTGTTTGAGTTGATACCCTGACTTGTTTATGGAAGTCGTTGTTTGAGTTGATACCCTGACTTGTTTATGGAAGTCGTTGTTTATGTTGATACCATGACTTGTTTATGGAAGTCGTTGTTTGAGTTGATACCCTGACTTGTTTATGGAAGTCGTTGTTTATGTTGATACCCTGACTTGTTTATGGAAGTCGTTGTTTGAGTTGATACCCTGACTTGTTTATGGAAGTCGTTGTTTGAGTTGATACCCTGACTTGTTTATGGAAGTCGTTGTTTATGTTGATACTCTGACTTGTTTATGGAAGTCGTTGTTTGAGTTGATACCCTGACTTGTTTATGGAAGTCGTTGTTTATGTTGATACCCTGACTTGTTTATGGAAGTCGTTGTTTGAGTTGATACCCTGACTTGTTTATGGAAGTCGTTGTTTATGTTGATACCCTGACTTGTTTATGGAAGTCGTTGTTTGAGTTGATACCCTGACTTGTTTATGGAAGTCGTTGTTTGAGTTGATACCCTGACTTGTTTATGGAAGTCGTTGTTTATGTTGATACCCTGACTTGTTTATGGAAGTCGTTGTTTGAGTTGATACCCTGACTTGTTTATGGAAGTCGTTGTTTATGTTGATACCCTGACTTGTTTATGGAAGTCGTTGTTTGAGTTGATACCCTGACTTGTTTATGGAAGTCGTTGTTTATGTTGATACCCTGACTTGTTTATGGAAGTCGTTGTTTGAGTTGATACCCTGACTTGTTTATGGAAGTCGTTGTTTATGTTGATACCCTGACTTGTTTATGGAAGTCGTTGTTTATGTTGATACCCTGACTTGTTTATGGAAGTCGTTGTTTGAGTTGATACCCTGACTTGTTTATGGAAGTCGTTGTTTATGTTGATACCCTGACTTGTTTATGGAAGTCGTTGTTTGAGTTGATACCCTGACTTGTTTATGGAAGTCGTTGTTTATGTTGATACCCTGACTTGTTTATGGAAGTCGTTGTTTATGTTGATACCCTGACTTGTTTATGGAAGTCGTTGTTTGAGTTGATACCCTGACTTGTTTATGGAAGTCGTTGTTTATGTTGATACCCTGACTTGTTTATGGAAGTCGTTGTTTGAGTTGATACCCTGACTTGTTTATGGAAGTCGTTGTTTATGTTGATACCCTGATTGTTTATGGAAGTCGTTGTTTGAGTTGATACCCTGACTTGTTTATGGAAGTCGTTGTTTATGTTGATACCCTGACTTGTTTATGGAAGTCGTTGTTTGAGTTGATACCCTGACTTGTTTATGGAAGTCGTTGTTTATGTTGATACCCTGACTTGTTTATGGAAGTCGTTGTTTGAGTTGATACCCTGACTTGTTTATGGAAGTCGTTGTTTATGTTGATACCCTGACTTGTTTATGGAAGTCGTTGTTTGAGTTGATACCCTGACTTGTTTATGGAAGTCGTTGTTTATGTTGATACCCTGACTTGTTTATGGAAGTCGTTGTTTGAGTTGATACCCTGACTTGTTTATGGAAGTCGTTGTTTATGTTGATACCCTGATTGTTTATGGAAGTCGTTGTTTGAGTTGATACCCTGACTTGTTTATGGAAGTCGTTGTTTATGTTGATACCCTGACTTGTTTATGGAAGTCGTTGTTTGAGTTGATACCCTGACTTGTTTATGGAAGTCGTTGTTTATGTTGATACCCTGATTGTTTATGGAAGTCGTTGTTTGAGTTGATACCCTGACTTGTTTATGGAAGTCGTTGTTTATGTTGATACCCTGACTTGTTTATGGAAGTCGTTGTTTGAGTTGATACCCTGACTTGTTTATGGAAGTCGTTGTTTATGTTGATACCCTGACTTGTTTATGGAAGTCGTTGTTTGAGTTGATACCCTGACTTGTTTATGGAAGTCGTTGTTTATGTTGATACCCTGACTTGTTTATGGAAGTCGTTGTTTGAGTTGATACCCTGACTTGTTTATGGAAGTCGTTGTTTATGTTGATACCCTGACTTGTTTATGGAAGTCGTTGTTTGAGTTGATACCCTGACTTGTTTATGGAAGTCGTTGTTTATGTTGATACCCTGATTGTTTATGGAAGTCGTTGTTTGAGTTGATACCCTGACTTGTTTATGGAAGTCGTTGTTTATGTTGATACCCTGACTTGTTTATGGAAGTCGTTGTTTGAGTTGATACCCTGACTTGTTTATGGAAGTCGTTGTTTATGTTGATACCCTGACTTGTTTATGGAAGTCGTTGTTTGAGTTGATACCCTGACTTGTTTATGGAAGTCGTTGTTTATGTTGATACCCTGATTGTTTATGGAAGTCGTTGTTTGAGTTGATACCCTGACTTGTTTATGGAAGTCGTTGTTTATGTTGATAACCTGACTTGTTTATGGAAGTCGTTGTTTGAGTTGATACCCTGATTGTTTATGGAAGTCGTTGTTTATGTTGATACCCTGACTTGTTTATGGAAGTCGTTGTTTATGTTGATACCCTGATTGTTTATGGAAGTCGTTGTTTATGTTGATACCCTGACTTGTTTATGGAAGTCGTTGTTTATGTTGATACCCTGACTTGTTTATGGAAGTCGTTGTTTGAGTTGATACCCTGACTTGTTTATGGAAGTCGTTGTTTGAGTTGATACCCTGACTTGTTTATGGAAGTCGTTGTTTATGTTGATACCCTGACTTGTTTATGGAAGTCGTTGTTTATGTTGATACCCTGACTTGTTTATGGAAGTCGTTGTTTGAGTTGATACCCTGACTTGTTTATGGAAGTCGTTGTTTGAGTTGATACCCTGACTTGTTTATGGAAGTCGTTGTTTGAGTTGATACCCTGACTTGTTTATGGAAGTCGTTGTTTGAGTTGATACCCTGACTTGTTTATGGAAGTCGTTGTTTGAGTTGATACCCTGATTGTTTATGGAAGTCGTTGTTTGAGTTGAGTTAGCGCTGTCTGCATTGCGCTCTTCGATCCTGCGCCGTGCATGGGAACGTTGCAGGTTGATTTTTTCATTTTTCCCCAAGTAATTATAAATCAGCAGTCTTCTTTCCAGTCATCTGTCGTAGCAAATGTTTTCTTTCCATTCTATTTTTGTTTCGTTTTTAGTTTTGTGTCTGCAGTTGCTGAGATAATTTTTCCTGGATTTTTTTTTCCTATCTATCTATCTATCTATCTATCTATCTATCTATCTATCTATCTATCTATCTATCTATCTATCTATCTATCTATCTATCTATCTATCTATCTATCTATCTATCTATCTATCTATCTATCTATCTATCTATCTATCTATCTATCTATCTATCTATCTATCTATCTATCTATCTATCTATCTATCTATCTATCTATCTATCTATCTACCAACCTACCTACCTACCTACCTACCTACCTACCTACCTACCTACCTACCTATCTATCTATCTATCTATCTATCTATCTATCTATCTATCTATCTATCTATTTATCTATCTATCTATCTATCTATCTATCTATCTATCTATCTATCTATCTATCTATCCATCTATCTATCTATCTATCTATCTATCTATCTATCTATCTATCTATCTATCCATCCATCCATCCATCCATCCTTCTATCTATCTATCTATCTATCTATCTATCTATCTATCTATCTATCTATCTATCTATCTATCTATCTATCTATCTATCTATCTATCTATCTATCTATCTATCTATCTATCTATCTATCTATCTATCTATGTATTAATGTTTATTTTTATTTTTATTTATTTTATTTTTACATTCATTATTATTATTATTATTATTCTTTTTTAATGTTAAAAACGTACTTTAATTATGACGATTATTGCAAATGTAATATTACTTTTATAATGATAAATGCCTTAATTATGCTTATAGTAAATGTGAGGATGAAAGGATATAGTATATATGATGAGAGAGAGAGGAAGGGCAGAATGTCAGACGGGCCTGCGTGTCCAATTCTTAACCCTTTGAAAATAAAGTTCGTTCGTTCGTTCTATCCATCTATCTATCTATCTATCTATCTATCTATCTATCTATCTATCTATCTATCTATCTATCTATCTATCTATCTATCTATCTATCTATCTATCTATCTATCTATCTATCTATCTATCTATCTATCTATCTATCTATCTATCTATCTATCTATCTATCTGTCTGTCTGTCTGTCTGTTTATCTGTCTGTCTATCTAATCTGTCTGTCTGTCTATCTAATCTGTCTGTCTGTCTGTCTATCTTGCTGTCTGTCTGGATGCCTGCCTCCTGCCTGTCAACCTAATTACTTAGCCACCCACCTACCTATCTACCTGTCTGTCTGTCAGTGTGTCTGCTTGCCTTCTTATCTGTCTGTTTTTCTGTCTGTTTTCTGCAAATCTGTTTGTATGTCTATTCCTGCCTGTATACCGTGCGATTAACCCAGTATGTTTTCTTGGAGTTTAGACTTTGCCCTTTTGATCTCACTTCAGGTCACTTTTTTTTCATTCCACTGTTATGCTTGCTATATATCAATTATCTCATCTGAACCTATTTCTTCCACCAGCTTTGTTGCTACAATTTTTAGTCCTACATTTATGCTTTTAAAACACGTAGATGTAAAATCAAGTTTTAGGAATCCACATTAATTTCTGGTACAAAATAAAATGTTCTGTACATTATACTCAGTGTTGCCACTATGAGCTTTGAAAAAAAAAAAACACATAGTTGATGCCCTTATAAATATGCATGGATGGCATATCTGGAGTCATCCTTTTAAGACCACTAGCAAAGCTGTGGAAATGAACTTGTCTGTGTGGCTAATTACACAGTCATTGATTCTTGAAATCATCCACTCACTTTCAGGGATTCCCCCTATGGTGAAACATATTGAGAGCCCAGCATTGCTTACTAAGCGTGTAGGCGTCACTTGAGCCCCAGACGTAACTCTAGATTTTTACCTGGTTTCCTGCATACAGGATGATCTCACTATGCACCCAAGAGAGCGTAGAAGAGGTTCTGTATATGACGTGACAGTTCCTTGGGAGAGCCCGGAACCAGAGCACAGTATTTTAACTAAGCATATTTGGAGAGCTCCCTTGGATGTCGGGGAATGCTTCTTCCTCCTAGTTTGGCACCAGATGTGATGATCCTTTAATTGCCTGCCAAGCCGGAGAAACTGGAGTTCATGACGTCAACTCAATCTAGATCCACAGTGTAGATAATACCAAGAAGTCTTCAACTTGGTATTGACTGCAAAAGAGCGAGAAGCTCAGCAGCCCTAGTTAAACAACAACAACAACAACAACAAACCCTTATAAAAATATAGATGTTGACAAATGCACTTTTATGTCTTTTATGAATTGATAGGTACGGTAGGTAATGTGATATTTAACTTGAAAAATAGTGGCGAAAATAATGTATTTAAATATCATTATGTATGTAAGAAAACAGTATTCACAAACAACTCGAAAGGGAATATTCGCCATTTGTTGTTTCAAGGAAAGTCATTAATCCTACCAACTTAAAATATGCACAATAAAAGTAAAAAAAAAAAAAAACTAAGAAAACTGAGTGTCGGAAGTTAAAAATAAGGCACTAAATTACAGTCTAGAAAAATTGAGTGTCAAGAAAAATGTATATCTTCTTATTACTAAACTTATACTGAGCTCTCTCTGGAAAACCTATACATCCCAAGGCAGAAAAGGAAGTTCTTTGTACACTCTCAGACGTCTAATTGAATGTTTTCAAAGAAAGCAGTAGTCAATTTGAGGCTATTTGTATCTCCATAGAGCTTTTCCACGAATGGTACTATTACTTAAGTAAGTCAGTATTATTAAACTGATGAAATTCAACTTTGTCATAAATTCTTGTACTTTGTCCGTTTATAAAAAGACCTTTTGTGAGAATCTCCGGCTGACAGAGTGGTTATACCACTTGCTTCTCACGCCAAAGCTCCAGATTCAGGTTTCAAAACCAGTTTACTTGGTTGTAAACGAATTCCGGGCTCTGTTTTTGAGTTAGGGAAGGTAAAGGCAGTGAGGACAAGGAACTGGCCACCCCATCTCATAAAGCTGAAACTAGTATAGAGAAGCTTCTAACACTAAACTTTCCTACGGTAATATTCGGTTTGGGACTACCTTTATCTTTTATGAGAAACGTTCTGCCCCTACCATCTTCCATAAGAGATGTGGGTAGAATGTCACGTATAACAAGTATGCGTTTTCATACAGTGGCGTTACTAGGGTTGGTGTCACCCAGTGCAGTAACTCATGGTGTCACCACCCATGGACCTCCTCCAGTACTAGACCATACAGAATCTTTAGTAATGTTTTTTTGTACTAATGTTACTCGTAAATCGTAATTCCCGTATATCACTGAATGTAATGGCAATAGTAGTGACATAAATAACTAGCAAAATTAAAATTACGCCTTTAAATTACAATATCATACGCACAGCCTAAATGTATTTACATTTACACAGTTTCATGTTGTTAAAGTGAAAATTGGTAATAAAACAATAGAATTCGAAGTAAAAACGTAGGTAGATTGATACAGTACATGTAGGCTGGGCTTACGAAAAATGTTTTTGCTGTTATAACTAACTACAGGGATATTTTTATAAAAAATAATACATTTCTTTGCCGAGGAGGCAATCAACCTATTCGCAACTGTATCACGTTGTAGTTTATTAGTCTGTTTACCTTTTAAAAGATTACGTTTGAACAAACTCTTTCAATATTTCAAAAATAAAGCATAGATGGTATTTAACTGATTCCCTACGCAAGATCTTTTAAAAGACGCAATGGCCGACCGTTGTGTCCGCAAGATCTTTTAAAAGACTCTGATTTATTTCGTTGTTTCTTTCCACTCTGATATTTTATACTGACCGGAATTTATCTCGAACGGAAGTAAACACAAAACTGGGCACATTTCAACAAGCTTTAACTTCCTTTGTTTGAGTTTGAAGGGAATTTTTCACATTTATCTTCATTTTTCGTCGTGTTTTGCCGTTTCACTATAATGGCCGAAAACACGCAGGATATGTTACTAATATGTGAACAGTGAACAAACTGTGTGATCAAGCACAACTTTCTTACTTTTTCTATGTTTCTAAATGGATTACCTTCACAAAGAGAGCAGTGAAACTGTATTCTGATAATAATTTATGTTACAAGCCTTAGGTAAGTGGAAAATTTACGTTCAGAATTTCAAGTTATCTTTTGTTCTGTGTACATATTATCTGTCATAACTTAAACATAATATAAAATTAGCTAAAAAAGTATATATATTCATATTGTCCATCAAATGTACTTTAATTTGATATATAATATATTACACTTAACTCATGATTAGACACACATTGTTAGTAAACGTAAATTATGTATATATACATTTTTGGGGCTTAAAAATAATTCCGTCCAGAGTGTCACAGTGACTGTTAATTTATTTTACCATTCCGTTCCATATGTTATTACTTTTTAATATTCTGTTTTCATAGACATTTGTATTTTCTTTTCTTTCATATTCTACCTGCATTTTCCCCCTTCGCAGACCCACCCCGCGCTTTGTTTACGTTCTGGCCTTCCACATTCAGATAATGTTACATCAGCGCACCTGGTGTTCGTTTGACCAGAGAAACTTTCCTCTGGTCGCTTTAAGTGTTTGAAAGACGAGAGACGGTTTCTGTGAAGACACGGCTCGTTAGCAGGGAGAAATCTTCTGCGGTCGGTAAACGAGTTTGATCCTCAACAAGGGGGAGATAACAATCGCGGTCAGTCTCTGGGTTTTGCCCCTTAGACGAGTTACAGCTCTCATAATATTATGCATTTCTCTACCTGAAGGAACTTTCTTGTGATTGTTGACTTCTGATGTCTCTAGAATAACCTTTGTCTTACTCTTTATTACGCATTACGCCGATACATCTGTAGAATCAGGTCATGCAATTGTGTCCTGGGTGGCGTTGTATGTAAACTATAAATCTGGTTAGTCTTAATAGACTAGCACACTCGTGAATATTTTCCTGGCCCGAGATGGACCATCATGAGATAAGGCAGACTTTAACACAGAACTAAATGTTAAGACCTATCTCTAGTCATTTTTCGGGGTGAGTTGACATGTCTTATTAATTATATAAATAATCATGTTAGCTTTTTATATATCTGATAGAAAGGTGACTTACTTCATTTTTGAGGATTTCTCCCGGTAAATTTAATTCAGTGATAATGTAGCGCTGTCTACGGCCTTAGTTAAGTGGTGCTTAAACTGTTACGGTTTATAATGGGAAATGATAAACTTACAATAACAAATACTAGGCGTAGAATCAGTTCATACAATGCTTACCATTGGGTTAAGAGTCAGCAAAATTAACTGTCATTTCTGCAAGATAAGGTCAGAGGTGTGGAACATTCACTTAACACTGAATTATAAGAGAAAGTCACTTATTCCTTTTTGATAGATATTTCTAGTGGCAAGGGAGAATCATTTTATGCTTACTTGTGTGGCTAAGCACTAGTCTATAACTTTCCCAGAAAGCAGTCACCAGGCATAGATATAATTATATCTTATGATTCAGCCAATTGTATTATTATAGCTAGAACATTGCATTTTCTATGTATTCATTTGTGGAATGTTAATTTTTCCCCAAAGGGACATACGACTTATTTTTGTAATGTCAAATGCTGTAATCTGTTTATGTAAATTCATTTATGGTTGTAAGATGAATAAGCATATCCATTTAACTGTAACTACAAGGTTAGGTTTCCTGTATGTTTAGTTGGAAGAAGAGGAGTAGTTTTTGCTGTCAGAACATTTACTGACAGGTACCTAGGTGTACAAAATATATTAAACCTATGCGGGCACATGCTGATAATTGATAGAGTGGAAGGAGCGGAGCATAACTATTTTATATAACATTAGTGTGATTTTGTTGTTGCTTGATGTAAAGGGTGTCTCCTTTGGGTCTCAGTTTCAGGGATACCGGATTGCTAGAACAAGAATCCAGTCAGGCGAAGAACGTCCAATTCTCGTCGATCTAGAGCGTTTCTGAGTAACACCTAGCATTCACGAGGCGTCAACCCCAATACCTGAAACAAAACCCTTTTTTTTTGTCACCGCCATTCTCTCTAAAGGGGAATTAAGCTCACGCAGTATGTAACGAGCCAACGCTAAATCTGAAATCATCGGTTGCAGTAGTAGTCTCCTACTCGCCTATTGGATTACCAGTCAGAGCATTGCGGCTCCCGATATCAATCAGCAGTGTCTATAGCAGAATTTCGATTACCAAACCACAGTAAAACCAGCCCAAAACCGGATTTAATGCCAAGCAAGCAATAGCGCCGGATAAGAGCGCCTGGGACTCTTTGTCCTCAAGTATCTTCGTCTGGTGTATTTCTGGGTTTATGTAGAACCTCGCACTTAGGAGCGGCCAGCCAAAGATAGACAGACTTCCAGCCCACCAAAGGTAGCGCTTACATTGGATTTACAGGTCAATTCCATCACCCATGGAGTATATATTTACGTAAAGACATTGGAGCTATTTCATTTGGTCCCACGAAAGCGGACAGACTGACACTCAGCCTATTCATTTGGTAAACCGGAGGTACATAGAGTCTTCCAGCCAACCTCGCGCAATTAGAGGTCACCAATGATAGCACCAACAAGGAAAGTTTTGTAGTTTTATTCCATCACTTTGAAGGATCTACATGTAAGACACTTTCTGGACTATTGCATTTGGTCCCACGAAAGCGGACGGACTGACACTCGGTTTATTTATTTCTCCGTGTTCTGCAGATTTTATGATTGGTTGTGTGTGTGTGTTGTTGGTGTATTTGGCATATTTTGATTATTGATGTAATTTTATGTTGTTGTGATGAGATGCATTATTTTCATGCTTTTCTTCTTTAATAAAGTTTACACATTTATTAATGCGCTGTTCACGACCCTTCCATCCATAATTAACTTGTTTTAGCTCTTTACTATAATCTCTATGTTTGATAAGAGAAAAGAGTGAGCGCAGGAGGTGCTTAGACAGTAAAAGTGAGTTGAGGCGTGGAGAGAGAGATCATTTTGATAAATCTTCTTCCAGGTTGTCTCAAGTCCATCTCCTATTTACACCTTTCTGTGTGTGCAATCTATAACTCTGTCAGTCCACTATCCCTTGTCGATTTCACTACTATTGTCCAACTCGACAAATACTCTACACTCTAACTCAACCACGACACAGAGCTGAAAATAATTACATAGGGAATCAGTTAAAAAACAAAAGATCTAGGTGGAAAAACATGGAAGTGGCAATTTTGAATCTACTGCAGCAAGATACAAGTGGACGACCAGTTATTATTAATCAGTAATTCTTGCACAGTAAAATTCATTTTTGAATAAAATATACTTGAGTAAGTTTAAACACCTAATGTAAATCTTGAAGACATCCTTACTGTGCAGTAAATGTTAATATATTGTGGCTGGGAATGTGAAGGTCTGATGCTGTTCTTACAATGCATATGACTTTTAACAAATGAAAGCCAATTAAATATCTGTTAAAGTCAGTTATATAAGTGGAATCACCAGGCCTTTACACCACTCCACTTTAATACTATTCTTGTTCAGAGTTTCTTCTTGATTTTGTTTGTTTGTTTTTTTTATTTTTTTTTTATTATTTTTATTTATTTATTTAACGTATAAGCACAATTGGGATTGTCCCTATTTACAACGTTTTGACAAATGTGATGCCACTTTCTCATATCGGCGGTTGTTCATATTATTTGGAATTGAAAACAATATATATCCTAATTATAACCCCTCAGAGGTTGAACGGGATATTTTTCTTCATTAATTAAAAAAAAAAAAAAACTTAATGTAAAGCTCACAAGAAATTGGTCTATTATATAGCTGCATATAACACAGAAGACTTGCTGGCTTGAGTGTTTAAAGAACGACATTGTTTTAATGGCACATTACCATCTACCTTCCGACTTCCGCCCTTCAAATACAAATGACAGTCTATATTTGCAATTCATTATTTCCCTTACAGAAAAACCCCTGCTGAAATGGAGTTATTTTTACTTTATTTGACATTGTTTTAGTTATATAAAATCGGCTGGGTCAATGCCGGTCAAAGTTTGACTGATTAAACTGTACCAAGAAAGAGAGCCTCAGGCAAAGTTTCAACCCTCCACAATGACTGGAACATAGAGATCTTAAGGCATACAAGATTGAAACGCAACAAATGCTCAATGCAGTTTTGATCTTAAGAGAAATTGCTTTAAAAAATTGAAATGAAAGAACATTCTGAACTTTATTTGTAAAATACATTTCCGCAGCGTCAAATATGACGCTTTGATCCGCAGCCTAGTCGCGAGAACAGGTTCGCATTAAAGATATTAAAAGAGATTATATGGAGATCAGCGGGAGGCATACAGTCTATTGAGAATAAACTCTTTGCTGTATCCACCACCTTGGTGGTCTGTCGTGGCAGCCACGTTATAAGCGTTATATTAATGTTAGGGCTTATGTATTGATAAGAGATAAAGAGAAGAGCTTTAATGTTCGTTGCTGCAGGGCCGGATCTAGGTGCTTGTAGGTGCTAGGCACTTTTATTTTCGAAATTGGATATTTTAAAAAAAAGAGGGGAGATCTATTTTTATCTAGACGGCGAGGTAGTGTGTAGCACGCCCATTAAAGTGACTCAAGATTCAGCTATTATAAAGGATAAACCATATTAAATTGACAGAGCACCCAGACCATTTAAAAATAATGCATATCATCAGCTATCTAAGAGAGAACAAGTCACCATTTTTCGGCTACGCACTGGGCACAACAGATTGAGATACCATCTATACCACAAGTACACAATTGGTGCAACAGATCTCTGCACCTGCGGCATCAACCCGATGACAGCCGAACACCTGCTGCAGTCCTGCCCAACCTACAGCAATGAACGGAGTAGCATATGGCAACAACCCACTTCTGTCAACGACAAACTGTTTGGAGATGTCAGAACCCTTGAGTTGACTACTGCCTTTATTAGAGTCATTAATTTGGAAGTCTGAAGGCGAACGAGGAAGAAGAAGAAGAAATTGACAGAGCGGCTTCTAGTTTCTAAACATCCCTAGGACTGTTCCAGTCCTGCCCAACTTACAGCAGTGAACGGAGTGGCATATGGCAACAATCCACTTCTTTCAACGAAAAACTGTTTGGAGATGTCAGGAACCTTGGGCTGACAACTGCTTTTATTAGAGTCATTAATGTAAAAGTCTGAGGGTTAACGAGATGTCAGGAACGTTGGGCTGACAACTGCCTTTATTAGAGTCATTAATGTAAAAGTCTGAGGGTTAACGAGATGTCAGGAACCTTGGGCTGACAACTGCCTTTATTAGAGTCATTAATGTAAAAGTCTGTGGGTCGAACAATGTAGAAGAAGGAGAACACCCCTTAGATAGCTCATGTGTATTGAACTGGAGATCCTGAGTTGATAGCGCGCATGTTGTCTCAGTTCATTTTTCGTCAGACACTAAATAGTGATAATACTTGTATGTATGTCTCCATTTCCCTTCTTCGCGTGTTTCAAATTTTCTCTCTATTGCTCGTAAACGCTTTTAATGACACACGGTGTTTATTTGGAAACGTAATAAAATTAAATTTAAAAAATAAACTGTAGTCTTTCGAGAGCACCTTACACCCACAAATACAGAAAGGTGAAAGCCACTGTAAAGATGTTTAAGCATGCAAGAACCTACACACACACACACACACACACACACACACACACACACACACGCACACGCACACGCACACGCACACGCACCCGCACACGCACACGCACACACCCACACACACCCACCCACCCACCCACCATCCCGCCCCCGCTCCCTACGCCTCCTACGCTTCCCGCCCGCCCGCTCCCCGCGCCCCCCGTTCCCCGCCCGCCCGCCCGCCCACCCACCCACCCACCCACCCACGTGCGAAGATATTTTGGTGAATCCTACCTCAAATTTCCTACCAAACACGGCATTACGTTAACTCGACCCGAGTTTGACCATTTATTAACATTGCAGAGCGAAATCCTCGCCGAATTTGACCGATTACAGCCACCAAGCACGGCTACCTATCCTACTACTGGCACCACATTTGACCAGTACATCAACTCCAGCTGTTACCAACCAACAGAACCAAGTTTGTTTCCTACCACAGACCTATCCGATGTCACCAATCCACCATCGCAGAAACCTACCACTAACCTGTTTGACGAATACATGAAGTCTAGCTGTCCAGTATCACCAGACCCGAGTTGGTTTCCCACCACAGACCTGACCGATGTCCCTAATCTACCACAGAAGAAGAAGAAACCTACCAAGCGATTGAGAGTTGCCCTTTAGTATTTGAAAAAAATAAAAAATATATTAACTAAAACGCTTTTTTGTTACCTATATCGTCTGTTGTATTTCGTCTAAACTCCGCCTATGCCGGTCCCAAGCCCGGATGAAAAAGGAGGAGGGCGGCCTGCATGGAGGCCGTAAGGAGGCAGCCCCTCCAACATGCAAAGGCACAACAGGCCAATCACCTGTTTGCTTTAAATCATGATTACGCGAACTACAAGAGAGAAAACCGGACTGATTCTAAAGGCGACGAACTGGAACGGACTACGGACTACGACTTATGGAACTTGGAACACAAGAAGTATAAATGGGAAGGAAGAGGAGCTGGTGGAAGAGATGAGGAAAGCAAAACTAGAAATCCTGGCTATAACGGAAACGAAGAAAAAAGGACAAGGAGTCATGGATCTCGATGGCAACATGTTGCTCTACAGTGGTGTACCCATATCTGAAAGAGCTAAAGGGGGCGTGGGTTGCATTGTGGCCCAAAATCAAAAAGATAGTATCAAGGGATGGAACTTTGTCTCGGAGCGCATTATGGTTGTAAAACTAAAAGAAGGAGAAACCATAGTCAACCTGGTCATAGTGTATGGGCCAAATGAGGATGAGAGAGCAGAGGTCAAGGAGGAATTCTTCGAGCTGCTTCAAAGGACAGTGGATGACTGCCTAGATGAAGTTATTATGCTCGGAGATTTTAATGCCAGAGTTGGAAATGACCATGCTAGATGGGGTGGAGTTATCGGAAGATATGGAGAAGATACTCTCAATGACAATGGAAAGCGACTCCTTAGATTCTGCAGTGAGCAGAATCTGATCATTACAAACACAAAGTTCCCCCATAAGCGCATACATGCATACACTAGATGTGAACCAACCAAGAATGAGAAGTCAGTGATCGACTATGCCATTGTTCGGAGAAGCTCATTCAGATATGTCCGAGATGCAAGAGTCTGGAGGGGGCCAGAGATTGGAAGTGATCACTACCTGCTAACAATCAAACGAACAACTGAAAGAGTTGCTCAGCCTAGGAACTGCCCAACATCACGCAAGAAACCAAGTAAACGAGCAGGAGAAATGAGCATTAGGACCTACAAGCTGAGAGAGCCAGAAATTAAGACCAGATATCAGGGGCTTATTGCTACAGCAGTGAGCAACACAGAAGAACGACCTGATGACTTGGAAACCCTCTGGAATAAATTCAAGGATATCATAAAGACAGCTGCTGCAGAAGCATGCGGTGAAGTCCGACTTGGGAACCAGAGAAAGAGGACACCTTGGTGGACAGAGGAAGTCAAAGAGAAAATAAGAGAGAAGAAAATGGCATGGAAACAATACTTAGGAGCTAAAAACACAACAGGACAAATGGAAAAATATAGAGAATATGTGACACTCAGAACAGAAGCAAAGAACAAAGTGCTAGCAGCAAAACAGAAGTCCTGGGAAGAATTTGGAGAAAAGCTAGAAAAAGATGCACAAGAAAACCAGAAATTGTTCTATAAGACCCTAAAGAACATGAGGAAAGAAAAACAATGCCCTCTCAAATTTATAAAGGACAAGCAAGGCAAATTGCTTACTGCCCCGAAGGAAGTAATGGAAAGATGGAAAGAATATTTCTCAGAACTCCTGGATGGTGAGCATGGTGAAGCATCAGAAATGATAACCACTAGCACAGAAGAGAAAACCAATGATGGTGAAGATGACATAAAGATGGAAGAACTGAGGGCAGCACTAGAGAAAATCAAGATGGGCAAAGCAGCAGGGCATGATGGTATAACACCAGAAATGGTTAAGTACATGGGAGCATCAGGCGACCTATTACTCTTAAAGGTCCTACAGGCAGCATGGTGCAACAAGACCATACCAAAGGATTGGGAGATTGCCATCATAACACCAATTTTCAAAAAGGGTGACAATCGACAATGTGGAAACCATAGAGGCATATCCCTTCTCAGTGTCCCTGGTAAAATCTACTCTAGAATCCTAGAGCAGAGACTCCGACGCCTAGCTGAGCCACAATTGGATGAGGTCCAGTGCGGATTCCGAGCAAACCGAAGTACTCAAGACCTAATCTTCACACTCAGACAGCTGAGTGAAAAGGCCCTTGAGTATAAGAGTGAGATCCATCTTTGTTTCATAGATCTGGAAAAGGCGTTTGACAGGGTCCCCTGGAGCAAACTTTGGGACTGTTTGGCAAGGAAGAATATTCCAGCACCTCTGATTCATGCTATACAGAGCTTCTACAAGTCTTGCAGAAATTATGTGAGGACAGCAAACCATAAGTCAGAAGAGTTCAGGACCACCACTGGTGTAAGACAAGGTGATATCCTATCACCTTACCTCTTCATACTCCTTATGGACGATGTCATCAAGGCATGTAAGGAGAGAACAAGAAAGTATTCAGTGGGGTACTGGAAGATGAGACAGGTCTATATTTCGGAGCTGGCATTTGCTGATGATGTTGCCCTGATTGCTAAATCAGAGGCACATCTCCAATCCAACCTGCAAGTCTGGAAGGAAGAGCTGGAGAAGAGAGGGATGGTCATAAGCAGCTCTAAAACAAAATCCATGGTGATATCACGAGAAGAAAGAAAACATCAGATTAAGTTGGGAGAACAGGTCCTGGAGCAGGTCGACCACTTTAAATATCTCGGAGCTATTATAGACCGAAAGGGAGGCATCAAAGAAGAGTTGGCCACTCGAAAAGCAGCGGCTGGGAGACTTTTTCAGGCCATAAATCGTGGATTCCTCAGCAAGAAAGAGGTTGGTAAGAAAACGAAGATGGCTGTATACCGCTCCACCTATGTCCCAGTCTTGACATATGGATGCGAGTCGTGGGCAATGACTACAACCCACAAAAGCCAGATCCAAACCTCAGAAATGAGGTATCTGAGGAAAGTGGTTGAAGTAACAAGAAGAGACATGGTCCGCAACCAGACGATCCGTCAAGGCCTAAAATCCCATCCGCTGCAGACCCAAATAGAACAGTCCCAACTAAGATGGTTTGGCCATGTCTGCAGAATGGGAGAAGATCGGCTACCAAGACAAGCATGGGAAACAAAGAGCCAGGGATCCAGACCTCCAGGACGACCCAGAGTCCGCTGGGAGGACAACATTAGACAATCTTTGAAGGACCGAGGACTAGAATGGAACCAGGCCAGGAAGAAGACAGCTGATAGAATGGTCTGGCGCTCTCTCTTCCAAACCTCTACACCTCACGGTAGAAGGGAAACGACTAAGTAAGTAAGTAAGTAAGTATTTCGTCTAACTGTTCGTCTAACTGTTCTATAAATATCGTCTTCTTGTTATGTAAATATATATAAATATATGTCTAAATATAACGTATAACTGTTCGTATAAATATCGTCTTCTTGTTATGTAAATATATGTCTAAATATGTATCTAAAAATACCTCTAAATATAGCCTCTTCTTGTTATCTAAACATATCTCTATATAAAAAGTCATGGGCCTCCTCCTATCCTCCTCCTCAATTCCTTATATAAAAAATCTTCCGCCATCTTCCTTGTCACGTAGGTCTTTATGTCATTAAATTACCTACATCTTCTTCCTATTCTCTCACCCTAATCCTTTCATTTATATTCTTTCCATACTTGTTTTTCCTGTATTTTTCGCATCACTCGGTTGCGAAAAATATTTTCTTCAGTATTTTTAAACTTTACCTGTTTCTTTCTCAAAAACTGAGAATCGCGCTAGGACGATATTACGTAGATGTCAGGGCTGCAGGGCGTCAGAAGGCGTGATAAGTCGGTTCGCTGAACATAGGACGTAGACAATAGTCTACATTCTCACCGAGCGCGCCAGCTTCTTCTCGGCATAAGTCCCGGTGAGGTGTGATACTTTACATCTGCACCGGTCAGTATTCAGATATTTGTCTGAAAAATCCCAAACTGACACGGCGCTCACTGTGGGCCATGGTCAGCTGTAGTGTGAAAACTGCCCTGCATTGGAGACAGGTTGTCTGAGATTTGAAACTGACACGCGTACATCTTGGTCAGTGGTGGCAGTTACGACATGTAAGGTGTGAAACGTATCGTTTAAGCCGGAAAGGGGAGAGCATTTCGTTCTACGAAATAATAGTTCATCCTTTGTCTGGTTTAAAATATTAACCCACGTTTGAAACTATTTCATTTCACTCAGTAACTTTGCAGTTAGACTAGAACAACCTTCGTTCGATTTCTAAATAATCTCTGTAAATAGAGATGGCCTTAGTTTGGTCGAAGGGGTTTAACGTTCTTAGTAATTCTGTGGTTGAGGTATATTAATATTATATATAATAGATATCTAGTTGATGCGTGATGCCATATGATGATGGATGGTATCCGCATGTCTGGTTTTGTGTGGTGTGCAGATGTGTTCAGTCAAAACAATGTTCATACAAAAATAACAGGGCAATCCACATAGGACGTCAGTAAACTCACGACGTATAAAGTCAATGATTCTTGTAACAGCCGTTGACGTTTTTCTTCATTATTTATTGTGGACGCCACAGTGACAAAATGGTTACGCGAATATGTAGGCACATCAAACAGTCATTATCACAGCAACATTCAATACAGCAATAGACGGTAGACAGCATTACAATGATGAGTCAGATGCATGTTATATTTCATAGTGCTGTAAATGTAGTCAGGTGGAAAACTCCATCCTTTTCTATAACAGCCAGGAGATAACCAGATGTATGAGATCAGTTCACTCTCCTTAGTCTGACTTCAGCAAGACAGACACGTCTGCCGAAGTATAAATAATGTCCTCAAAAATATCCTCTAGATAATAAAGGTTTTCTAAACCTAGTTCATTTAACAAAGTAGCAAGTAATGGTCCTTGGTACATGCATCAACCGATGCAGTACAATGCAGCGACATGTGAGCTGGGAAAGAACATCTCGTGACGACGACTTTCGGAGACAGGCTATGAATCGAAATCGCTCACGACCCAAAATCGATAGAGTTAATGAAAAAGTCAATTTACCTTGCTTTCATGAAATACACAGAAATATCACGCCTCCCGACATGTGGGAAAACACTAGAGGTATTATCTCGACTAAACGAAATATCCATAAGAGGACTACACATCCCTGACAGAACAAAAAAAGCGGAGATCCCCTCTTCAACGAGGCATCTCTTTCGCCATTCCAAATCGCTCACTCCACTAGTGGTGGGCGGAAACCGATCGACCAAAAAACAAGACAAGTCATGCGCAGTCCAGCGCAAAATGACCACAGCTCAAACTTAACTGCATTCGATACCAACGCGAGAAGACAAATGCTTACCGAGAAAAGTGACTATAAATTTCAAGCAGTTGTTGCCCTTGCGTTATAAAATAGATATTGTAAAAAACGATGTTGCGAGAATTTATCACGCAACATATCACCACCTCCTCCCGATAAAAAAAAAATGTGGAACATATTTTTTTTTTCAATATCAAAGAGCATGCGATAAGCGGCTCAAAACGCACGAATTATGCGCTGATAATTAATTAAATTGCCAAACAATAGGCTAATTATAGAGTGTCTGGTGAGGATATACCTCAACAGAAAAATAAATATGTCTCAAAAAATATTCACATCGGGGAGGTGTCACCAACACACATCACGTTAGCATGTAAACACAATATACGTATGCAAGTTACTATAATCATCATTAAACAGCATACTCTAATATTGTCTTTAAAAATGGATGTACAAATCTGATAGGAAAATTTAAATAGTACATTCTTTGACATGTAATGACATAAGTACATAGTAAAGTTAAACTACATGACGATCCAGGACATATGCTCTGGTATTCCGAGGGTAAGTACACAATCTAGAACTCGTCATGCTTGAAACTAGTAAGGTAAGTCCTCTGAGAAAGTACAAGCAATATAATGCTAATTAATAACTAATATGCTTCATAAGGTACAATACATTATTAATAATTGTGGCTGTTTAGTAAACTAACGGCCCTTATATTAACTACTCAGTCCTCCTCTATCATCTTAAAAAACGAACAGAAGAAGATGACAACAAAGCACGATAGTGTGTACATATAAAGTAAGTACAGATGTGCTAATCTATTGTAGAAATATAGGTGTGTTATGACTCTGTAATATATGGAAATATAGGACAGAAGTATTAGTTGGAGTCATGTGGGCATCTAGACAAAATGTCAGCCATCACATTATCCGCACCACGGATAGCTCGTACCGTGAAGTGAAAAGGTTGAAGAGCTATAGCATATCGAGTGGATCTCGAACTCTTCAAATTCTTAGTCTGAATAGCTGTAAGAGCTTTCTGATCAGTCTCTAGAATGAAATGTGCGCCCAGGAGGAATCTTTGTAGCTTTAGAATTGACCAAACCATCGCTAACAACTCACGGTCTAAAACCGAGTAGTTCCTCTCTGCCGCATTTAGTTTTCTAGAAATGTACATAACAGGATGCAGAGTATTTGCATATTCTTGCATCAGTGCTGCTCCAATCCCAGTGGATGAAGCATCACTCCGAAGAATAAAAGTCCTATCAAGAGTAGGTAATCTTAAGATGGGAGGAGAAGAAAATATATTCTTGATTTGGTCTAGTGAAGATTGGCATTCTTCAGACCAACGGACCAGATTAGGCGAACCTTTCTTCAACAATGTTGATAGAGGTGCCATGATCGAAGATAAATTTGGAATAAATCTCCCATAAAATTGAATTAAACCTAAGAGACTCCTAACTTGTTTCTTCGTTTTAGGAACAGAGATGTTCAGTATTTTGGAAGTATTGTGGTCTTCTGTCTTCAAGAGACCATGACCAACACGATGACCCAGGAAAGAGATTTCACCAAAACCAACAAAAGCTTTAGAAGGTTTTGCTGTCAAATTATTCTCACGTAGAGTGGACAGTAAGTCATATAACCCTAAATAGTGATCTTCCCAGGTATCACTGAAGAGACAGATGTCATCTAAGTATGCGATGACATCCGAACGATGTGACAGAATTCGACGCATCATGCGAACGAAAGTGGCAGGGGCGTTCATGAGACCAAAAGGCATAACATTCCATTGAAATAGACCCCTAGGTGTAGAAAAAGCAGTAAGAGGTTTGGCATGCTCTGCTAAAGGCACTTGCCAATAACCTTTAGACAAGTCAAGTTTAGTGAAGAATCTAGAATTAGAAAGTCTAATCAGTAGATCTTCTAACAAAGGCATCGGTTCAGCGTCGAACTTTGTGACCTGATTCAATTTGCGATAATCAACGCAAATTCGTATGTTCTTATCCTTCTTCCGGACAATAACCATGGAAGAAGAATATGGTGAAGTCGATGGTTCAATTATATTTAATTGAATCATTTCATCCAATTCCTTTTCCACTTGCGACTGAAAGTGTATAGGAATAGGATACGGCCTAACCCTAATTGGATTATTGTCGGTAAGAATTATGTCATGTTCTATGACATCTGTGTGTCCAGGAATGTCAGTGAGAACATCCTGAAATGTTTGTAACATCGACGAGACTTGTCGATGTTCGTCACCAGAAAGATTAGGAGAAACAGAAACGTTTTTCCAAGATTCCGTGGAATGTAATGGAACCACTGGAAGGGGAAGGTTGACATCAGAGAAGGTAGCTTCCTCATCCTGTATGACAGACAGGGATGAATAATGACCGTGAGGTGCAGGAGCATCATCCGTTGCCTGGAAAATAGGCAGCAAATAGTCCGGACGTTCGTGAAATTCCGAAAGCATGTTTATGTGGAAAGTTTTATGCTTTCCATCAATATCGACCACATAGTCAACATCGGAAATCCGAGAGACTATTGCATACGGACCTTTCCATGCAATAAGAAGTCTATTTTCCCTACTGGGGAGTAGGACGAATGCTTTGTCACCTGGACAAAGTTGTCGTAGACATCTATTCTTGTTAGCAAACTGCCTTGCCTTCTCTTTAGCAATTTCTGATGAAGCAGTTGCTAGCTTACATGCCTCAATGATCTTTTGTCTAAGAGCAATGACATACTCATATGAGGATTGAGTTTCATCGCTAATATCATCGGCAGTGATGAGATCGTGTAATAAAGACATAGGGCCGCGTGGACGCGCGCCAAAGACAAGTTCGAAGGGAGAAAATCCTGTGTGTTCATTAGGGACTTCTCTATAGGCAAAGAGAGCCGCGGGTAAAACCCTGTCCCAATCTTGAGGATGATCTTCAGTTATCTTACCAAGCAAAGTCTTGAGCGTTCTATTCAGACGCTCAACTAACCCATTAGACATAGGATGGTAGATACTACTGAGAGATCGTTCAATATGTAAGGTAGACATTACCTGTGACATAGTGTCAGATATGAGTTGAGTGCCATGGTCTGACAATATTTCTCTGGGGAACCCCAAGCGAGAAAATATCAACCAAAGAGCATCTGCGATATCTGTAGTAGATATGCTCTTAAGAGGAATAGCCTCTGGCCAACGTGTGCACATATCGACACATGTAAGGATAAACTGATGTCCTCTGGCCGACTTGACCTTAAAAGGGCCAATAATATCTATGGCCATTTTCTGAAACGGCCGAATAGGAATGTCAGCAGCCTGGATAGGCGCAGCATGTCGTGGTCCTCTAGATTTGACCTCCTGACATACCTTGCATGATCGGCAGTAAATACGAATGTCCTTATTGACAAAAGGCCAAAAGAAAGCCGCAAGGACTCTCGACTTCGTACGGGCAAAACCCATATGTCCAGCACATTGCGAGTCATGAGCATGTTGTAATATTTGCACTCTCATGCTCTTGGGAACAAGAATTTGCGAATGTGCCGACGTAGTCGAATCTTGTACCATACGTACAAGTACGCCGTTTCTCATTGCAATCCAAGATTTTCTATTTGTATCCTGATTCGGATCACCTTTCTTCGCAAGAACGAAGAATTTTTTTAAAGAAGGATCTTCTTCTTGCAATTTTATGAAAGAGTCACGAGTGATTACTAAGTGACTATCTTGGCTATCAACTTCATTATCACTATTCAGTGAAGTTTCGGGTGTTTGTAGAGCTTGTGCTCTTGTAACTACTGCATTTGTAGCTTGCATGTTATTATCTTCCCAAGCAGCAATCTGCTGTGGGGTACACTCCCTAACTCCGTGAATACGACCAATAATAAGGTCCGCAATAGGATTAGGTAAGAGACAAGCATGCACATCTCCAGTAAAGAAAGGAGTGGCAATGCGAATTACAGCAGTAGGATATTTTTCTAGAGTGCCGCCAAATGTGACACATTTAATAACCCTTCCTGTAGCACAAGATGGATCTACAAGCGATTGTCTAACACCAATAGTGGTGCATCCGGAATCGAAAAGTAGTGAGACCGGAGTATCATTAACAAGACCCTTATGTAGAATTAAAGAACCCCTCCCGCCATGCGCAACAGCAGCAGGAAGAGCGGGAAGTGGGTGACCACAACTCAAAGTAGTTATGGTACCCGGTTCGAATAAAGTACTGCATTGGGGGCATTTGTTTGCTCTCTCAAAGTCAAAAGCAGAACCAGTGACAGCGTCAAAGTTTTTATTATCAACAACATGATTACAGGCTCCCTCAGTTTCCTGTTGTACAGCATTAGCCTGCTGATATCTCTTTTTTTTGTGTTGAGATCTACCCCGACTATTATTACCTCTGAAGTTATTATTATCTCTGCAGTTATTATGGTCTCTATTGTAATTGTTATCCTGGTTCGAATTCCAGTTTCCACGATTACTATCATGTTCACATTGATGCGAACATCTATTTGTTTGGTTCTGAGGTCTTCGGCAGGAATAACCTCTATTACCATATCCTCTTTTGAAATGCTTATAATTATTAGGGTGATAGTAACGAGTACTATCAGGTTGTCTCCAATTCTTCGAAGAAGAATCACCATGAAATTGGTTTCCATGATTTTGACAGAAATTACCGCTACTCTTTCTATCAAAATTTTGTTGGAATCTACGAGCAAAGTTTTGACCATACGGAGCTGCCGAAGCAACTGGTAAACCTTCTTTCACCTTAGAGTTACCCATGGTTATGTGTGGGTGCGCAGTTACGTATTGGCAACAGAAATCTTCCATTTCTTTTATTGTTTTAGGTTTACGTTCATGAAGGAAAGCAAGGAAAGACTCATTGACAGACGACATGACTTTGTCTCTAAGTATTAAGTCCATAAGTCCTTCATAAGTTTTTTCCGTCTTAGATAGTTCAACCCATCGTGAGAAAGTAATGCGTATTCTTGCAATAAACTCGGAGAATTCAACTCCATTTTCAGGTAACATGTTTTTAAATTGTAGACGATAGCCGTCTTCGTTAAGCTGATATTTCTTTAACAAAGCGGCCCTGACAACCTCATAATTGTTCTTGTCAGGTTCATCCACCATATTTAATATACTTAGAGCTTTACCTGTCAGTATCCCTGATAACTGATAAACATATTTTGCTTTGTCTATGTTATGAGCTGTACATGCTTGTTCAAATCTGTCCAGATAGAACATTATGTCATCACTGGAAGGACTAAATGTTGGTAACTTAATCTTAAAAGTATCATTATTAGCCTTCCCAGAAGATGAACCCTTGTTTGAATCATTACCATTACTCATGCTCGTCAATTTCAATTTCTCCAACTCTAAAGCTAAGAGTTTTTCTTCATGTTCCATTTTTGCTTTCCTCTCATCAGACTCTCTTTGTAACTTCCTTTCTTCAGCTTGAGCCTGCATTTGAAGTCTTTCATTTTCAGCTTCTTTTTCAAGTCTTTTATTTTCAGCTTCTTTTTCAAGTCTTTTATTCTCAGCTTCTTTTTCAAGTCTTTTATTCTCAGCTTCTAGCTGTAGCTGGAGTTTTCTCTCCTCAGCTTCTGATTCCCTTTTTTGTTTTTCCATTTCCATTTGGAATCTCTTTTCATCCACCTGCATCTGCAGTTTCTTTTGTTCAGCTTCCATCTGCAGTTTCTTTTGTTCAGCTTCCATTGCTTTATCATATCGAGCAGTTGCAAATTCTTCTAACTTATCACCAGTCTTCCCAAGCAATTTACCCTGCTCAATAAAGTGCTCAAATGTAGACATGTTGTCTAACATATGAGTCCAAAACCTGAAATAATTAACTAATTTATTTCAAACCTAAGTGTAACAAGTCTTAATTAAGCACTTGTATATTCACATCACCTTATATTATCCCAGTCTCTGTGGGAAACAAGTCTCCAATCAAAGAACTTGTATATGAAATATCAACAATCAATTCTTGATCATAAGTGCACTTCTCATTCAATAGTGCACGACACTATTCATCATTCATTTATCATCAGTGTAGTAGTAACAGTGCATTAGCATAGCCCATTAACTAATTACTATAACTGTAAACAATGACTATGTAAACACATGCAGAATGTAAACATTGAAAATGTAAACAATACAAACAATGTAAACAATAACAATGTAAACAATAACAAAGATCAGCAACAATACAAAAACGTTCGCAGAAATCAACTAAAAATAAAGCAGAAATTAATGAAATATCACAAAAAATGTGACGATATCTGCGATAGAATTAAACAAAATACATGACACCACAGTGTATAAACAAAAATGTTGTATGAAACTAAATTATAGACAAGAGTAGGCTAACAAATACAAACAAATCAAAACAAAACTAAAGAATGCGAAATAATAACGAAAACAATATTAAAACATGTCATCACAGCTAACATAAATAGCAACAGAAGTCGCTTAGCAAATTCCAGTATCGGAAATTTGCAAACCCTACAGAAAACGCTCACAATAGACGACCTCTATGACGTGGCATAATCTAACGGAGACACCACCCAACCGAGAACCCGCTGAAATATAAACATATAAATATACAAATAACATATAGACATATAACATATAGAATGAGATGATACACAGAAGACTCAGCAGAAGTATAAGGGCACAGTTTACATACAAACAGGCCACTTAACTTATAGGCTTCCAATCGTAGAACAGCAGAAAAACGGATGTCAATCAACGTCCTAAAGAGCGAAGCTCCAACGATGATGGCACATCTGAACTGCTTCCACTGCTAACACGATGGTACAAGAGCTTCTGAAATACTGTGTGTTGAGTTGTTTCGGCACTTGACCTTCTAATCCAAAAGTAAGTTGATGGAAATCGGTACTTGGCCTTCTTCAGAAAACAACCCGTTTCAACCGGCACTTGACCTTCTCAAAAAACGACAGCACTGGAACCTTGACAGCAGCAACTTGCTTGACTTGCGTAAAAGATAACAGCAGTCCGAGTTATCCGGCAACATGTAACAACGCCGGGTACTGTCAAATTCTTGTTTCCGTCAAAAAGTTGAAATTTTGACTTTTACCGGGCAACGCCGAGTACTTTGAAAATTTTGAAGATGTTGACTGTATTGAAGAATGTTAATTTCTTGAAGGATGCTGATGAATTCTTGTTGAAAATGAAGTGGGTAAGGGACCCCGTGTTTGCTAGTACCAGAATCAAACCAGCTTATGGCCACCAAATGATGCGTGATGCCATATGATGATGGATGGTATCCGCATGTCTGGTTTTGTGTAGTGTGCAGATGTGTTCAGTCAAAACAATGTTCATACAAAAATAACTGGGCAATCCACATAGGACGTCAGTAAACTCACGACGTATAAAGTCAATGATTCTTGTAACAGCCGTTGACGTTTTTCTTCATTATTTATTGTGGACGCCACAGTGACAAAATGGTTACGCGAATATGTAGGCACATCAAACAGTCATTATCACAGCAACATTCAATACAGCAATAGACGGTAGACAGCATTACAATGATGAGTCAGATGCATGTTATATTTCATAGTGCTGTAAATGTAGTCAGGTGGAAAACTCCATCCTTTTCTATAACAGCCAGGAGATAACCAGATGTATGAGATCAGTTCACTCTCCTTAGTCTGACTTCAGCAAGACAGACACGTCTGCCGAAGTATAAATAATGTCCTCAAAAATATCCTCTAGATAATAAAGGTTTTCTAAACCTAGTTCATTTAACAAAGTAGCAAGTAATGGTCCTTGGTACATGCATCAACCGATGCAGTACAATGCAGCGACATGTGAGCTGGGAAAGAACATCTCGTGACGACGACTTTCGGAGACAGGCTATGAATCGAAATCGCTCACGACCCAAAATCGATAGAGTTAATGAAAAAGTCAATTTACCTTGCTTTCATGAAATACACAGAAATATCACGCCTCCCGACATGTGGGAAAACACTAGAGGTATTATCTCGACTAAACGAAATATCCATAAGAGGACTACACATCCCTGACAGAACAAAAGAAAGCGGAGATCCCCTCTTCAACGAGGCATCTCTTTCGCCATTCCAAATCGCTCACTCCACTAGTCGTGGGCGGAAACCGATCGACCAAAAAACAAGACAAGTCATGCGCAGTCCAGCGCAAAATGACACAGCTCAAACTTAACTGCATTCGATACCAACGCGAGAAGACAAATGCTTACCGAGAAAAGTGACTATAAATTTCAAGCAGTTGTTGCCCTTGCGTTATAAAATAGATATTGTAAAAAACGATGTTGCGAGAATTTATCACGCAACATATCACCACCTCCTCCCGAAGTGTTGTGAAGTGATTTAGTGTTAAAATCGCCGATTCCATTTTAAACTAGTTCTGTGTGCAGAGTGAATATTTTGATAGTTTGTTATTTCTTTAATCGTCGAGTTGCAGTGGAAATACAAAATAAATTATATTTTTAGCTTACTAAACAAGTAGCTGAAATAAGTTTAATTTAACGGTTAAATACTGAGTCGAAACTGTTTTAATAACTAACTTATAAATGCTAGATGCTACATCAGTGAATAGTGACGGAATACGAAGATATTCCTAAATTCCTGATGATTGATTTTTATATAACTTACTTTATGGGAAGTTTTAATTATAAGTCAAGCGGTCGGCTTGCTATTTAAAATGTAAGTTATATTGAGTACATATATGTAAATTATTTGATATGTGTTCTTTCTTTTATATAGTGAAACGGTGGTACCCAACTTGCCAGCGTTTAGTAACCTGAGAGACATATTTGTGAGAAGCATAGACATTTCCTATCTTTAACCACGTGGGTTTCTTTGTTTCAAGTAACACGGGTCTGACAGTGCATAAGCCATCAGAGAGAGACAGTAATAGCAACCCCACTAACGGTTTCTAAAGACTAGAAATATATATATTGGGCTTTTGAGCCAGGTCATATTGCTCCACAAATTTAAATGTACATGCTGCCTGGCGGCGAGAATATTACAAGATTAACATTCCGCAAGAGATTGTGACTAGTATTGTGGTGACAAAATATAGTACCTTCCTGGAAGTAGACACCGATCTGACATTCCTTAATTCTAGAATCCAAAGCTAATGACATTGTGCTCTGCTAACTTTCATGCCTGGACAAAATTTTATGTGACTTAATCAGACATTCGAAAAATTAGAACCCCCAAGGAATCGTTCCCTGAGAGTTTAGTACGTCTTTTGGAACTGGGGATTTCTTGATCAAGGACTGCATTTTCGGGTCTGTGTGAAGGTCCTAGAATTAGTATGTTCCCAGAAGCAGCGAGCAAAGTTGTGAGTATACATGTGTAAGAAAGGCCATGGCTGGATGAATGAGAGTACACAGGTCTGAGTGTTATTTTACCGGTGTATTATCGTCACACATTTGCTGTCTTAAATTTTTTTTTTACCTGCAGAATTTGTTACAAAATGCTAGAGTTTCTGTTTTTCTTAGGTTAAAGCAGATATATCCAACTCTGTTCATATATTGACGAGAAAGAAAGAAATCTCTTAGACTAAACCCTACGTATCTATAACTCTTTGGGCCATCATCTGTTCTCTTAACGGGGCTGTGGGCTAAACCTAGAGTTAAGATCATAACGGGGCTATCCTCCTTGTAGCATTTTCCTTGAATTTTATGACTATTTGTATATGTTTTTCCTTGATGTAATTTTTGGTGTTGTGAGAAATTTTGATATGATAATTAAAATATCTCTCTTGAACAAAAAAATCAGTGCGTTGGTCAGCTCGATCCAAATATCTGTATATCAGTGTTATAGTTTTCCCACGTCTGTGTGTTTACCTGTCGTCACGTGTATGTGCGTGCCCGTGAGTAGATAGAGATATATTAATATATATATCTGTGTGTAGACTGTCTGACGCCCTTTAAAAACGGTCGTAGAAGATAGGAGAGAGAGAGAAGATTATCTCGATTCTCAAAGACAGCCTCTATATCACATTCTATCATCTCACGTGTGGGAAATTCTATTGTGTTTTTCACCAGCTCTCACTGTATCTATCACTCATTCTAGCTATTCAGAAGGGACCAACCCTAGTCTTAATACTCCTATCTAAAATCTACGACATTCCTATACCCCTCTTCTTGTTATCTCAAGTCCGCCATCTTGCCACATTTTCCTTATATAAAAAGTCATGCAATACAACAACCTACTTATCTCCCCCTTGTTATCTCAAGTCCGCCATCTTGTAAAAATAGCCTCTTCTTGTTATCTCAAGTCCACCATCTTGCGCCTCCAGCGCGCCGTCATTTTTTGCTATTTAAAATTCACGCGCCTCCAGGCGTTTTTGCTATATAAAAGTCACGCGCCTCCATGCGCGCCTCCATGGCGCCTCCATAATCCTACCTAAGTCCGCCATTGTACACACACACACAAACACAAACACACACACACACACCAACACACACACACACACCAACACACACACACACACACACACACCCGCACGCACGCACTCACACACTCATGCACACATTGTAGAAAATAGTTCCAAAAGATGAAGAACTAATTGTAGATACTGTATTGAACTTGCCAGACAGGTAAGAAAGAAATGTGATCGAAAACCTTCACGGTTGAGATAAAGAAGAATACAACGAAAGGTTCAAGCCTCGGAAGGTGTAATCGAGATGTATGTAATCAGATAATCGTGCTCTACTGGCACATCCCAATGCATCGTATGATAGATCTCTAGGCGACGAAAGGAGAAAAAACGTTTTTAACCGTGGTAAATCAGGAATAGCCCTCTCTATCTCTCTACTTACTTAAAAGCAAAATGTCCACAGGTTTAAAGGTCATTTCACCACATTCCCAGTGAAAACCTGTTAGCTAGTTTCTAAAATTAACTTTATTCTTTAAAATGAAGTTAACATTCAGTAACATATTTAGTTTTAATTTTCCACCTCTTTGTTGATGAGATTGTAGGAAGCTGATCGTGCGGTATAGTGTGGCGTGGATCGTCTCCACTGCTCCGCAGTAGTGGTGCAGCAATGGCCGAAGTATACAGTCTGTATAATGATTCAAAATGAGATCATTGAACTGCCATGAACTTATATTCTCTCGCCCCTTCTATGAGGGAATTTTGACTCGTGGTTTCTTGAGTCCCCAGCTGATGGCGATTCAGCAACTATTAATTTTAAGTTTATGTATTTAACACAATGTGAGTCAAACGCGTGCAGGCATACAGTTCACTCTGTAGTGATTAATCCATCTATAGCTTTAAAGTTACAGATAAACAGGTTTAATGATCACTTTGAGTTTAACCAGATTTGAAATAAATAACTTGGTTTAGAAAAAGAAACACTGATATTGATTATCCTCGGATAATTTATATTGTGGCGGAAAAACTCGTGAAATGTTCATTGATTTCGCTTGTTTGCTACTTAACTTCCAGTGTGGAGTAGGTTGGCGTTTGTTTCAGCCGCTGTTGGTTCCCACCGGTGCTTTGGACTGTATATCTCTTCAGCAGTGAAGTCTGGTTGCTGTAACACGACTCACGCAACACATATGAGGTAATTACATAAGTTGTCAAGCGTCTTCAAGACCCGTCTGATGTTGGTATCTGGCGTCGATTGCTGGCATCTTGAACTACAAGCTCGTACCACACACTAAGAGGCTGATCAACTATAACAATAGCCACATTAGTGAGTTTGTTATACCATTTCAGTCCCCCTTATCTGCGCAAGCATCCATCTATGAAAGTCTGTATTTTTCTGGTTGTCAGTTTTGCTGTATTCCATATTTTAAAGCCGTCCAATAAGACTAACTTGATTTCTAAATCGAAGATTCTGATTTTTGAGTTAAACTTGATTTATTTTTATTTCCATATATTTTTCAGTGCAATGAATGTTCTTCTTGCCTTTGTTATCTTATTTTAATATTATCTGTAGCTCCAACTTGGTCTAAGTTGCTGCCACGATATATGTATGATTCACCCTTTATAGTGATGTAGGCCCCAGTGGCGTACTAAGGGAGGTGTGAGTGAGGCGATCCGCCACGGGTGGCAGCCAGGACGGGTGGAGGTGCCATCGGACACTATTATAACAGTACTTACCTTTGAAAATATGTTTATAATTGTGTTTCTTTACGTAGGCGGGGGTGCCAAAGGTAGGATCCGCCCCATGTACCAAATTGTTTAAGTACGCCCCTGATAGACCTTATCTCCCAATGCGATCTGGTTATCGTTATTGCACTTATTATCATAATTTTTGTTGTTTCTTTGTGTATTTTCAAACTCAGTGTCTGTGACCTCTCGTCACTCTCATTTTTTTTATTCCTCTGGTTATGGTTCTGGGACAAAAGAGCCAGATTATCAGAGAAATCTAGATCATAATGAGACAGACGATCCAGATCGTCAGAGAAATCTGGACTGTAATGAGACAGAAGACCCAAGTCATCAGAGAAATCTATATAATAATGGAACAGGTGTGCCTTGTCGTCAGAGAAAAATAGATAACAATGAGGTAGAAGAGCCAGGTCGTCGGAGAAATCTGGATAATAATGGGGCAGGTGTGCCTTGTCGTCAGAGAAATCTGGATCACAATGAGACAGAAGAGCCAGGTCATCAGAGAAATCTGGATCACAAAGAAACCGGAGAAACATGTCATCAGAGACAACCGGATAATAATTTGACAGAAGATTACAATGTGATCATAATGAGATAGAATAGTCAGGTCATCAGAGAAATCCGGATCATAATGAGAAAGAAGAGCCAGATCATCGGAGAAATCTGGATCGCAGTGAGACAGAAGAGCCAGGTCATCAGAGCAATCTAGATAATAATGGGACAGGTGTGCCCGGTTGTCAATGAAATCTGGATAATAATGAGGCAGGTGTGCATTGTCGTCAGAGACATCTGGATCACAATGAGACCAGAGATACAGGTCATCAGAGACAACCGGATAATAATTTGACAGAAGAGCCAGGTCGTAAGAGAAATGTGGATCACAATGAGACAGAATAGCCAGGGTATCAGAGAAATCTGAATCATAATGATATAGAATAGCCAGGTCATCAGAGAAATCCGGATGATAATGAGACAGAAGAGCCAGGTCATCAGAGAAATCTGGATTATAATGAGACAGAAGAGCCAGGTTGTGAGAGAAATATGGACGACAATGAGATAGAAGAGCCAGATCATCAGATAAATCTGGATCATAATGAGACAGAAGAGCCAGATTGTCAGAGAAATCCGGATCACAATGAGACAGAAGGGCCAGGTCATCAGAGAAATCTACATCATAATGGGACAGAAGAGCCAGATCGTCAGATAAATCTAGATCATAATGGAACAGATGAGCTAGGTCGTCAGAGAATTCTAGATCATTAAAATAGATTATACTGTAGATATACTTAATGATGAATCATTTCTCATTTCGCTCCTAATGGCACAAGGAGACATCACTATAGCTGGCCCATTTGTAGGAAACCTACACCAAAGCATTCTGGTGCTCCCTACACTAAAGCATTCTGGTGCTCCCTATACTAAACCATTCCAGTGCTCCCTACACCAAAGCATTCCGGTGCTCCATATACTAAAGCATTCCGGTGCTCCCTACAGGTGTGCTTTAGCATGCTTTAGCATTCCGGTGCTCTTGTAGTGGCGGTTTCTGTTGCAATTTGTTTGATATAATGACATTGCCAGCCCCATGCATAACCTCCTGTTAATCGTCTTTTACGACATGCCAGCGGGAGCATAAGCCTATTCTTTCTTTACTTACTTAGTCGTGCTTCTTCTACCCTGGGTGTAGAGGTTTGCCAGATAGAGCGCCAGTCTATCAAATTGGCTGTCTTCCTCCTGGCCTGGTTCCAATCTAGTCATCAGTCGTTCAGAGATTGTCTAATGTTGTCCTCCCAGCAAACTCTGGGTCAACCTGAAGGTCTGGATCCCTGGCTCTTGGTTTCCCATATTTGCCGTGGTGGTTTATCTTCCCCCATTCTGCATCTTTCTTTGTGTAGATTAATAGTGTCGTTGATGATTCACATTATTGTTGCACGTGTGGAAAATTTTACAGTATCCGCAGACCAGACCACTTATTGATATTTATTGGTATGTATGTATTGTCTATCTAGGCCGTATAGTACCTTTCTTTTATCTCTTACGGGAAACTATATCAGGTCATTTGACTAGTCAGACGTTTTATTTTACTGCCGACTTTGCGGTTTGACATGTGATAAGGATTACTGTAGTGAATGATATTGATTTAAAGATGGTGGGTCAATACCAGGTCACTGGGCGTAGGATAACAGCAAAGTTGTCTTTAATTATGCTATGTATATTCTTAGCAGTGGCCGATTGGCTAAGCCGTTGTTGTTGTTGTTGTTTAACTCGGACTGCATAGCTCCTCGCTTTCTTGCAGTCAATACCATGTTGAAGGCTCCTTAGTATTATCTACACTGTAGATCTTGACTTTTCCTGTGGCTTTTCTGCCATTCCGAAACGTGTTGAGTTAAAGTCATGAGCTCCAGTATCTCCAGCTTGGCTTGCATTTAAAGGGTCATCACTTCTGGTCCCATGCTAAGAGAAAGAAGCGTGTGGCATGCTGTGCATTCCTCACCATCAAGTGGGGTTAAAATAATGTGCTATGGTTCTGGGCTCTCCCAAGGAATTGTCTACACAGAGCCACTTCTCAGCTCCCCATGCCCATCATAGTCCCATAGTGAGATCTTCCTGCATGCAGCCAACCAGGTAAAAAGCCAGTGTTAAGTCTCTGACTCAAGTGACTCCTCCAAGCTAAGTGTGCAAAGCTGGGTTCTCAACATGTTTCAACACAGGGGAAAACCCTGGAAGTGTGTGGATGATTTCAAGAGTCAATAAGAGTGTAACTGGCCTCACAGACAGGGGTTCACTTCCACATTTGAAGACTGTAGCATTGTGCTTAGCTGGTGGTCATATAAGGATGATTCCAGATATGCCTCCATACATTGTCTAAGCCATTAGAGCGTGTTCCTCTCGCGGCACAGTTACCTGATTATGGGATTAAACACCAGGTAGGTCATGCTTCAGTCGTTCCAGCTGTGTATATGGTACTTTGCTTTTGAATTAGGAAAGACAAAAGCAAGGAGGAAGGGAACGATACGGTTGTGCGATCTCACGTCCACTCCGTCAATATCATTTTTTTCTTCATTTTTCTCTTTCTCCTGTGACGGGGCCGGGGCAGTTGGGGGTTTGCTGTTTATGCAGAGAGTGTTAGATGTAGATACTAGCTTGTCCGCTAGAGTTAGTGATTTCTCTCTTACAGTCTTACAGGAATCCTCCAGGTTCTGGGACTATCCTCTAAGGAGTATTAGTTAGGAGCAGTTCATAAAGCATTACAGTTTTCTTAACTGGCATTCTTTCCTTCCTTTCCAACATAAATGTGTAGCAAGGCATATAAATGGACGACCTCTCTTTGGTCTCAACGTGAACTTTATTTAACTCAACATATATACATAATGGCGTGAAGGTTTTTTAGTATATTTCATTCAAATACCATGGTACATTTCTCATTTTACGTAACGTGGGAGACTGACATCATGTGAATCACTCCGATTCAATATTTGAGGAATATTCATCCCTGCTCAATACTATTCAATGTGTACGTATAAGTTTGCAGTTTATCACTCTGCTTGTTCATTAATTCAATAGCTCTGGTTCAAACTGCTATGATTGTTCCTTTAGATTTGCAAAAACTATCCTGTCTTGAACTGACAAATATTATAGGATAAATATGGCAAAACACTTACTGTCTTCCAGTTCGGAATATAAACACAGTTAAATACACTTTGGAATTTAAGCACGATAAACTTCAGATTTTCTAATCCAAAATTAGAAAATTCTTGATTGCAGTAAACCACTGCGGTCAGACACGTCAGCTTGTCTCTCAAGCTAGTCACGCAATGCTGACCTTTATTTTCGTTCCGGGCCGCTGGGGAAAAATCGCGTCTGTTCTATATTTTCTGAGCTGACGATTGGGTAAAAATCACGTGACTAATTTTGACATGTAACGCGACTCTATCCTAATTAAAATTTAATCTGTTTCTAGGAAAGTAGAAATTTATATGCTAATCTGGTTTTTATAGCCTGTTTCCAAAGGAACAACTATGTACACGGCTACACTCCTATTCAATTCGCTTATTATTTGGCAATAATTGTTTGCCCTTTCATTCATTCCTTTTACTCTCTTTGCTGAATCTAGTAGGGTGAAGTTTCTAACACTCTACTCCCCTACGGACGTATCTGCTTTACACGCAGAATTGTTTACGTTCCGCAAGGTACATGCGATAATACCTGGTAATTATACTAAAAGGCACCAGCAAAAGGACAATTCAGTTAAACTTTAAGTATAAAGTTAAATTTCCACCTACGTCTCAATGCGAGAACTTTATATCTATCTAAATTACTCTACCTGCTTACAACCAAAAGAACAACTGAAAGAGTTAATCAGCATAGGAACGTCCCAACATCACACAAGAAACTAAGTAAACGAACGGGGGAAATGAGCATTAAGACCTACAAGCTCAGAGAGCCAGAAAATAAGACCAGATATCAGGGGCTTATTGCTGCAGCGGTGAGCAACACAGAAGAACAACCTGATGACTTGGGAACCCTCTGGCTTAAATTCAAGGACAGCTGCTGCAGAAGCATGTGGTGAAGTCCGACTTGGGAACAAGAGAAAGAGGACACCTTGGTGGACAGAGGAAGTCAAAGAGAAAATAAGAGATAAGAAAATGGCATGGAAACAATACTTAGGAGCTAAAAACACAACAGGACAAATGGAGAAATATAGAGAATATGTGACACTCAGATCAGAAGCAAAGAACATGGTACTAGCAGCAAAACAGAAGTATTGGGAAGAATTTGGAGAAAAGCTAGAAAAAGATGCGCAAGAAAACCAGAAATTGTTCTATAAGACCCTAAAGAACATGAGGAAGGAAAAACAATGCCCTCTCAAATTCATAAAGGACAAGCAAGGCAAATTGCTCACTGCCCCGAAGGAAGTAATGGAAAGATGGAAAGAATATTTCTCAGAACTCCTGGATGGTGAGCATGGTGAAGCAACAGAAATGATAACCACTAGCACAGAAGAGAAAACCAATGATGGTGAAGATGACATAAAGATGGAAGAACTGAAGGCAGAACTATAGTAAATCAAGATGGGCAAAGCAGCAGGGCATGATATATATATATATATATATATATATATATATATATATATATATATATATATATATATATATATATATATATATATATATATATATATATATATATATATATATATACAGTAGAACTCCATTTATCCGAACCCCATGGGACCGAGCATCGTTCGGATAATCAAATGTTCGGATAATTGGATTACATGATGTATCGAGTACATGTACACATATTTCTAAAAATAATTAACAATCACAAGGAAAATACACTATAAAACATATTTACTTGTACTGTAATAATAATACCCACACTGTATTAGATCACTGTATCACCAAAATCTTTCATTACACTGCAGTGCATGTACTACTTGTATTAATTATTTTTGTTAAGAAAGAGAAATGTTTTCAAAATAACATTACAAACAATTCAAAACCAGGCGCAACTTACGTATACATGTACTTGCACAGATGTAGCCCACTATTTAAAATAATGAGGAATCCTCTTTTGCGCCAAACTGGATAGTCTGCTTTTGGCTGCTAAGTCCCGCATTCTCTTCAACAGCAGAAGCTGTGTAGGACAGCTGTCATCTTCTTGCTCGTACCAAGCCATCGCTGTTTCTAGTGCTATAAAGGCCTCTTCAGGACTTGGTCGACGTTTTGGGTTTTCTTCATAATCTACAAGTACATCATGTACTTCTGAGGAGTCTTCATCATCGGTCACTACATGTATTTGGTTTTCTTCTTGCACAAAAGACAAAATTTCTTCGTCATTCAAAAACTGAAAACCAGAATCATTATCATCTTCTAGCCACATGTGTGCATCATCTTTGTCACAGTCCGAAAATCCGGGCATTGCTTGAAACAGTTCCACAACTTCATTTATACAATCATCATTTGTGTCCACTGCAGTAGTTTCATTTCCTCCTTTTTTCCCAAGCAATCTATTCCAAGCCTTGTTGAGATTATCTTGTGACAGGGTGGTCCAAGCATCAGCTTACATATAGCAGCAGTCTTTGAGATTAAGCTTTTTTTGAAAACGCCACCACACTTTCTTCATCTTCAGCCAACAATAAACGACGCAGGACTTCCTTCTTGTACATCTTTTTAAGCTTTGCTATAACACCCTGATCCATTGGTTGAATCAGTGCTGTTACATTGGGAAGCAGAAAAATTACTTTAAAATTTGCATCAACTGCATTCAATGTATCCGTCTCTGGATGAGATGGTGCATTGTCCAGTAGAAGAATTACTTTTCCAGTTTTCTTTTCTTGTTCTTTCAACCTCTTCACATTTGGGATGAACTGATTTGTATACCAATCAAGAAATATTTCACTATTCATCCAAGCACTCTTCTGTGCTTTGTAGCACAATGGGAGACATGTCACATTCTTTAAACAACGTGTTTTTTTGGCTTTGCCGATCATTAGCACCGGTAAACGATGACTTCCACTGGCATTCGCGGCTACCAAAATTGTTACTCTCTCTTTGCACTTTTTAAACCCAGGGGCAGCTGCTTCGCGCTGAGATGCAAGTGATTTTTGAGGCAATGATTTCCAGTATAAGCCAGTCTCATCGGCATTATACACATCATCGAGTAAATAACCTTCTTCTTCCAAAAAAGCCAAGAATGTTTCTTTAAAATTTTCAGCGGCAGTTGCATCGCTAGATGAAGATTCCCCTTGAATCTCCAATTCTCGTATGCCATGACGAGATTTAAAGTTTCTTAACCATCCCTGGCTAGCCTTAAAGTCAGGAGGACCGTCAAGTTGACTGTTGAACTGAAGTGCCTTTTCACACAATAGAGAGCCAGAGATAGGTTCCCCTTTGCTTCTTCTTTGCACAAACCATATATACAAAGCCTCTTCCAATTTCAAATCTTTCGCATTTCTCATGGTTTTATGTTTCTTCGACCCATTTTCACTATCCAATTTCGATGCAAAACTCATAATTTTATCCTTGTTACTTTTGATGTCAGAGACGGTAGCTTTCTCAACATTGAAAATCCTCGCAAATGAAGACACAGTTTCACCTTTTCCTAGTCTCTTGATAATTTCTGTTTTCGTTTCAATTGACAAAACATTGCGGTTCCTTTTATATGCTTTAGGCCTACTGGAAGATGCCAGGTCGCACAGAGAAATACGTGTACACCAAAATTATTCTGCTGTAGTAGCAGACACAATTATTTTAAGTTGAACTGTCTGTTTAGCCAGTGTTCTGCCTAGAACTCACACGTACACTGGATTGGTAAACCAGATATTAACGGACTTTATGATCTAACTGACTTCATGTACGTAAGCGACCGTCCATTAGCCCATCTCATTGTCTACAAATTGTTCGCACACATTTGAAGCTTGCCGCATCAAAAGATTCAGAACTGTAGTCTAACGTGACTGGTGGAGACTGATTTTTTTTTTCTGGAAAAAGTGTTCGGATAATTGGATGTTCGGATAATTGGGGTTCGGATAAATGGAGTTCTACTGTATATATATATATATTTGAAAAGTTCAATGAGGTTCTTCTTAAGCTACAAGGAAATGAGATCAGTCTGATTAAAGTGAAAGGAATTACCATGGGGTTCATCAACAAATTGACATTATATAAAAATAATCTTAGTCGCCGAGAACTTTCTCATTTTCCATGTTTACTGCAGTTAGGTGGGGACAGGCTTAAAGATTCAGATTTATAGGTTTATTGCAGTCATTTGGACGCTATTAAAAATGATATGAGCATAAGATTTAAAGACTTGCAAGAACTAATAATACCGGATTGGGTGATTAATCCGTTTGAATCAGACGTGGAACAAGTTAGTCAACATTTACAAGAAGAATTAATTGAGCTAGCAAATGACTTCGAGGCAAAAGCACGATTCAGTCACACACATTACGAAAAATGTTGGATCCAGCAAAGGCTTGCGTATCCCGTTCTTTGTCGTGAAACTAAATTGCTAATTACAGCATTCCTAACGTCGTATGTGGTGGAGAAGGGTTCAGTGCAGTAGTGTTGCTACTGCAAAAGCAACGAAACCGATTGCAGATTTGTAACAGAGGATTTTAACAAACTTAGAACCTAATATTACAAAACTGGCTGAGTCACACCAAGCGCAAGGATCTCATTAAGTTTCATTAGTAAGTGAATTTTTATATAATTATATCATTATTATCAACTAATAATTTTTTAAATTTTTTCATGTTTAAAGTGGTTACATAATGAGAGGCTTTAATATTCAGATTTGAAGATATATATGCAGTCATTTAGGCGCTATTTAAATGATATGATTATGATAGTTATAGAGTTGTAAGAACTAATTTTATATCATTTGCTCCGCCAATTTGTAATTCAAGGGTAATGAACTTGTGGTGTATATAATTCTGTACTTAAACACATATTTAATATAACTAGGCTTTTATAAAT
The DNA here is from genome assembly GCA_024509875.1 of Oreohelix idahoensis. Lineage (NCBI taxonomy): Eukaryota > Metazoa > Mollusca > Gastropoda > Stylommatophora > Oreohelicidae > Oreohelix > Oreohelix idahoensis. Next base: position 237,148 of record JAMPIV010009734.1, read on the forward strand.
GTGCTTTCTCTTTTTCTTTATATTATAAGAAAATATAACTCATTAACTGTGTTGCTATTTTAAACGTATGTTGGAATATATTTATATGTGTGTGTGTTTGTGTATACACGATAAAGAGCAAGGGGTGCTAAAAGGGTGGGGGGCTTTTTAAAATATTAGTTGTCAAAAGGGGGCGTTGCTACTATCAGGGTTGAGAAACACTGCTTTAGACCATTTGTCTTACGACATGCCCATGACATTAACTGTGCAGGTCATTTGGGTATTGCAAGAACAAAACAGAGGGGTTTGTCTCACTTCTTTTAGTCTGGTGTGACTAAAGATGTAAAAGTTTTTTGTCGCACATGCTTAGTGTGACAGAGTGTCGCAACGAAAAGGCCTGGACATAACGCACCCATTCAGGCCTCTGACATTTCTTTGCATCCATTCGCAAAGATGGCTATCGATCTTATTGGTCCAATAAAAGTCACTTCAGCTTGGGGTCATAAATACGTGCTAACATGCGTTGATATGTGTACACGTTGGCCCGAGGCAATTCCATTGAAAACGATTTCTACTGTTGACATAGTGGATGCGCTATTTTTAGTATTCAGCAGATTGGGTTTTCCCGAAAACACACAGTCTGATCATGGAACCCAGTTCGTTTCTGATGCTATGAAGGAAGTGATGAAGATGTTTGGGATTGAAAGATCGCTAAGTTCAATGTATCACGCGCAATCCAATGGTAAAATTGAAAGACTAAATAAGAGTTTGAAACAGATGCTGGACAGGGTTACGGCTAGGTATCCACAAGATTGGGATCGAATCTTGCCTGTCATCCTGTTCGCTTATAGGGAAATTTCCAACCAAAGTACGGGATTTTCTCCTTTTGAACTGGTATATGGTTCAAAGCCTCGAGGTCCAATGTCTATCTTAAAACAATTACTTATTGGTACTAACATGGATGTGGAGGTTCAAATCTCTTATCAATATGTGGTAAATTTAAGACAAAAGATTATTGACGCATGCCAGATAGCAGTACAGTCGTCAGAAAAAAGAAAATTAAAGGCTCGATTGTTTTTCAATCAAAACAGGAAACTGCGCCAATTATGGCCAGGTGATGAAGCCTACGTATTACTTCCAAACAAGGATAATAGATTACTTGTTTCGTGGAAGGGTCCTTACACAATTTTAGACAAATTATCAGATGTTGATTATGTTGTAGATGTTAAAGGAAAGGAAAAAATTGTCCATATTAATATGTTACAACAGTTTCATACTCGACCGCCACATCTGCGTCCTATCTTTGACACTATTGACGAATCTGTTGATCGTCCCTCCTCTTTAGCTGTTATTCAGGAGGAAACTTCTGATTTTTCTGATGGTGGTGAACCAATACTATTTTTACCTGATGTCCATCTGTTGGCTACTGAAAATTGGGAAGATATTTCCATTGCTCCTACTCTATCTTCTGATCAGAAAGAACAGATCTCTGACTTACTACAATCTTTTTCTGATGTGCTCACGGATGTTCCTGGGCATACAGATATCATTCAACATGATATCGTGTTAACAGATTTCAGACCTATCAAACTGAAACCTTAACCTATCCCGATTCATTTGCAATCTCAGGTACAAGAAGAAATAAAACAAATGATTAGGTTAAACATAATTGAACCGTCTAATTCACCATATAGTTTTCCCATGGTTTTGATCTGGAAAAAAGACAAATCTATTAGAATTTGTATAGATTTCAGACGTTTAAATGCTGTCACGATCCAAGACGCGGAGTCTTTGCCCGTGCTTGAATCACTTCTTGGTAGATTATCTACTGCTACATTCTTTACAAAGTTTGATCTATCCAAAGGATATTGGCAAGTGCCATTATCTGACAAATCTAAGCCTTATACAGCTTTTGCTACACCTTTAGGTTTGTTCCAGTTTAATTGCATGTCTTTCGGTCTTGTGAACGCTCCTGCTACCTTTGTTCGCATGATGCGTAGACTATTTTCTGATCGTGAGGATTTGATTACCTACATAGATGATATTTGTCTGTTCCATCATACTTGGAATGATCATGTCAACGGAATCCATTCTTTGTTGAACACCTTACGCTGTCACAATATTACTGCTAGACCCTCCAAAACCAGAACAGGTTATACTGAAATTACCTTTCTTGGTCACAAAGTAGGAGATGGATTCTTAAAACCTGAAGATTCTACTGTTTCCAAAATTCTGAATCTTTATATTCCTCGAACAAAAAAACAAGTTCGGAGTTTGTTGGGCCTCATAAACGTCTATAGACGGTTTCTACCCAGTTTTTTTTCAGATATAACTTCAGTTCTGTCTGCGTTAGTGAAAAAAAAAACGCTCCAAATAAAATAATATGGTCGCATGCGTGCCATGTAGCCTTAAACGGGATCAAACTTGCCTTCTCAAAATCTCCAATATTAAGATTACCTGACATTCGATATCCTTTTGTTCTCAGAGTCGATGCGAGTAATTCAGCGATCGGGGGAACATTAATGCAGGAATTTGAAGGCCACATGCACCCGACTATGTACGTTAGAAGGAAATTATCGCCTACGGAGCAACGATATCCAATCATCGAGAGGGAGTTACTGGCGATAGTCTTTGTTTTTAACAAACTCCAGAGGTATTTGATGGGAGCCCACTTCACTCTGGAGACAGACCAGAAGGCCTTGACATATCTCCAGACAGCCAGATTCACGAATAAAAAAGCAGCGAGAGCCTCGTTAGCTATCCAGCCATATGACTACAGCATCAAGGCTATAAAGGGTAGTCTCAATGTGGTGGCAGACGTCCTTTCGAGATGTGTCAAAGACACCACGTCATCTATCAACTCAACAAGTCCAGATGATGCACGTAATTCAATCTAGTTCATATATGTACATTGAGATGTCGTGTTCAAGAACTTTTTGCTTCAAGAATCACGTAATCTAAGGTCACTGAATGGATTGTACAGTTATTACATATATATATATATGACTGATTATTGGAATGTGACCCTGAGCTGATAGCCATCAGCTGCTTTTTTTTAACATGGTTTTCGCCCAGTCTGGTGTAGCGCCTTAGGGAGATTCGCGACGACTTTGTGCGTTCAGTAGCAGTATACTCCCAGGTTGCTGAATCTATGTCCAGTGCGCTCATGTATCTCTTGCACACATCTTTGAACCTCAGCTGCAGTCACCCAACTGTCCTTTGGTATGGTCTTGTTGCACCACGCTGCCTGCAGGACCCTTAAGCGTAATAGGCCGCCTGATGCTCCCATGTACTTAACCATTTCTGGTGTTATACCATCATGCCCTGCTGCTTTGCCCTTCTTAATTTTCTCCAGTGCTGCCTTCAGTTCTTACATCTTTATGTCATCTTCACCATCATTGGTTTTCTCTTCTGTGCTAGTGGTTATCATTGCTGATGCTTCACCATGCTCACCATCCAGAAGTTCTGAGAAATATTCTTTCCATCTTTCCATTACTTCCTTCGGGGCAGTAAGCAATTTGCCTTGCTTGTCCTTTATAAATTTGAGAGGGCATTGTTTTTCCTTCCTCATGTTCTTTAGGGTCTTATAGAACAATTTCTGGTTTTCTTGCGCATGTTTTTCTAGCTTTTCTCCAAATTCTTCCCAGGACTTCTGTTTTGCTGCTAGCACCTTGTTCTTTGCTTCTGTTCTGAGTATCACATATTCTCTATATTTCTCCATTTGTCCTGTTGTGTTTTTAGCTCCTAAGTATTGTTTCCATGCCATTTTCTTCTCTCTTATTTTATCTTTGACTTCCTCTGTCCACCAAGGTGTCCTCTTTCTCTTCTTCCAAGTCGGACTTCACCACATGCTTCTGCAGCAGCTGTCTTTATGATGTCCTTGAATTTAAACTAGAGGGTTTTCAAGTCATCAGGTTGTTCTTCTGTTTTGCTCACCGCTGCGGCAATAAGCCCCTGACTGGCTCTCTCAGCTTGTAGGTCTTAATGCTCATTTCTCCCGTTCGTTTCCACTACTATCTCACATTTTAAAACAAGATAAGAGGAATGAACCAACCTGGGTCCAAATAGATTGAAACCAAGAAATTAATATCTCTGGCGGACTTTAAGCTAGTCAACTACTAACTTGGAATACACAGCTATAAACATCACCATTAACCCTAATCAATTAGTATTAACCCCTTGACACTGCCACATAACGTGTTAAATGACATAACGTCCTTTTTAACTGGCGCTACCACACTGCCATGTGGCGTACATGGACTAGCCAGCGTAGTCTGCACTGCCTTAGCAGTATATACATGCTTTGAAGGCACCTCGACATTTGTCACTTTGTCATTCCACGAAATATTTGGCGTAAACAACCGTAGATGGAAGGTATTGAGTCTTCTTTCTTGCTTAGCATAGGTAGTCCATGTCTCGTTGTCATTTAGAAGCGAGCTGGTGACACAGACATTATATACTACAGCTGTCGTCTTCATTGTGAGTGAGTTTGGAGTTCCCCCAAACACGCTTACGGATATATATATATATATATATATATATATATATATATATATATATATATATATATATATATATATATATATATATTCTTCTTCTTCTTCTTCCTCGTTCGCCTTCAGACCTCCACATTAATGACTCTAATAAAGACAGTAGTCAACTCAATGTTCCCGGCATCTCCAAACATTTTTTCGTTGACAGAAGTGGGTTGTTGCCATATGCTACTCCGTTCATTACTGTAGGTTGGGCAGTACTGCAGCAGGTATTCGACTGTCATCGGTTTGCTACCGCAGGTGCAGAGATCTGTTGCACCAATTTTGTATTTGTGGTATAGATGGTATCTCAATCTGTTGTGTCCAGTCCGTAGCCGAAAAATAATGACCTGTTCGTTCCTGGATAGTTGATGATATGCACCATTTTTCAAATGGCCCGGCTGATCTCTTTCCCATTTGGACTTGAAAGTAGCCTTTATAATAGTCTTTGCCATTGCGTAAGTTGTCTCTATATCATTTTGTTGTAAGGCACCTCCTTCCTTAGCAAGTTTGTCTGCCTCCTCATTTCCTGGTATGTTGCAATGGGCTGGTATCCACTGGATTGTGCACTTGTTGAAGCGTTTGGCCAGTCTTTCAAGAGAGTTTATCAGATCTTTCAATCCTTTAGCATGGTGGCTCTTCGGCGAGCTGGTGACACAGGCATTATATGCTACAGCTGTCGTCTTAATTGTGATTGAGTTTGGAGTTTCCCCATATATATATACATATATGTGTGTGTATGTGTGTGTGTGTGTGTGTGTATCCTTCGTTGGAGTTGATAACTCGGTTGATTGGAAGGGATGGTTGCACCCGTATGGCTTAGTTCCAAATATACTGATATACAGAGCTAAACAACATAATATTATGTTGAATTACCTTCGGCTGGGGCCTCAATAAATACGAGTCAAGTGTTAATCGTGACACGATTACTCTTCTCACAGAAGTGGGATGAGGATACTAACTTTACAACAAACCTAGTAAACGCAGCTGTTGTACTTGCCATCCTAAAAACCGCGTGCAACTCCATGAAAAAGACGCACAACCCTCCTATTTACACCACTGCCAAGACTAATCTTGAGCAAAGGTCGCTACCTTGAAAAACTCATCCTTTTATTTCAACTGTCGGGCAATTCGTGAACCACTATGGCAGATCAAGGGAGAAAATCCGCGACAGCAAGTTTCCTGCAAATGGACAACGAATGCAGTCGTAGCTCCGTGTTCTAAAGGGAGCAGAAAGAAAGATTGTGATACTGATGATGATAGTGTTTCTTTCTTTAATTCTCATATTCTCTTGTTCTTGTGTATTGTTTGCCTTCCTCGACTTGTCTTTTGTTCCATTAACTTTTACCATTATTTAACTCAGGGGTTCTCAACCTTTTTGTTATATTGCCCCTTCTGAGCCTCATTTACCTCTGTGGCCTCCCACATAGTTCCTGTTAGCTGGAAAAAAAAGTACTTTACCATCTTACTGTGGTCCCCTAGAAATATTGTATGGCCCCTTTTGGGAAGAAAAGGGGGAGGGGGGGGGGGGAATATGGCCCACGTTGAGAATTACTGATTTAAACGATCATGTTTATTATATCCACACATTATCATCATCATGATTTCTCCCCCGCATACTGTGGAGCATACGCCTTCAAATAGTTCACGTCAAGTCTTCCTGACCTGTGCCATCCCAGCAATGTCTTTCTTTGCCTTCTTTATCCATTTCATATCTGTATCCTGTTCCATTCTCCTTATATTTTGCCTTTCCTTCTGTTTTTCTTATCCTGGGAATTCCAGACGAAGGGCTGCCCTGTCATACTATTAGCAGGTTTCCTCAGTGTGTCATGTCAATGCTAGTGCCTACTACTCTAAGCTCACCTGTTGTTCCACTTGAATGTATTCATACAGCTGTGACTAAATCGAAACACGTTCTAAAGGCTTTACCTGTTGATAAATGGTTATTTTTGTGATATTTCTCGTCCAGTCATTTTGTTCTTTAAATGGGTCAGGTTACCGACTGTTGGGGCCCTGACAAGGTGTACTGTTAGATGCGTATATTCTGATGGAATGAGTGAGTGTAAACATCAATAATGAAGACGCGAATGGATGACAGTTCTACAGGTACACAGGACACTCACTCCAATCACATGTAGAAGTCAAGGATGGCTGGAACTACTGTGGTCGTTTCATACTGTTTAATTGGATACAGAAAAAGGTCGACATCTATCATCATACTGTTGATCAATGGTCTACAATCTTAAGTTGGCATTCATGTTGAAGAACATTACAATGGAACATCCGTAGACAAGCCCTTAGATTTCCACTGTTTATAAATATAATCATCAGGCCTTACTGACCGAGCATGTCAGTTAATAAATAATGTTCAAGCATGACTCCTAGACAGAACCTCTTTTCTAGCGAAGATTTCTTTCGGTAAAGTTCAGCAAATATTTCTGAAGACAATGTTAACCCACCAGTATTGGGTTTTCTTTATAACTGTGATCTCTTAATCATCACCTGATAATAAGGGGCATCCCTGTTCTCTGATCGATGATCGACAAAAAATAGGATCCAAAATGGCTTCTGGTTCCAGTGAGCATTACTCACTATACAAATGCATAGTAAAGCTTCAATAAAGGCTTTATTCATGAACACAGATGTTTCTACAAGAATCAGCATATTCTTTCATCATAACTGCTGCATACAATCATATTCAGTGCTGCTAGGTAACATGTCATCCCGAGATATTGATATAGGTAATCGTCCTGTAGACGTCTGCCCATCTAAGCCTAGTGTGACAGGGGCGCTAGATGTACCTCACACCCAAGACCCGTGCACCAAGAAAAATTTATAAAGGATCGTTTGACAGGGGTTGCAATTATTGGTTGCTTGCAACCCTCTCAGCAGCAGACTTAACAATTCAAGCAACCCAAAGCCTTATGCAGATCAACATTTAATTCTACCGAACAGAACTGAACACCAAACAAACAATCCAACAAACAATCCAACAAACACCCAGTCAGTGTTCATAGACTGTCTGAAAAATAATAAATAAAACAACGTCTAAGTGAACATCAATAGCATGGATAATAACACTTACCATACAGAAAACATGCGCCCACCTGATATCATCAACTATCTCACACACTCATGCGTGTCGTCCAATGCGACTAGTATGGTGTTGTGCATGAGGCTGGCAATCGCACCGGGTAACATAGGTTGCTACCGAAACCACTACTGCAAGAGCATCTGAATGCTTCATGCTGAGGCAAACCACACCGGTGGCCCCATGCTCCCTCAGGAGCGGAGAAGAGAAATATACATCTCCAAGTACGCCCACGTGCTCTCACAAACCATGTTCACATAACAATAATAATCAACTGGACATAAAATAATATTCTTCAATACATGTACAACAAATAATCTCAATAATGAGAATTAACTACTACCTCTCAACCGACCCACATCAATACTCGTTCCCGCACTCTGAACATGTCGTAAGTGACGACTGGTGCGCCTGGCCACAAGCGTGTCGTATATGACCCCTGACGAAACACATTATTACAGGAACAACCATTGTAATAGCATAAAAATGCTTCTGTTGACTTGTGGTGGACACCAGCCGCATTGGTGTTTCCATGCTCCACCAGGAGCAAACAGAGAAACACCTGTCTCAACTTGCCTTACGCACCAGAAATCTAAATGACTATTCTCCCTTCTAAGTAACCACTAAAGATAAACAGTAGAATAATCAATAATCGTGAAATACACTTAATTACTTTTACATTAAAGGATAAAATAAAATTACTCTTACATTAAAGAATAATATTCTTGGCTTTAACCAAAAACTGGAACTAAATACACCGCGTGTCGCTCGGCATAACATATTATAGGTTTAACACGCGGAGCGTGTTTGCTCAGACTCGTTATCACCGCCTTTTATCACCACGAGGCTGCTATCTTGCGATCGTTAATCTTATCTAAATTTCCAGTGGAATAGCCTTTTTGAAGAATGAAATAATCGCTCTTAAACTTTCACATCTATCTATCTATCTATTTATCCCATTAAACATTAAAATAGCCACATCGATATAATTTCAGAATCCTAGAAAACTAATGCTAATTTAAATTAACTCACGTGCTCAAGGCATTTACAGCTTGGCTCTTGTGTGTCTTCTTCGTCTGTTCTCACTGGGCGGCTGTCTCAACATTAGACCAGTTTCGCCACTTGCTACCCCTTTTTATAAGCCCTGGCCTAACCACTCAATTTACTGCGCGCTACGCGTATTAATCTGCGCCACACAGATAACACACGCGATTATTGCTCCAGAATGCATGAAAACACAGATTTACACAACTAGAGCAAAAACACAACTAATATGTAGGCTTATTATGGCCTTGTAATAAATCTGCTTGAAGATAACGTGATCAAAAGGCACTAAACCACATAGACAATATGACTGCCCAGATGGGGCCAGCGCCTAGAACGACAGACCTCAAGATGGCGCTGTCACATATTCCCCGCCTGATTTTGTTGTCGTCCCGACAACTACACTAAATCAGGCTCCCCAGTCGTATTCTCCAAATCTGGAGGATCACCTTTTCCTTCACTTCGTCTCAGGTCATTGCCGGTGACTCTAATGCTCGGACTCGCTCTGTCCATTCGTTGGATGATATATGGACCCCCTGTCATTGTGGGAGCACGAACTACAACGTACTCGTCTTCTGACCACATATCACGAATCTCGGATCTCTCAGCGTCGTGCATTCTCTTCTTCACCAATTCTCCGACCTGTAGTGGAGTAGAACACGACAGCTTGTCACATCTCTCTTTCCGGACTGCTGCAAAACTCTGCAACGGTGGCTCTGCTCTTACGTGCGCCCCTCGTAGCCTGGAAACGTGTCCTTCAACGAGTTTTAGATGAGTCTCCTCCTCTAAATGCCGACCACTTTTCCTGGCGCCCTTATGGTGACAGTTGCCACGGCCATCTCTTGGCTTGCACTGTGACGGCAATGTAGATGTGTTGGTACGCTTAGAGAGGGCGCTCTTTGATGGGCAAACCGATATCAAATGGTCCGGGGACCTACAATGGAAACATCGCTTAGGAAGCGGGCCCTGGGGACACTTGGCTGCCATGTGGTTCGAAAGGTCTCCACAGTTGAAGCATCTTATTTTCCTAGGCTTCCTCGGTGCCCTGGGTCGCCTCCTGCTACCCTTACATCCCTGGCCGCCTTTGACTTTCTTCCCTGCAATAAGCACCTCACACTCCGGTCGACCACCAACCCTCTTTATCTTTGAGCCATTCTGCTCCCCTTCTGTAACCTGACTCCCAGCCGCAGAGGGGTCTAGTTTAACGCCTGTGGACATCGATTCTGTACGTGGCCTAGTTCTCTGCATCTAAAACAACGAACTGTCCTGGTACGTCTCCCCTGCTCCTGAGACATCGCATCAATTTTAGCCTCTAATTGAGCCACCTGTGCTCTCAGCCGCTCTACTTCTGCGTTTAATGCATGCGTATCTGACACAGTCTCTGTTCTTGCCACTTCAACACTGGCAACACCAGCCCCCGAAGCTGCTTCGACACTGGCAACACCAGCCCCAGAAGTGGGCTCAGTCTCCAAAAACCGTAGGGCATAGTCCCTCACCGACGTGAACGATGCTGTAGGCTCCTTGATGATCATTTCCTTTGCAAGCTTTCTTAGTAGGTCATCTCTCAGACAAGCAGCAAACTGGTCACGAAGAAAGGATGGCGCCAAGGGAGTGACGTTGTTCTGCTTTTGTGCCCTTACAACACTTTCAAACACCTCGTGAATGCGATGGGAGAATTCCCAAAGAGACTCCCTTGCACCTTGCCGGGTAGAGTAAAACGCGGCCATTACTTCTGGGATGCTCCGACGCTCCCCATACACCCTAAGAATGGAATGTAGCATTGCTTCTGGGTCATCGTCATCAGCCTGAATCCTCAGCTCCCTGCGGACACTTGGGGTCACACTGTCAAGGATAACATCTGCCTGGTCCTCTTTACTCATCATCCCTACTCTCCAGGCAGCTCTCACCTCTCTGACATATTCCTCAGCCGTAGGACCCGTGCGCTCCCCAAAGCACCGCACTCTCTTGTGAGTAGGTACCACGATGTACTGCACTCGTTCTGGTTGACGATCCAGCCCTACTACAGGGTCATCCACCTCAGCCACATCTTCGTTATCAGTTCTACTAGCAGCACGTGTGTTGCGTGCCGCCATCTTGTTGCTAGTAGAGTTGACTAGAAATCTTGACAAACTGGATGATCCCGTCCCTCGCCTTGCACTGAACTGGGTGTTCTACTGTTTCGGCTGTTGCTGCTCTGATTGCTGAAGAGTTGCTTCACTGCGTGCTGTCTGTCAATCCTGCCGACGACGCCACTTGTGACAGGGGCGCTAGATGTACCTCACACCCAAGACCCGTGCACCAAGAAAATTTATAAAGGATCGTTTGACAGGGGTTGCAATTATTGGTTGCTTGCAACCCTCTCAGCAGCAGACTTAACAATTCAAGCAACCCAAAGCCTTATGCAGATCAACATTTAATTCTACCGAACAGAACCGAACACCAAACAAACAATCCAACAAACACCCAGTCAGTGTTCATAGACTGTCTGAAAAATAATAAATAAAACAACGTCTAAGTGAACATCAATAGCATGGATAATAACACTTACCATACAGAAAACATGCGCCCACCTGATATCATCAACTATCTCACACACTCATGCGTGTCGTCCAATGCGACTAGTATGGTGTTGTGCATGAGGCTGGCAATCGCACCGGGTAACATAGGTTGCTACCGAAACCACTACTGCAAGAGCATCTGAATGCTTCATGCTGAGGCAAACCACACCGGTGGCCCCATGCTCCCTCAGGAGCGGAGAAGAGAAATATACATCTCCAAGTACGCCCACGTGCTCTCACAAACCATGTTCACATAACAATAATAATCAACTGGACATAAAATAATATTCTTCAATACATGTACAACAAATAATCTCAATAATGAGAATTAACTACTACCTCTCAACCGACCCACATCAATACTCGTTCCCGCACTCTGAACATGTCGTAAGTGACGACTGGTGCGCCTGGCCACAAGCGTGTCGTATATGACCCCTGACGAAACACATTATTACAGGAACAACCACTGTAATAGCATAAAAATGCTTCTGTTGACTTGTGGTGGACACCAGCCGCATTGGTGTTTCCATGCTCCACCAGGAGCAAACAGAGAAACACCTGTCTCAACTTGCCTTACGCACCAGAAATCTAAATGACTATTCTCCCTTCTAAGTAACCACTAAAGATAAACAGTAGAATAATCAATAATCGTGAAATACACTTAATTACTTTTACATTAAAGGATAAAATAAAATTACTCTTACATTAAAGAATAATATTCTTGGCTTTAACCAAAAACTGGAACTAAATACACCGCGTGTCGCTCGGCATAACATATTATAGGTTTAACACGCGGAGCGTGTTTGCTCAGACTCGCTATCGCTGCCTTTTATCACCACGAGGCTGCTATCTTGCGATCGTAAATCTTATCTAAATTTCCAGTGGGATAGCCTTTCTGAAGAATGAAATAATCGCTCTTAAACTTTCACATCTATCTATCTATCTATCAATTGATCCCATTAAACATTAAAATAGCCACATCGATATAATTTCAGAATCCTAGAAAACTAATGCTAATTTAAATTAACTCACGTGCTCAAGGCATTTACAGCTTGGCTCTTGTGTGTCTTCTTCGTCTGTTCTCACTGGGCGGCTGTCTCAACATTAGACCAGTTTCGCCACTTGCTACCCCTTTTTATAAGCCCTGGCCTAACCACTCAATTTACTGCGCGCTACGCGTATTAATCTGCGCCACACAGATAACACACGCGATTATTGCTCCAGAATGCATGAAAACACAGATTTACACAACTAGAGCAAAAACACAACTAATATGTAGGCTTATTATGGCCTTGTAATAAATCTGCTTGAAGATAACGTGATCAAAAGGCACTAAACCACATAGACAATATGACTGCCCAGATGGGGCCAGCGCCTAGAACGACAGACCTCAAGATGGCGCTGTCACATTAGCAAGCAAAAGTTCAGCAAAAAAGTTCTTTTACCTGGGCATGGGAAATACACTAGCAGAACACATACGCCCTCTCCTGGCGTTACAGAATATACACTGGGGAACTCATAGACTTAATAATCATATCAGAAACTATCTTCTTCCCCATAATAGATCACAGCGATCAACAAACTTCGGACTGGTCTCCGACATGGCATTCACCAGGCATTTCATCATTACGGAAGACCCTTTTTTCTATTCGAATGCGCAGAAACTGCCTGACCCCATAGTTCAGTACAAGGAAAAATAGTCCCACATATACATACAAAGATATCACGATATAAGACTGAATCGTCTGAAATAGACACGGAGTAAACATAGACTCGGACCATAAACATTCCTGCATAAACCTAAGCAAGAACAATCTGTTTCTGGCCCAACAAGGAACAGACTAACGAAATCTGGATTCATACGCCAAATTCGATATCCAGGGGAGATAACCCATATAACAAAAGTATCAATCAATCATGGGTGATATATCTTTGACCAGGAAAGCATTTTGATTCTAAAAACAAATACTTTCCCTCAAACAAATAAATATTATAATAACTACATACATTGCCACCAGTAATCTGTTGGTAACACCTGTCAAACTTTTCTTGTTTTGTTTCGTTTTATGGAATGATGTCTGGTTTTTTTTTTTTTTTTTGCGAGGCGCATCATTCAACCTAGACACAGATTCCGTCGGTTGTATTAGGGCTCGTGGTATTTGCAAGATAGTCATTGCTGGCACTCTATTTTAGGCCTAGCTCTAATCAGTTCTTCATCATGCTAGCTGACAGATACAGGTTGTCCTTTTCAGGGCTTAATATTTGTCAACGCTGCACTAGGGATCAAACAACTCTCTCTCTCTCTCTCTCTCTCTCTCTTAAAATGGCGATTGTGCTCTAATATAACCTAATAACTTCTGTCTAAGTTGAAAGAATCGTGCCTGAGAACGAAAAGGTAACCAAGTTAAATAGTCAGAACGTAACAGCGACATTCGATTCGGCGAGTTTATTTATTAATGCGGATCATATGCTTATCTCAGTAACTGCTCAACGCTTGAACGCTTTGTTGAAGCAGATGTTCGATCTAATAAACGTGAACTAAGTCAGGCTTTTCGCCCCGCCACTGAACACATCCATGCTCAGCAAACATTCAATTGTGTGGTCTTGGGAGGATCGATGTAATATTTGCATTTCAAGAAAAGTGAGGTTAACAACTACTATCATTATTAGATTTTAACGTTAGGAACTTTGACATACCTTTAACTTTTGCGGGCACTATGAATCGAAGAGAGACGTTAAGTATTGTTAGACTAAGGAACAGTTCTGCACTTTTTTGGTAGGGCAGTAACCTAAAGATGAGGTCAAGCCGTAAAATATAACAGTTTTCGCATTTATGAATGTCTACAATCACACATGAATAATGGTAGTACGTTAGTCAAAAGCATGGAGACTTTGAACTGAACTAGTCACCTTGACTTTGGTGTTCTAATTTAGGGGTACAGTCACCCAGAACCGACAGGGGTTCATTTGGCCTCAGCCACCTATACATTTAGTCTCAACAACATCTTCTCAGTACAGCACAAACACCAAATTAAGATTATATGAGAGCTGTGTACTTTCTGTGCTTCTCTATGGTGCGGAATGCTGGAGAGTAACAGAGAAGGAAATGTCGAAATTGTCCTCTTTTCACACAATCTGCCTAAGGAAAATTCTCCGAATCTTTTGGCCGAATACTATCATTAACCAAGAACTACTTACTCGGAGTAACTGTCGTAAATTTATTTTGAGAGAAAAGAGTCGTAGAAATAGTGGTCCGGTTTAGAGTGGAAAATGATGATGGAAAGCTCAGTGATAGAAATTGTAGAGATTCAATAGTTGCTTCACAGCGTGCTGGAGGAGAGTAAAGACAGACTTATTTACGACAAATCGCTTCTCTCAATCTTCTCTTCCGCTCTCCTGGTCAAACAATTATTTGCCAGTTTTCCAGACATGCATCTGCTCGTACACCGATTTGGTGTTTTTTCACACCCACACAGACGACGTAGATACAAACTGTATTAAACGAATAGGGGAAAAGTTGGGCTTTGGGTATGTCCAACACCGTACTAAATGATTTTATGTGATTTTATTCACTTTACACATCAATTACTAACAAATATCAGGTATTACATAAATTATCATAAGTACACAAATGCAAATAACAAGTTTGGGAGGGGTGAAGAAGATTGGTATCGACTAAGCCCTTCCCGCTTATTAGACAAAGATACACCCAGTCCAGAGATAGATAATATCAGGAACATAGGTACGTTAACCTAACAGTGAAGTTAATTACTCTGAAAAAAGGTGTTACCAAATTAGTTATGGTGGTAGACAAAAAAATACTGTTATCCCAACTGGTGTCTTCCCTTTACTAAGCAAAGAAAAAGGGGGGAGGGGGGATGAAACAGAGTTAACAAATTATCCCACTAAAGGGAACAATGCCGGGTATACAGAAAACGTATTACCCGGTAGGCAAGTTAACAAATGGTTTGTGGCAAAAGATAAATCTCCTGTCATTCATGCACACTGTGCGGATCCACACTCATATACACCACACACTTACCGATTTGCAGCATCAGTCAATCCCTTAGAATGATAAACACAATAATTAACTCTTGACGTATGACAACTGTCTAGTCCTTCTATGTCCCGCCCCAGATAATGCGAGGATTCACTGAGAGCAAATATTCCCGCTTATCGCCGGACTTGAAGTTCTAAGAGTTCTTGTGATTTATTATAAAGAAACGAGTCTATGGGATGGCACTGACACAGTTCGACATAGGGGTGAAAAATGAGGTGATGGTATAATCCTTCACTGCGTGATGATAGCCACTGACCGGGAAAGTTTTTAATCCAGTGAGGAAAAACTAGGCTCGGTCACATTCAGGTAAATCGGTAATCTCTCACAATAGACAGTACATATAAACTATCGCTACTGGTGGCACTGTTCATCTTCCAGTTTATCTCACAGATTGTAAGTTAAATTGATGATAATAATCAAATGATCTAGGGTAGGCTTTCTTTCATGTAATGATGTTAGCCAGGCCGTACCGTACAAGATTTACTTTAAAAAAATGTCTCATCAAACTGTCTGGAAGTTTAAGAACCGAGTATGGAAACTCTGAAAGATTTCGTTATTGCTGGGATTGCAAAAGGTGATCAATCTAGAGAAAAAGATAGAAAACCCATAACAACATAATCATACTTTAAAAATCAAATAATCTTCTAAGCGCGAGATAAATTTCCCGTTAAGCCTATTATATATATGCTCGCGTATTTAATTATGTATTTAATAAACACTGCGCGAATTCTAGTGGTTAAAACACACATCTATAAAACTAGGACTTAACTGAATTTATAAATTATAAATTCCTTCGCGACTTTAAAAGTTAATTTAAGCATCTATTATCTTTTGAAATAATATAATAGATAGATCATTATATTTACAACTGGAACTATTGAGATGGTTTAATTTAATAGATTTAAATTAACACAAAATCCAATGAAATATAATGAATGAACTCGACCACTGATCACTTTCCACAATATATATATATTAATGTTTTGCACAGAAACAGAATTCACTGCAAATATAAATGAAAATCCATGGGATAATCTAGCAAGATTTCAAATATCGCTAGTGCTTCTATCAAGTTCTGGCCAGCGATTGATA
This sequence comes from Oreohelix idahoensis, assembly GCA_024509875.1. Taxonomy (NCBI): domain Eukaryota; kingdom Metazoa; phylum Mollusca; class Gastropoda; order Stylommatophora; family Oreohelicidae; genus Oreohelix; species Oreohelix idahoensis. Next base: position 253,504 of record JAMPIV010009734.1, read on the forward strand.
ACGTGTCTATTCTTCATGGTCTATTTAGCTAAAATGGAATGTAAGTTGAGTGGGACATGATAAACTTGACAGCTTATTTGATCTCGGACGGATTTTGGTGATCTGACCGCCAGACCAAAGAAAGAAGCCGCCCCTGGCCTCTCGTATGCTTCGCTCGCTGCTTCCCGTCAGCTTTCCCCGTTCGCTCTGGTTGCGATCGGTTCCGTGCTTGACACCGAGATGCGAACTCGTTTCAGGGACCACTACTGTCTTTGATAGCGCCGATAGTCTCCCCTGAAATCCCTCCGTCTGTCTCTTTGATCTCGTGCCGCCTACTAAATGAGTCCCGGTGGAATCGATCTGGCGAAATGAAAAGTTACAACAAATGTTCAGGGGTTCTAATGTTATGAAAAGCTAAAGGTCCCTTTAAATCATCCACCATATCAGGGAAAATTCACTTGTCAAACTAGACGTACGTCACAGTAACCAAGAGGACATGCACACCCTCATAGCTGGCAGACGCTCGAGTTGGGTTGGTCACGTCCTCAGAAGAGACCCTGATGCCATCACAGGAACAGCTATGCTATGGACCCCGAAGGAAGGCGAAAGAGAGGCCGATCAAAAACAACTTGGCGGAGAACTGTGAAGGCCGAGATGCAAAGAATGAAGCACAGCTGGGGCACTGTACTCCGACCGAACAACGTGGAAGAAGATTGTTGCTGCCCTACAAGATGCCACCAGGCGTGATGGCCACTGACTGCTTTAACTGTCGGCGGCTAAGGATCAAAGAAGAAGAACTAAACATTTGGTGGCCCTACATATATACTTAGGATAGATACAGCCGAACTCCTGAACAACAAACATCCTAACAATAACTAAAATGTAAAAACACCAGCCAGAGGAATAACACAGTACAATTTATACAGCATACACAATCAAGAAAAATATCACAAACTAAAAAGCGTCCTGAAATATATATATAGTCCCAAGCTAGGAATAAGAAGCGCGTGGCATACTGTGCATTGCCCACCATCCAAGGGGCTCTCCAATTATGCAGAGCTAAAATACTTTGCTCTGATCTGGACTCTCCCAAGGATTTGTCACGTCCTGCACAAAGCCACTTCTCAGCTCCCCCTGCCTATCACTGGGTCCATAGTGAGATCTTCCTGCATGAATTCAACCAGGTCAAAGCCAAAGAATCACATCTTGGGCTCAAGTGACTTCTCCAAGCTTAGTGTGCAATGCTAGGTCCACAACACGTTTCACCACAAGGGGAATCCATGGAAGTGTGTAGATGGTTTCAAGACTCAATGAGGGTGTAATTAGCCTCACAGACATAGATTCAACTACACATGTATATTGTTGCATTGTGCAAAGCTGGCTGTCATATAAAGATGACTCCAGATATGCCTCCATGCACACACACGCATATATATATATGGTTAAAAGGGGAGCGCAACGTAGAACAATAGCGAACACTAATTTATATATAAATATAAGGAGATGCGCTGAAATGTAGTTAAAAACAGTAACTAAAACAGTAATTAAAATATAATAATTCTCAAAGAGATAGTCTGGCGCTCTCTCTTCCAAACTCTACACCTCACGGTAGAAGGGGAAGGACTAAGTAAGTAAGTAAGTAAGTAATTCTCAAAGAACAAGTATACTGAAAAAAAAAAATTTCACAGTGAATAATAATTATTTGCTTATATGAAATGTGGGCGCCTTCACCAGACTGTTAAACGTAGATAGATAATTTTCTGTTCTTTTTTGCTTGTCTCTTTCTCCCCTCATTCCCCATCTGACCCGTTCTTGTTATCTCTCCGGCGTAATGATATGCATTCACTTGACCTAGTTTAGGGCCAGTCTCAGCTGGTATCTGGCAAGTGTTACACAGACGTGCCGCCAGGTCACCTCACGTTTTACAAAACATGAACTTAACACTAGACTTGCTGAGTGGTTTTTGAGTACGAGAGAAGGAGAGAGATAAAGAGAAAGAGAGAGAGAGAGAGAGAGAGAGAGAGAGAGAGAGAGAGAGAGAGAGAGAGAGAGAATAAAACAGGGATTAACGTCCACAGATCGAGAGGGCGAAATGACACAAATGAGGAACTTTTAAAAACTGACGAGTATTGATAGAAAAAGTCATTATTTTACTTTTCACTTTACATAGATCCACCATTATAGCTGGTCCCTTCCCGCCAAGCGGTCACGTGTTCTTGCCGTGATTGTATCTGTAACAGTTCTTTTTACATAATGAGGGGGGGGGGGGCGCTGGTGTAATGGTTACCACATTTCGCTGGCGATCGGGTGATCGAGGTTCGAATCCTCAATTCAGTACCCTTTAGCACCACAAGGAGCATAGGCCTTCAACAAACACATGCCAAGTCCTCCTGTCTCGTGCTATCCGCTCAAGTTCTTTCCATGTTTTCCTCATAATTTTCACCTATGTATCCAGTTCTCTTCTCCATGTGTTTTTTGGTCTACCTCTGCCTCTCTTTCCCTGGGGATTCCAGAACAAGGACTGCCTTGTAATGCTATCAACAAGTTTCCTCAACCAGAACTTGGACTGGGATAATTCGAGCCCTGGCGAAGACATTTAAAGAAGTGCCTTCGACCAGGGACTGGAATAACCTGAACATCTCCTGAGCCGACCCAGCTCTAATGGGTACCTCCGAAATCGGCCAGTATCTGCCTACATGGCGAGAGGACACATGTCAGTGTACCTGGAAAAAGGGATACTCACGTAAAATCAGTCTCAGGCTAGACATATTAACCTGAGATTTCGCTTCGAGTATTAGCGGGTGTACGAAAAAAATAAATAATGCGAATGCTTGCTTCATGCACAACCTTCATATTAGCCATGTTGTGACGAAGTAAAAATCGCCTTCTTTTCTCTCTGTCAGTCTTTTACCATACCAGTTCTCTTTCATCTAAAAAGTTCACCACTCGTCAAAACAAATCAGGAGATCTCCCATTTCTTCTGAATGAAATTCCTTTCTCTTAGTTCTACGTTTTACTGGCAAAGGTCTTTCAGACTTCGCTGTGAACTTTTGACCGCTATATAGTAACATGGGTTTTCCCCTGGGGATAATTACAATTTTAGCCAACTGGTAGGCAGTCGTATTGTCATGTGACTTTTGACCTCCCAAGTACCGGGCAGTGTGTGTGTGTGGTTGGGGATGGAATGAAATGTCAACAATAGTTCAGGTCCACCACCCCTAACTTAGGTAGATTAAACCCAGCAAACCCTGGAGTGAATTTAGGCGCGATTCTTGAAGCGGCAGTCTAGACGGCAGGCCATACCATGTGTTGAGGCTACTTCATGGTGTGATTTTATCGTGGCAACTTATTATTAACACTGGGTTTTTGTCACACCATGTCGTACTTCAACTGAATGCAAGAGCGACAAGAATGCAGTTACTATGTGATGAGTAGCTAGGAATGACGTAAAAAGAAGAGTAGGATGTGTGATGCCATAGCGTCGAGCTGTGTTTTTCTATGTGGCTTGTGTGTCAGCCATTGTGGTATTTATTAAAGGAATATATGCAGGAGATTATGGTAAGCAATATATGCTTTAATTTATAGGCATCATACAGTGCCAGGATTAAAAATGAAGTTAATGCGGGAAGATAATTCCCATGAGAAAGAAATGTGTTCGAGTAAATACATATGAACATTTGTTATACCGGGACGCCACATTCCCCGAGGTCAATGGATTAAAATATATATGAACAATTGTTATACCGGGACGCCACATTCCCTGATGTCAATGGATTAATATGTGAATATTTGATGTGCCGGGACGCCATATCTCCCGATGTTAATGGATAAATATATGTGACCCTTTGTTGTGCCGGGACGCCAAATATCCCGATGATAATACAAAATAATGAATGAAATTATATAGAAGTATATGGAGAAGTTGAAAGATACTGTAAGAAAGTCGAACTAAGAGAAAGCAAGACTGTAAAATGGAGAGGGAGCATACATGTCATTATCGTAATTGTGACGTTGAGAAGATGTACCTACTGCTTATTAAAATTTCGCAATATCGTCTAAGCCCAGAAGTTTCTCCAGTTAATACAAGTTCGTTCCAGCAGTTGTTAACATTATTCAGTATTTGAATAATTTGAAAGGAGAAAGGTTCAGATACGAAGAGTGGTTACCATAATATTTGACATTGTAAACCAAATCAAAAGTAAGGAGAACCAAGTCAAAATACTTGAATTATCACATCCTTATTAATAACAATGAACCCTAGACCGAGCAAGAATTCGGGAAAATTCTCAATCCCTTAACACCATGAAACCACTAGTGGTCCTGCGAAGGCAAATACAGAGGGAACTCTGTCAATTTTAACACAGCAATGGTAGAGTTATCTACCCTTCCAAGATGGAGGTGAAATTCGTTTCTCACCTTAGACGCCGAAAGAAAAACATCAGGAATGTGTATATTTCGATGGATATCACCATGTTATGTTAAATTATAGAATTAAAGATACACCAGAGTATCTAGTGGTGTAGATATTTTCCTATAACTGACCTCGAAACCCTCGAATCGGTCGGTTGGATCGGAGGGTTGATCAGTGAGTTAACAATTCACTATCGTAAAACAAGCTATTGTTACCGAAACAGAACCAGGCTCGACAGTAAACATGACTCATATCCCAAGAAGCAATAAATAATTTGTGTCATCTCTCGGTTAAAATTGGTCTCCAAATAAATGCCTCTAAAACTAAAGCTATGAACTTTTCTAACGAGACCTTTGATATCATCTTGAACGGGGAAAAACTACAGAAAGTTGAAAGTTTCAATTATTTAGGCAGTAAAATGACTCAGGATGGTGACACAACAAGAGAAATCCATACTAGAATTGCTTTGGCAGCTAGCGCCTTCAATAGATTATCTAACATTTGGAAATTACGATCATTGAATATACATACCAAGCTTCGTCTGTTTAATTCAAATGTCATCTCAGTGTTAACATACGGCTGTGAGAGTTGGAAAATAACAAAATCATTGGAGAACAAGCTGAATACATTCGAGAACAAATGTCTTAGAAAACTCATGAACATCAGTTGGAAAGAATTCAAGACTAATCGACAAATAAGAGAAGACTCTAGGCAGAAATATGTCTCCGACTATATAAGGAAAAGACGATGGTCATATATCGGTCATGTCCTACGAATGCAAAACAACAGAATACCACTACAAGCGCTCACTTGGGTTCCTGAGGGTAAGCGGAAAAAAGGAAGACCAAAAGAAACACTCAGAAGAACAATAATAAGAGAAGGAAGAACGTTGGGCCTAAATAATGTGCAAGAGCTAAGAGGAGTGGCGTCACAACGAACAACCTGGAGAGCACTGGTTTCTGCCTTATGCGCCGTGTTTGGCGCTTAAAGAATTTATTATTATTATTATTATTAATGGTGCTTAGCTCAGCGAGTGAGTAGATCTAATATTGTTATATGAATAACATGAATAATAATCATACGTTTATCTGCAGCATATCATGTCAGTATCTTTTGTTAGACAAAGTTCTAAATGTACTTTCATCTTTACTGTGACAGCAATTAATGTCCTTGATTTTGTACAGGAGGCTACGGCATTATGTATACTGAAGGTTTCATCTACGAACTACCCTTATCATGTTTTATACTGAATGATTTCTACTGAATGATTTCAGCCATGATTATCCTTATCATATTTTAATCCTGAACTGATTTATGAAATGTTATGTTTTAATGTGTTTATGTGCATGTGTTATGATGGTATTGTCAGGGTATATGACTGTTTATAACATAACCATAAAACTATGTAATATGTTGACTCACTTGTAAGCCAATGGTTCTCAAGGTTGAGACCAGGAACACATCCAAATAGATTAAATGCGCAAGTAGCAAAAATGTAAATCAGTGGTTCCCAAGTGTTGGCAGCAAGGACACCCCAACAGGTTTTACGGCAATATGGGAGACTATAACCCAGTGGTTCTCAAACCATTTGTACCAGTGCTCCCAAATTGATTTGACTGCTCTATGGGCACAACGTAGACCAGTGGTTCTCAAACTCTTGATGACCACAGCCTCAAACTTCACAGTTGGGGAAGCTTGTCGTAAATTTTTAAAGATATGTCGGAAGATATTTATGGTCCCGTCTGAGCAGAGGTGATAGTGGTAAATATGTGAGAATAAAGGTGTAAGAAATATATTTTTCACGAGGGAATAGTGTAAGAGGAAGATCTGTCTCTGGAGTGAGTAGTTTCTCTAGTCCAGCCTATCTATACGATTATATTTTAATGTATGAAATATCTTCTTCCTTCTTCCTCCTTCTTCCTCGTTCGTCCTGAAAAGGACGTTGGTTGCGTTGTGTCCGTCTACAGCGACGCTGCGATATTTGTGCCTTTCAGCCGACACATCCGACTTCAGCACGGCATTTTTTAGGACCGGGTTTGCCTTCCCTCTTCGATCTCTACTCTCTCAGCCAGACTGCAGTGATGCAGCCTGTTTCCAGGACCACCACTTGGAGGTGGAGTGGGGTTTTGGTCAGCTCTGGTTCGCTGACCATGACGCAAGCAGTCAAGCTATGAGTCGCTTACTGCATTCCTCACTTTTGATGCATCTTAGGTCCCATATGAAATATAAGTTACACTAAACACACTCACACACACAATTATGTGACAACAATACACACAAACGAGAAAAACTATGGTTAATTGGGTATGGGTCTGACCAACATGCACATGTTAGGTCTTTTTGTTGTTTATTATCATTTAAACTTTTTACAACATCAAACATATAGAGAAATCAAATAAATCAAGTTTACAGATATTTGAAAATAACCGAATAAGTGCCCTCCCCTTGTTAAGAAAAGATCCCAAAAGAAGTTAATAACCCAAAGGTCAAAGATAAGCACTAGATTACAGAATAGACTGTGAAGAACAAGTTCCCACTAAATTACTACTCAGTAAAGTACTCAGTTTAGCGAACTAAAAAAAGAAGTTAGTACAATGATTGTAACAAAGGAAAATATTTACTCCCTCTCTGTCTCTCACTCTGTCATCTGTGGCCACAAACACTCTTGTTTGCCTAATAATTGTGTAGTTATCCTTTGAATAATTACAATAGTATGAACCTATATTGTCAGGTGGGTTGCCCAAATCTGGCCTCAGTCCAGCCTTTGTATCAAATAATAATTACAAGGTGGACGCCAAATTTGGTCATTTAATAGTTCCTGGATGAATCCTGTGTCACCGCATATAGTTATTAAAGCAAAACTTTCTCGGGACGTTCACAGTTACAAAAAGAGAAAAATAGTTCCTGTATTGTCTAGCCTCTGGTTGCTAAGACAAATGTTACAATATGTAAAACTGATAATGATGGTAAATCCTATCGGCTGACTCTTATGGTGAGTGCCAATTTTGAAACAGCGTAGTTTTCTGGATCACTCCGTTGCCACCGCTGTCAAACGTCAGGAATCTATGTTCTTTCGTATGCCCCGTGGGCTGGACAAGTTTTGATAAATTATTCTGGGTAATGTACCGTCCAGTTACGATTAATATTTATGTTTCTATTGGTCTTTCTCTCAATGAAGATAGAGGACCGAACAGGTCAAAAAATCGAAGACCCAAAATAATAATAATGTTATTGGTAATATTAGACCGCTGGCCGCTGGTTTTGATTAGATGCTATATTGGGAAGAAAAGAACATTTATGAAAAACTGCTACTATTCTATCCACCCGTAAGTTTTCCGCTATGGCATGTCGGGAAAAAATGGTATGTGCCCTCCCCCGTTATTGCCTGTGAGAAAATGAACAGCGCACAAAGTCAATTATTATTCAATTATCCATACGCGCACTTTAACCAAAAATCGCCTGTCATTACTAGCTATTTGTCGGCGTCTGTTGTTTAGTCACATAACATTAACTCTAGTCACTTATTCAATTTCACACAATGATCCGTCACACTTAATAATCTCAGTCAGCTAAGCCGTATCTTCTTGTGTAAGAAAAATGGGGTATTTGAAATTACATTACTCTGAACGACTGACAAGAAATATCTATGCGTTATGTTATTTCACTGGTTTTAAAAGCTAAGGAATTATAGTGAATAAAAATGGTAAACCTAACACATTTTAACACTTAAGCACAATTTCTATTACAACAAATCAGAAATTGAAATCCCCACGGGACAATTTAACACATTTAGCAAAGAAATGGTTCTAGTCCGTCGTGCTTAGATTATCCAAGAATTTCTGAGCGACTCTAATAACTGAATTTGCGAGAGCGCGGTATATGTACAGCTCAGGGTGTTATCATCACCAGAAGACGTTACAATTCACACCTTCTGTATAGTAGGGAATCAGGAACTGCGTTTTCCGGATCAAAGGTTTGTTCGTTCATTCTACTCAGCGAAACTTTGCTGTGCACGGGCCTCTCTTAGATTACGTCCCCTTGCGCAGATCAAACATTATCTCCCCCTGGAACAAGCAAAGGTGGTCGGGATAATATTATCGCCCCTTGTCTCTCTTCAAACAATCCGTTATTTCTACGCGCGTCTGCCTAATGACCGATAATTGGCAAATCAGCTTGCGTGAAAACTCAGGTAAACAAATCAGGGATCGCTGCCTGTTATGCTGGCAGGTCACGGAAATTGGTAAATGTCTGTTTGTTTACATGTCCAGAAAAAAAGGGCGTGGATTAGATATGAGTAATGCAGTCAGAAAATTGCGTGGTTTGCCTTAGCAAATGGTAGACACTAAATGGGACAGCAAAGGCTGTCAGAATACTGTATCACTATTTACATTCCCCGTCACAAAGATAACAGCCCATAGGTTGGAAATCACTGCAGTAGAAAAAGCCAGATATAGGTTGAGATCCACCGGTATGCTTTTAGCATCCGTTATGTCATAGTATTTAAGATGGATAATAGGTAGCACATTGTTGATATTAGGGATGATGTTTTAATGTTATTTCTGATAGACGATTAGCGTCCAGCAGACGTGGGAAATGACTTCTCTGGCAAGACTACTAATGGAGCTTCAATTGTTTGTCAGTCCAGTCCTACCAGGTTGTCCTACCAGGGAGACCTAACCATATGCAGTGTTCTTGAGGGCCGACATAATCCATCCCAGTTGGTGATGAGCCCTGTGTCAAGACAAAGGAAGCAGCCCCTGCTATCCCCTGAAACCCTACTAGAAGTACTTGCCTTACTGGACCTGGAGTGCTGAGACAGATTGAACACCCTGGCAACAAGACAACATAAATTCAGCAGCATCTGAGATGAGTAGTTTAAAATGCCAGCAGAACCAGTACAGAATAGCTAATGAGTCCACATGATGTTAAATTTATTCTGACATTTTTCAGAACCGTTAATAGATTATTGAACAAAGCTTATAGTTGTAAATTTTTGAACATATAATCTATCATCATTTTGTAATTTCATTTCAAGTATGAGAGAATCTGTGTTCAATTTTGTATAATTTACAGTCTGTTGTTATTTTTCTTGTAATATTTAATTGGGTTGTATAGTCTTAGTAATTAAAATCTACACCCTGGGGGCAGAGCCATAATTAATAAACACTATTGGGTCGGGATATTTTAAATGTGGCTGGACACCAAATCTCTTTGTCAACCTTATGTGCTTTACAGTCCTTTTTGTAGGATTCCTGGGGAAGAATTTATCGTCCAGAAAATATCCTGTTCAGTGGCCAGAATTCTCTTTTAAGTAAATTTCTAGTACACTATTTCCCAAGGAGAGGCAGTTCCATTACGAACTCGTAAACTATCTATAAGACATTATTATGTGTATTCTTCCATTCCATCCAAGCCGACCTTCTCCTTCAAAATCACTCCACGACACACGTACGACATGGATGATGGAGCAGTGAACATATTCTATCTGTGTCTTATTAGAGACCCACGGAAACTACACTTGAGACGCGATGGGTTTGTGGCGTGAGGTTTTTATTGGCTTTAAGATCAGTATAGTACTGACAATTACAGAAATAGAATTTCTGCAGAAAATGGTGAAGTCCCAGTGTCTGAGAGAACTACTGGTATCACAAATTAGTTACGGCTGTGAATGATCTGATCTCGAAACAATAGTAGAGAGGAGACCGACATAAAGTGCCACCTCCGCTGTGTAACTAACTGTGATATTAAAAAACCAAGGAAACAGATTTTACTTAACACTGATAAAATTGACAAGTCGTTCAAATACAATTTCCTTATTATTTATTTTGTATATACACTATCTACTCTTGTGCTGAAGGGTGAATGTTGAAAAATGGAATGTAATGAATTTGTAAGTTTACATATGATTTACAAATATTTATATTTATATAGATATGTAAATAAATATTACAACAAGTTTTCCAATTATAGGAACAAAAATTATATCAGCTGTGCTGTTATTCAATTATAGTACATGTATCAGCTGTGCTGTTAATTAAGGATATAACACTTATCAGCTATGCTGTTATTTTTGTCTCTTGCTATGCTAATTCACTTTCTCATCACTGACAGTTTCTATGCTCACAATGCTGACAGAAATGGTACTAATGTGTACTCATCTCTCTAAGGTCTGTTCTTCTTTGTTTGGTTCACACAACATCGGCTGAGTATCGTTCCTTTAGCCCATCCAAGACTGAGGGGGACCAAAGATGTAGAGTCAGGACAACCTCTATGCTCCTGCGGAGTTCCAGGCAGCTGGATTGACGACCCACGATCTCAGTTTTGATGACACGAATAAAACCTGTAACAAGGAAAAATAGGGGCAAATTTTTGTCCTCAAGCCCACCTATTTCTATTGTATATGATATGAGCGTGTCTCAGTGTCTGCATGTAGGATGAATGACAACATGGCTCAGTATGATTTAGCAATAGCGAGACAAGACAGGTGTCTACTTGCAAAATATTCTTTCTGATAAACTAATACATGGATATCATTCAATAATATAAATTCTATGCATGAATACATTCAATAATATAAATTCAATACATGAATACATTCAATACATGAATACATCCCATAATATAAGTTCAATACATGAATACATCCAATAATATGTACACCTAGGTGTGATACAACAATGTCCTTCCCCCTATAATATACCAGGCCCTCTCTGACAAGTGCTATAATATATCCTAACAATAACGTTATGTTCTTATGATAGGAGTATGTGAGACGAGGACTGTTTGGTGATATATCAGGTGGGAGTTATAGGAGACAATAGATTGGAGTTAGATGAGACAAGAGATTGAGTCCTAACAAGGACTGTTTTGGTTATATTGCAGTTGGTCTGAGATAACAGATTGAAGTATAGAGACAATAGGTTGAGTCCTAACAAGGACTGTTTTGGTTATATTGCAGTTGGTCTGAGATAACAGATTGAAGTATAGGAGACAATAGGTTGAGTCCTAACAAGGACTGTTTTGGTTATATGGCAGTTGGTCTGAGATAACAGATTGAAGTATAGGAGACAATAGGTTGAGTCCTAACAAGGACTGTTTTGGTTATATGGCAGTTGGTCTTATCGGAGATAATAGACTGAAGTCATGTGAGACAATAGATTGAGTTATAGGAGACAATAGATTGAGGTATGAGTCCTATTAGTCTTTGTCTATTCAATCATAATAGGAAATACAATCATTATACTTAATCTTCCCAAGATACAATCAGTAACCTGATAGGTAGTATAAATGACACACAACAAATACCAACATTATAGACCTGCTGAAAGCCTATTTTCCTAAAGGTTATCGTAAATATATTTACCCTCTAAGATTCAAACAGGCCAGTTTTTGACTCGACTTAGCGAAGCAGGGGCAGGTCAATGCCCTCAGGTAAGCTATAAATCAAATTTGACAGCTCTTCTCACACAGTCGGTCGTCTCTGGCTTCGTGTTCGGTTGCGTGCTTAGCATAAAATTTCGCCCGATTATATAGGCAGGTAAATGCTTAAGGAAAGCTTTTGGTTGGTTCCTGGCGGAGCAAGCTGATTGGTTTCCTGCAGTTTAGTACAGCCTAATTTTATTCAGTTTTCCTCCGCCATATTGCGTGAACAAGATGGCCGTTAATTTATTCTGTCTCAGAGACTGGTGAACGTTGCTCGTTGATTCATTCATTCATAACCCTCCACTCCCAAAGGAGCATAGGCCTTCAACAAACACATGCCAAGTCCTCCTGTCACGTGCCATCATCTCAAGTTCTTTCCATGTTCTCCTCATCATTTTCACCTCTGTTTCCAACTCTCTTCTCCATGTACTTCTTGGTCTTCCTCTGCCTCTCGTGCCCTGGGGGTTCCAGAACAAGGACTGCCTTGTAATGCTATCAACAGGTTTCCTCAGTGTGTGTCCTATCCATCGCCATCGTCTTCTTCTCATCTCTTGTTCCACTGGCACTTGTCCAGTTCTTGTCATCAGTTCCACATTGGTAACCTTGTCATACCATTTTAATCCCTCTATTCTACGCAAGCACCCATTTATGAAAGTCTGTAGCTTTTTGGTTGTTGTCTTTGTTGTTCTCCATGTCTCCGAGCCATACAATAGGACTGACTTCACATTTGAGTTGAAGATTCTTATTTTCGTGTTGGATCCTATTTCTCTTGATCTCCATATATTTCCCAATGCAATGAAAGCTCCTCTTGCTTTTTGTATTCTTATTTTGATATCGCTGTCTGTCCCTCCAACTTTATCTATATTACTGCCAAGATATGTGTATGATTCTACATCTTGTATTGGCGTTTCTTCAAGTTCAACCCTGTTTTCATTACCTGCATTTATTCGCATTATTTTTGTCTTTTCCCTGTGTATTTTCAGACCCAATTGCTGTGACCTCTCATCGAGTGTTTTCAATTTGTCCTGCATCTGATTACGGTTATGGGACAGGAGAGCCAAATCATCAGCAAAATCCAGATCATCCAACTGCTTAGTCAGAGTCCACTGGATTCCATTTCTGTTGTGTGTTGTCGATGATCTCATAACCCAATCTATTGCCGGCAAGAAAAGAAATGGAGACAAGAGGCATCCCTGTCGCACTCCTGTTCTTATCCCAAATGGTTCTGTAAGCTGTCCTTCATGAAGAACTCTGCACGTCATGTCTTCATAGGTTTTCTTTATTAAATTAATGATCTTCAGGGGAACTCCATAATGCCTCATCAATTTCCAAAGTGATTCTCTGTCCACACTGTCAAATGCTTTTTCGTAGTCCACAAATCCGATGTATAGTGGTGAATTCCATTCCAGACTTTGTTCAACTATTATTCTCAAAGTGGCTATCTGGTCTGTACATGATCTGTTTTGTCGAAAACCTGCTTGTTCATCTCTCAATTTCTTGTCTATGGACTCCTTTAATCTCTCAAGGATAATCCTGTTCAATACCTTTCCTGGCACTGATAGTAACATTATTCCTCTATAATTTGTGCACTCTTGTAGATTTCCCTTCTTAGGCAACTTAACCAGATATCCTTCCTTCCATTCTGCTGGTATCTCTTCTTTTTCCCAGACTTTACCAAGTAATTTATATAACATCTCTGTAGCCGTGTCGATATCTGCTTTGATGGCCTCTGCTGGAATGCCATCAGGTCCAGACGCTTTTCCATCTCTTAGAAGCTTTATGGCTTTCTTTATTTCTTCCTTCGTTGGTCTTTCACCATTAATTTGTAGCTCTTCTTCTGCTGGCTGGATGTCCGGCGGGTTTTGTGGAGCTGGTCTATTGAGAAGGTCCCCAAAATATTCTGTCCACCTCTTCATTTGCTCTTGTATATTGCTGAGCAGTTTCCCATTCTTATCTTTTATGAGGCAACTTGTTTGCTTGTATTTCCCTGTTAGCTTCTTTGTGCTGCTATACAGTTCTCTCATATTTCCTTTGGCTGCAGCATCTTCTGCCTCTCTTGCCAACTCCTCAATATACTTCCTCTTGTCTCTTTTGATACTTCTTTTTACTTCTTTGTTTGCTTCTGTGTACACTTCTTGAGCCTTGGCTTTGGAACTTCTGGTTTTGCTTGTGTTTAACTCTGCTTTCTTGTTTTTTCTATCTTTTATCTTATTGATGGTTTCTGTTGTTATCCATGCTTTTTGTTGTCTTTCCCTTTTCCCCAGTATTTCTTCACATGTCTCCTTCCATACCGTTTTGACCTGCTGCCAATAGTCTTCTGTATTCTCTACATCTTCCAACTGTTGGAGCACTTGGAATTTGTTGGATACTGTGACCGCAAATTTGTCTCTTGTTTCTTGATTTCTTAGCTGTCCTACATTAAACTGTTGTCTATAATTTTGCATTGTTGCATATCTCTTGAGTTTCATTTTTACTTTGGCTATCAGAAGATGGTGATCTGATGCCACATCTGCTCCTCTATATACCTTTACATCCTGCAATGATGATCTAAACTTCTTCTTTATGCATATATGATCGATCTGATTTTCTGTTCTATGGTCTGGTGATATCCATGTTGCCTTGTGTATTCTCTTATGTGGAAACATGCTTCCTCCTATAGCCAGTTGATTTGAAGCACAGAAGTTTGCGAATAGTTCTCCATTTTCATTCATTACTCCTAGCCCATGTTTTCCCATGACTTCTTCAAATCCGGTATTGACTGTACCTATCTTTGCATTCATGTCACCCATCAAAATTGTGATGTCTCTTCTTTTTACTTTATCCATAATTTCCTGTAGTTTAGTATAAAATGCTTCTTTCACAGACTCTTCTTTGTCATTAGTTGGTGCATAACATTGGATGACATTGACATGAATTTTCTTTTTAGCTGTTTTGAAAATGTTGCTCGTTGATTGGTTGAAGCAAATCTGTATCTCGACATAGTGATTAACAAAGTAGTGGGTTACACTCGTTTCACGACATAGCCCCCTCCTTTTCTAGCTGTGACTTGTCATAGCTGACGTGTAAACCCCTGCTGTGGTTAATCCTTTTGCGTCTGTCCTTCCAGAGTACTAGGGTGTCGACTTAAAAAATCAGCTCCTACATTGCCTCTTCCTGGAATGTAATTCACGGTAAAGGAATAAGGCGCAAGAAGCAGACTCCACCTTAACAATCTCGAATTTAGCTTTTTAGATGCAGCCTAGAAAGTTAAAGGTTGGTGATCGCTTTGGACAATGAAGTGTGTCCCATACAGGTAAGGTGAAAATTTGTCGATGGACCAAATTAGAGCCAAACATTCTTTCTCTATGGTCGAGTAGTTCAACTCAGCTGCATTCAGTTTCCTACTGGCGTAGGCGACTGGTAAAAGTGCCTCCGGCTGGGCTTTTGATTTCTGCAAGAGAGTTGCACCAATCCCTATACTGCTAGCGTCCGTCCTTAATACAAATTCCTGTGTGATATCTGGTAGCGTAAGGATAGGTTTGCTGGCGAGTTTTGCTTTTAGCTCTGTGTAAGCTTTTTCACAATCAGCATTCCATTGGATTTTGTCAGGCTGTCCTTTCTTCGTTAAGTTAGTTAATGGTGCACACAGAGAGTTAAAGTGGGGTATGTACTTCTGATAGAACCTACATAATGACACAAATGATCTCACATCTTTCTTAGTTTGAGGTCTGGGTGCCTTCTTTAACTTCTCTATATTCCTTGGGTCAGGAGACATATGACCTGTAGAAATAGTGTAACCTAAGAATTCCAACTCCTTACAACCGATATAGCACTTGGTTGGACGTGCAGTCAATCCAGTGGCTCTCAGTCTGTCAAACAACATGGAGAGCGCTACTATATGCTCTTCAAATGTGTTTGTAGCAACAAGAATGTCATCCATAAAGTTAGTGATATGGGGATTTTGTAGAGGTTCCAACAATTTCCTCATCATTCTTGAAAAGATACTGGGAGCATTTTTCAGCCCAAAGGGTAGTACATTAAACTCGTAGTGTCCGTCTGATGTACTAAATGCCAGCATTTTCCTAACTTCTGGTTTCACTGGTATTTGGTAGTATCCCTTGCTTAGATCTACCTTCGATAAATACCTAGCCTTACTCAGTGTAGAGAACAGCTGGTTGGTGTCAGGTAATGGGTCCACCTGAGATTCTGTGATCGCATTAAGCTTCCGGTAGTCAATACATAACCTGTGTTCACCACTCGGTTTTCTCAATAGCACCACACTTGAGCTATAGGGAGAGTCTGACTTCGAGATAATTTTCTCCTTCAACAGATAATCAACTTCCTCCCTTAGTGCTTGGCTTTCGCATAGGGTATAGGGTATGTTCTCATGCATACTGGGGTAGGGTCTGTAACCTTCATGTCGTACTCTAACAGATTCGTACGACCTGGCTTATCTGTGAGCACATCAGCATGGGTTTCCAACACTTTCTGAACCCTCTTCTTCTGCTCTGAAGTTAAATGTTCACTAATATTTACTTGAACATAATCCTCTGTAGTTGTGAGTGGATACTCCATAGAGTGAAGAGGTTCACCGTGCATTTCTGTTGCAATGGCTAGGGTCATGATATGTGCAACTTCTGATGATTCCTTGTCATAGTATTTTTTAAGAAGATTGACATGATATACCTTCTCCTTTCCTTTCTTCTCAATCTTATAATTGGTCCTGGAAAGTTTCTCCAGTATGACATAGGGTCCCTGCCATTCAATCTGCAATTTATTATTGCTGCTTGGCAACAGTAATAACACCTTTTCACCCACCTCAAGTTCCCTATCCTTTGCTTTTTTGTTGTAGTAGGCAGCATGCTTCCTCCTGGCCTGTCTTAAGTTATCATTGGCCAGTTTCCAACCTGCTTTCAATCGAGATGTCAACTCGTTGACGTACTGGTATGAGGAAGTCACTGTTTCCTCTGCCTTTTCATCAGTCCATGTCCGCAGCAATGCTTCCAGTGGACCTTTTATTGGTCTTCCAAACAACAATGTAGCTGGAGCCAATCCAGTTGAATTGTGGGGTACTTCCCTATATGCAAATAGTGCAGCGGGTAAGTATGTATCCCAAGTATCAGGTTTTTCACTCGCCAGCTTTCTAAGGATTGAAATTAGCGTACCATTGAACCGCTCTACTTGACCGTTCCCTTGGGCATGGTAGGGACTACAATGATAGTGACTGGCTTGAAATATCCTGAATACTTCTTGTGTTAGCTTTCCCTTAAACTGAGACCCATTGTCAGTCAATATCTGATGCGGGAAACCTAATCGGGTGAATATTGTCAACAGTGTCTCTGCCACATGCTTTGAATCTATAGCTGACATGGCCACTGCTTCTCCCCACATAGAGCAAGTATCAACTGTGGTGAAGTGGGATGTTATAAATACTTATAGGGAACTTAGTGTACTGACTGAGATCAGCTGTGAAGGTATCTATATCTATTAAGAGTAGTGTATTATAGATAACCTTACTTGCTACCACATATCTATATATCTCAGTCAGAATTATTCTGGAATAGTGTGATGCTACGTTATGTGTCTAGGGTATGAGTATGGTGAAGTGTAAGTCACAACAACAGACAGATAAACAATTTAATTTAATCCACTACTCTTAACAACACTGTGACACTCACATACATATAACACTCTATGAGAATATCTTAAAGAAGTCACTCGTAACTTTCAAATAACAATATGTATTCATTACTGGCATGAATGAATATGTGTCCTGATTCAACTACAAGGGAACCAGGAATCACAATCAATTTAAATTACAAGTTATGTACAGAATGTATTTAATATGAATATTGTAGTGACATATATTATTACAAATGTTCTATGTGTGTCAGTTGTGTAGTAGTAAAATGAGGTAATACTGGTTTTGTTTTGTTCAAGCTCTGTTGGTATTTGTCATCATGACTTCAATAGTTTGTCTTTAGGGACCAGTATTGGAGATGTTCACAGTTCCTGATTTTAAGACAAGTAAATTCCCCTCTTAATGTTAATTTTAAAAAGTCATTTCAAGATGAGGGGACATAATGTTGAGCTCAGCTGGCCAATTCGCTTATCTGGCGTGATGGCGGCAGGAAAGGACTCCTCTGCTCGAATTCTCCTCTGGGCTCAGGAGACACCTCACTGATAGCTAAAAAGACCAAGGAGTATGCTGTCCGACACTGGATTCAGCAAATCTCTGACCAGGTGCTGCTCAGTACCATCAAGACCACTGTCCCTGAAATCAAGAAGGATGTACCTTCTACTTCATAACTAATTTATATTCTCTTTTACACTGATCACAATACAGCACAAACATTGCGTTCAGAGCGTTAGGCCAACAGTCAGCTTCATCTGAAATACTTTAGTCCAGTATTACCCTCCTTAATGGTTACTACGCCTCTGCACTTCCAGCATTATTTCTTTCTAGTCAATCATCCAGGTGTCAGTGTACTGTTTGGCCATTCCATGCCGTTTTACTTCTCTCCGACACCCTCTGTTCAGGCTGGAGCATTTTAGGCTTTACCTCACGTTTGCCACTGAACTA
Source organism: Oreohelix idahoensis (assembly GCA_024509875.1). Taxonomy (NCBI): domain Eukaryota; kingdom Metazoa; phylum Mollusca; class Gastropoda; order Stylommatophora; family Oreohelicidae; genus Oreohelix; species Oreohelix idahoensis. The sequence continues at coordinate 271,878 of JAMPIV010009734.1, forward strand.
CACATATATATACAGGCATAAATCAACAATTCACATTCAATTTTCATTAAAAGATATTAAATGGTTCAAGCTTACCACAATTCATACGAATAACACAGATACGTTGATTAGCAATGAATTCTGGCACAAACTGGCACAAATTTCCATCTGCTTATGTTCCAGGCTTTTATTTAGCCAAATATATGCTGGCTTCAACGCACTGATGCTTTATCAAGCTATTTTAAACAAGTGGTCTCGAACTAACGCTCCCAAGTGTGTATATCAGCGAGACTGGCCAATGAGCCACGTTTCGACAAGTGTTTGAAAAAATGTTACCTTTCCCCGTCTCCCCTAACAACCAAGATAGTATTTATAGCCCGACCAATCGTGGTTAGTCTTTCATTTGTTGCGCTCCAATCAATTTGGAGTTTACATGGTAGGCTATTTCTGTAACGTAAATTTTTTTCAAACACGTTAAAAAAAAATCTTATGAGCAGAAATGATTTTATGCTGTCAGGCACCCCCAATATTTTATTTTGGGTATAATTTATTAATTCCTGGACTATTTGCGTAACGTTTTACATATTATTTGTCAGCAAGCCCTAAGGAACCCAAAAATACTAATTTAAAGGAGCTACGTGGCTGCGTTCAAAATATGCAATTTCTTCTACCTCCTGTTTCGAAGATGTGCTGTCTGGGTACTGTTATGTGTTCAAACGTAAACCCATCTAATGTTATCTTTTCTAATAAGAGTTTGTTATGATTTATAAACCTAACTCTGGGAAAGGGTAGTGTATTTTATCACTGTCCGTCTGAAAAAGTTAGTGCTTGTAGACTTACACGCGTGATGGCAGCATTTGTGTATCGCGCGACGCGCGTTGCATGCGTTCCTGATTTTCAGCCCTCCCCTCTCGCTATCCTTTTGTCCATCTGTTCGTTCGTTTTGGTAACGTAATATAATTAATGTTAGGATTAATTTAGGTCATTACGCATGGCCTCTCAATGTTTTTTTCAAGAAATACAGCACACGTTTCATTGAAGAAGGCGGGTAATAATACAGTAAGCTTTTACTATCAACGTGAAAGCGTTACAATTTGCAGACGAAGCAGAAAACAAGGGGATTTCGAGTACATTCTTTGTGACAGCACTGTTATTTTACCATTGCTCTTCTCTTTATTAATTTTATTTGTTAGGCTTCATATTTACCTAATAATTTATATATGTGGATTAGAATATTTCATGACACCTCCCCTCTTAAAACAGACATTATATGTCAGTCCTTTATTCTATATACACATAGAGAAATTTATTATTATTTCTGGGGTTTACGGTGATTCTCATCACACGGATGGCGGCTTAAAAAATCCGCTCCCAGATTGGTTTTTCCAGATATATACTCAATGCTAAAATTATATGGAGCCAGAAGCAAAGACCATCGAAGTAACCTAGAGTTCTCATGCTTAGCCTGTGCTAAAAACGATAAAGGTTTGTGGTCAGTTTGCAACTTAAATGCCTTCCCATATAGATAAATATTGAATTTCTTTATTGCCCATATTACTGCAAGACATTCTTTTTCGCTAGTTGAGTAGTTGATTTCAGCTTTATTCAACTTTCTGCTAGCATATGCCACTGGGCTTAATTCCCCATCCAATGCATCTGATTTCTGTAGTAAAGTTGCACCTAACCCAATATTACTTGCATCCGTCCTTACTATGAATTCTTGACTTAAGTCAGGTAATTTCAAAATGGGTTTACTTGTGAGCTTTTCCTTCAATTCTTGGTAAGTCATTTCACATTGTGGTGTCCATGTAATGCGATCTGGAAGTCCTTTACGTGTCAATTCAGTTAACGGTGCACATATGGAATTAAAGTTTTTGATATACTTCTGGTAGAAACCACATAATGAGACAAAGGATCTCACGTCCTTCTTGGTTTGTGGTCTCGGGGCTTTCTGTAGTTTCTCTAAATTCTTTGGGTCAGGGGTCATGTTTCCCTGATAAACTGTGTGTCCCAAAAATTCCAATTCTTTACATCCAACGCAACATTTGGTTGGTCGGGCTGTTAAATTTGCCTCCCTAAGTCGATCAAACAGCATGTTCAGAGAGTCAATGTGTTCCTCAAATGTTTCTGTTGCTATAAGGATATCATCCATAAAATTTGTTATACAGGGATTATTCAGAGGATCCAATAATTTTCTCATCATTCTAGAGAAGACACTAGGCGCATTCTTCAATCCAAATGGCAATCTATTAAACTCATAGTGTCCTTCTGAGGTACTAAAAGCTAGGTATGGTCTAACCTCAGGCTTTACTGGAATCTGATAGTATCCTTTACTCAGATCCACTTTTGAGAAATATTTAGCTTTATTTAGTCTGGCAAACAGCTGATTTGTATCCGGCAATGGATCCACCTGTCCTTCTGTAATAGCATTCAGTCTCCTGTAATCTATACAGAGTCTATGTTCTCCAGAGGGCTTCCTTAAGAGTACCACCCCGGAACTATACGAAGACTCACTGTGCGAAATAATTCCTTCCTTCAATAGATAGTCTATCTCTTCCTTCAAAGCTTTTTCCTTAGCAAACGGAATCGAATATGGTTTCATACAGACAGGTGTGGAGTCTATGAGTTTCATATCATATTCCAATAGGTTTGTATGCCCTGGTCGGTCTGTTAACACCTCTGCATGATTATTTAGAACCTGTTGCACTCTCTCTTTCTGAGTTTTCGTTAAATGTGTACTGATTTTCACCTGTGCTGCTGTCTCACAGGGGTGTAATGGATATTCAAATGATGAAAGTGGTTCCTTTTTCATCTCCATGGCGATGGACAAGGTCAACAAGTGTGTCTCTTCCTGATGTTCTCTTTCCAAATATTTCTTCAGGAGATTCACATGATAGATTTTTTCTTTCCCCTTCTTATCTATCTTATAATTTGTTCTAGACACCTTCTCTAGAACTGTATATGGACCCTGCCATCCAATTTGTAACTTATTCTGACTCCCGGGCAAAAGAAGCAGTACTTTCTCTCCCACAGCCAAATTTCTGTCTTTCGCCTTCCTGTTATAATAGGCAGCATGTTTCTTCCTGGCTTGTTTCAAATTTTCATTGGCAAGTTTCCAGCCAGTTTTTAACCGAGTGGTCAGCTCATTCACATATTGGTATGAAGATGTAATGTTTTCCTCTGCCTTTTCATCAGTCCACGTTCTTAACAAAGCTTCAAGTGGACCTTTTATTGGCCTTCCAAACAATAATGTTGCCGGGGCCATACCGGTTGAACTATGGGGTACCTCCCGATAAGCAAAGAGGGCGGCGTGCAGGTACTGGTCCCATGTATCTGGTTTTTCGTGTGCCAACTTTCTCAGGATCGACATCAATGTGCCGTTAAATCTTTCCACTTGGCCGTTCCCTTGGGGATGATACACACTACAATGGAAGTGTTTGGCCTGGAAGATCCTGAAAACTTCTTCAGTTAGTTTCCCCTTGAACTGAGAGCCATTATCAGTCAAGATTTGATTGGGAAAGCCTAACCTTGTGAAAATTGTGAGCAATGCCTCTGCCACATGTTTTGAATCAATCGATGACAGGGCTACTGCCTCTCCCCACATAGAACAAGTGTCCACCAGAGTCAGAATGTAGCTGTTCCTTCTCTTGGTTCGGGTGAGAGGTCCCACAAGATCCACGGCAACTCTCTCAAAGGGTGTTCCCACTATGGGCATTTCCCCCAGAGTTGCTGGTGCAGTCCAATGTTTAGGTGCTACTCGTTGGCACTCTGGACAGGATTTTACATATCGTTTGATATCTTCAGTTATTCCTGGCCAGAAATAGTGACAAGCTATTCGCTGTCCTGTTGCGCTGATTCCCATATGACCACTGAAGGGAATCGCATGCCCTAGTTCCAACACTTTAGTCCTATATGAAGTGGGAAGGACCAGCTGTCCGTGACCATTGGATTCAGATCCAGCCTTCCTATATATCAATTTGTTCTTCATATAAAACTCTCCCTTGCCTGGAGGTGTATGAGATTTGGGCAACTTCTTGAAACATGGCTTGAGTGTTTTGTCCTCAGCCTGTGCCTTCCTCATCTCATCTGGGTGAGTATTTATTGGATTATCCTCCTCCTTCTTTGTCTGTGATCTGGTCTGCACTGTTGCCAATATCACAGGTCTCTTGGGATTCCCCAAGAAGACATATCTACACCCCAATATTAGAGGGTAGATTGGCTCATTTATCACTGCTGCTTTTATGATTCCTTCCACATATCGCGTTTTCACTTTTATTCGGGCGACGGGAAGTGTCATGGTAGCTACATCCTTGGTTGCAGTTTGAATCTCCACTGTTTCTGTGGTGTATTGATCGGCCTGCACCAGGTGAGAACTCACAACGGAATCGTAATCTAAACCGGTATCATATAAACATCTTATAGTGACACCATTACAAATGACATCTTCACACACTGGGGGGTGGTATGGTTCCTGTAATTCTTCAGGTTTGCCCTTCTTTTCCTTTTTCCCCGATGTCATAGCAGCAAAATGAGGAGGTTTCCTTCTACAATGGTCAGTGTCATGATTGTTCATCTTACAATTTTTACACCACCTTTTTCCTTGGTTGAAAGATTTTCTTTCATCATATTTCCTTTCATCGAATTGTGGGAATTTATTTTTATTTTCATACCGTGGCCTATCAAATTGGTGCTTACCTTTATTTTGATCCCTAGGATCAAATTTATTAAAGTTCTGTGGTGCCCTAAAGTTATCCACCTGTTTCTTTTTATTACCTGTTACCTCTGCTTGAGCTGCTTGATACCTTTCAGCAACATTTAGCAACTCACCCAGCCTCTCTGCACCTTGTTCCATGAGAAACTTTCTCAGGTCTGGAGCCATGGACTCTCTTAATTGCTCTATAAGGACCATTTCCTTAAGATCTTGGGTTTTCCCCAGAGAAGTCCATTTCTCCAAGTATGTCTCTATTCGTGCAGAGAACTGGTGATAGGTTTCACCTGACAGTAGTTTAGCATTCCTAAATTTTTTCCTGTAAAACTCTGCATTCTTTTCATACCTTAACAAAAGAGCCTGCTTTAGCATGTCATAATTTTCCTGATCACCTCTGCTCATTTTTGCAAAAACTTCATAAGCTGCCCCACGAAGTCCCTGAGATAACTTTAAGCTCCACCTTTCTCTCTCTAACCCATACGTGGTAGCTAATAGTTCATACCTATTTATATAGCTCTCAATATCATCGTCTTTCTCAACAAAATGATCTAAATGAAAATTCATAGCTGAGATTGAGGCTCCTTGAGTAACCGTAGCATCAGAGGCAAAGGGACTGGCACCATTTTCAGGAGCATGGCCTTGAAACTCAAACTCCCTTAGTCGTAACTCATGTTCCCTTTGTAATCTTTTCTCCTCCTTTTCTGCTTCCCTCTCTGCAGCTAATTTCTTCTCTTCCCTTTCTGCAGCCAATTTCTTCTCTTCTGCAGCTAATCTTTTGTCTTCTCTTTCTGCTTCCAATTTCTTAGCCTCTTTGTCAGCCTCAATCTGCAATCTCTTAGTCTCAGCCTCAGCTTCAAATTGTAACTTCTTAATTTCCCTGTCAGCCTCTAACTTTCTTTCGGCTTCAAACCTTCTTTCTTCGCGTTCAATAAATTTGTCACATTCCGTAGTAACATAGGCAACCATAACTTGCCCATCTAATCCTAACTCTTTTGCAGTCTGAACCGCAGCAGATCGAAATTTGGCCAGGTCCGCCATTGTCTATGATGTAAATTTATACAATGTCTAACCAACAATTCAATCTCTAATGGACAACACAGGCACCGTGAGCTCAACCTTATTTAATTCCACCCAAGGATACCTTTTAATTCTTATATTCCCTGAAGTGAATTACCCCCAATATTTTTAATAGTTAAAGATTCAAAATCCCAAGAGCGAGACCCCAATATATGTGGTGAAGTGGGATGTTATAAATACTTATAGGGAACTTAGTGTACTGACTGAGATCAGCTGTGAAGGTATCTATATCTATTAAGAGTAGTGTATTATAGATAACCTTACTTGCTACCACATATCTATATATCTCAGTCAGAATTATTCTGGAATAGTGTGATGCTACGTTATGTGTCTAGGGTATGTGTATGGTGAAGTGTAAGTCACAACAACAGACAGATAAACAATTTAATTTAATCCACTACTCTTGACAACACTGTGACACTCACATACATATAACACTCTATGAGAATATCTTAAAGAAGTCACTGTAACTTTCAAATAACAATATGTATTCATTACTGGCATGAATGAATATGTGTCCTGATTCAACTACAAGGGAACCAGGAATCACAATCAATTTAAATTACAAGTTATGTACAGAATGTATTTAATATGAATATTGTAGTGACATATATTATTACAAATGTTCTATGTGTGTCAGTTGTGTAGTAGTAAAATGAGGTAATACTGGTTTTGTTTTGTTCAAGCTCTGTTGGTATTTGTCATCATGACTTCAATAGTTTGTCTTTAGGGACTAGTATTGGAGATGTTCACAGTTCCTGATTTTAAGACAAGTAAATTCCCCTCTTAATGTTAATTTTTAAAAAGTCAGTTCAAGATGAGGGGACATAATGTTGAGCTCAGCTGGCCAATTCGCTTATCTGGCGTGATGGCGGCAGGAAAGGACTCCTCTGCTCGAATTCTCCTCTGGGCTCAGGAGACACCTCACTGATAGCTAAAAAGACCAAGGAGTATGCTGTCCGACACTGGATTCAGCAAAGCTCTGACCAGGTGCTGCTCAGTACCATCAAGACCACTGTCCCTGAAATCAAGAAGGATGTACCTTCTACTTCATAACTAATTTATATTCTCTTTTACACTGATCACAATACAGCACAAACATTGCGTTCAGAGCGTTAGGCCAACAGTCAGCTTCATCTGAAATACTTTATACCAGTATTACCATCCTTAATGGTTACTACGCCTCTGCACTTCCAGCATTATTTCTTTCTAGTCAATCATCCAGGTGTCAGTGTACTGTTTGGCCATTCCATGCCGTTTTACTTCTCTCCGACACCCTCTGTTCAGGCTGGAGCATTTTAGGCTTTACCTCACGTTTGCCACTGAACTACACATATATATACAGGCATAAATCAACAATTCACATTCAATTTTCATTAAAAGATATTAAATGGTTCAAGCTTACCACAATTCATACGAATAACACAGATACGTTGATTAGCAATGAATTCTGGCACAAACTGGCACAAATTTCCATCTGCTTATCTTCCAGGCTTTTATTTAGCCAAATATATGCTGGCTTCAACGCACTGATGCTTTATCAAGCTATTTTAAACAAGTGGTCTCGAACTAACGCTCCCAAGTGTGTATATCAGCGAGACTGGCCAATGAGCCACGTTTCGACAAGTGTTTGAAAAAATGTTACCTTTCCCCGTTTCCCCTAACAACCAAGATAGTATTTATAGCCCGACCAATCGTGGTTAGGCTTTCATTTGTTGCGCTCCAATCAATTTGGAGTTTACATGGTAGGCTATTTCTGTAACGTAAATTTTTTTCAAACACGTTAAAAAAAAATCTTATGAGCAGAAATGATTTTATGCTGTCAGGCACCCCCAATATTTTATTTTGGGTATAATTTCTTAATTCCTGGACTATTTGCGTAACGTTTTACATATTATTTGTCAGCAAGCCCTAAGGAACCCAAAAATACTAATTTAAAGGAGCTACGTGGCTGCGTTCAAAATATGCAATTTCTTCTACCTCCTGTTTGGAAGATGTGCTGTCTGGGTACTGTTATGTGTTCAAACGTAAACCCATCTATTGTTATCTTTTCTAATAAGAGTTTGTTATGATTTATAAACCTAACTCTGGGAAAGGGTAGTGTATTTTATCACTGTCCGTCTGAAAAAGTTAGTGCTTGTAGACTTACACGCGTGATGCCAGCATTTGTATATCGCGCGTCGCGTGTTGCATGCGTTCCTGATTTTCAGCCCTCCCCTCTCGCTATCCTTTTGTCCATCTGTTCGTTCGTTTTGGTAACGTAATATAATTAATGTTAGGATTAATTTAGGTCATTACGCATGGCCTCTCAATGTTTTTTTCAAGAAATACAGCACACGTTTCATTGAAGAAGGCGGGTAATAATACAGTAAGCTTTACTATCAACGTGAAAGCGTTACAATTTGCAGACGAAGCAGAAAACAAGGGGGATTTCGAGTACATTCTTTGTGACAGCACTGTTATTTTACCATTGCTCTTCTCTTTATTAATTTTATTTGTTAGGCTTCATATTTACCTAATAATTTATATATGTGGATTAGAATATTTCATGACATCAACCAAGGTTAAGATATATGCATTTCTCTTCTTGGTCCTAGTGAGGGGTCCAACAATATCCACTGCAACACGTTCAAACGGGGTTCCCATAATAGGCATTTCTCCCAGTGTTGCTGGTGCAGTCCTATGCTTAGGAGCTACTCTTTGGCATTCTGGACAGGATCTTACATATCTTTTTATGTCCTCTGTAATTCCTGGCCAAAATTAGTGACAGGCTATCCTTTGTCCAGTGGCCCCTATTCCCATATGTCCACTGAAGGGTATAGCATGTCCTAGCGTCATAACCTTCTCCCTGTAAGATTTTGGCACTACAAGCTGTCCATGCCCTTTAGGTCCTGTTCCAGCTTTTCTGTATAGTAGGCCATTCTTCATATACAAGTCTCTTTTCTCTGGAGGGTTATGTGATTTAGGCAATTTGCCAAAACAAGGCTTCAATGTGCTGTCTGCTGCTTGAGCTTTTTTCATCTCTTCTGGATGAGTATTGATAGGATTCTCCTACATTTTCCTGGAGCTTTCCCTGGTCTGGACTGTTGCCATAACTACGGGTTTTATAGGTTCTCCAAGGAAAACATACCTACACCCCAAAATCAAAGGGTAAATATGGTCGTCCATCACTGCTGCTTTGATTTCTCCTTCCACATAGCGAGATCTTATGTTGATTCGAGCTATGGGTAGTGTCATGGTTCTTGCTCCCTTGATCGGTCCTCTGATTTCCACTGTTTCTGTGGTTATCTGGTCAGGACTCACTAAAGAAGAGCACACAACTGAATCAAAGTCCAATCCTGTGTCATATAAACACAGTACTTGAGTGCCATTCACTGTCACTTCCTCACATACAGGGGGATGATGGAAGTCCTTCTGACTTACTGCCATTTCCTTCCTTCCCTGATTCCCTGTTGTAAGACATGCAGCATGATGAGGAGGATTCTTCCTTCTGCAGTCCGCAGTATTGTGGTTACTCATTAGACAAGTTTTACACCACTTTCCTTCCTTCCAGTAAGGTGTCTTATCCGATCTTAGAGGGTTTTTGTCCTTTTGGTCAAACCTTTGTTTGTTCCTTGTGGTGTGGTCCTTTTGTTCATATTTGGTATAGTTTTGTGATGATTTGAAGTTTTCACCCTGCTTCTTCTTATTTCCTAATAATTCTGCCTGAGCTGCTTGATATCTCTCAGCAACAGTTACAATATCTTCCAATCTCTCTGCTCCTTGTTCCATGATAAACTTCCTCATTTCTTGAGGCATGGACTCTTTCACTTGCTCCATCATTATCATTTCTTTCAGATCCTGACACTTTCCTAAACTACTCCATTTTTCCAAATAAGTTTCCAGTCTAGCAGAGAAATGGTTATAGTTTTCTCCTGGAAGAAGTTTAGCGGTTCGGAATTTCTTTCTATATGATTCTGAGTTCTTTTCATATCTCACAAGCAGTGCCTGCTTCAGGATTTCATAATCTTCCTGGTCATCTCTTGAGAGCTTCAAATATACATCGTAGGCCACACCTCTCAATCCATGAGATAGTTTAAGACTCCACTTTTCTTTCCCTATGCCATAGGTAGTGGCAAGTCTTTCGTATCTATCCAGGTACGACTCAATGGCGTCTTCTTTCTCAACAAATGGGTCCAGATGAAAATTCATGGCCCCACTTGAGGTGCTCTGGCTGGAACTACTCTCAGAGTGAGGTGAGCTACTACCATTATTGCCAGTATTTGCCTGAATTTCAAGCTCTTTTAATCTAAACTGATGGTCTCTCTCTCTGCTTGTAATTTCCTTTCCTCAGCTTCAATTTTCTTTGCCTCATTTTCAGGCTCCCATTTCTTGGCTTCTGTTACCTATAATTTTGCTCACAGGCTTGTAATTCATTGCTGTGCGCAATGGAGCAGAACGCGAATACGCTTCGAGTGTAAAAGCGTGTGAGTTGTGGAATGTGTGTGACACAGGTATTTAGTGTATGACGTGGACAGGGTCTGCTGCGGGGGAACGAAGGTTATCGTTAGGACAGTTGAGTTTGGCTTGTGTTTTCGAAGTGTACGGATATTTATGTGAGAGCGACAGACCAGTGTTTATTGTTATAAAATATTTCAGAGTCAGGATAATTGACTCAATTCATTATGATGTGTGCCTGATTGTATGTGGCTTAAGGAGAAGGACAGTAAGTGATTTGAATCAATACGGATTTGTAAAGTATGAAGGCGTTGTAGACGATACATAGACATTATGACTTTAAACCGGCACAACGACATTATTGCTTATGGCTGCTACTGAACACATTTGTATGACTGATGTAACGTCATATCATCATATGCTCTGAAAAGAAGTGAAGTACACTTATGTTGTATTGTGACATATTAAATGTGGTAAAACGTACAACAAGCTGTTGATCAAGATTATTCAAGTTGGCCATTCCGTACGTTACTGTTGAGACTGTTGTCTATTATATCAAAATATCTTACAAGACCAGTGCAGCACATTAATATACTCGTTACCCAATAGCCTTCAATAAGTATAAGGTAACAGTATAAAGTGTTGGCCAGTATACACGGGATTTCGTTCTACCCACAAGATTTTATCAAACGATACTACTGTCCCTAGCCACATCGACGAATTTTACAGTATCGAAAAGCAATAGAAATTTCTGCGCAACCTATGCCAACCGGTTTTCTTCAAACTAGGGCCGGCAAGAAGAAACTTAAAGAGTAAACAGCACACTTCAATCATAATATTTGCTGAACTTTACCAACAGAAGTTCGTATTTTCTTCATCAACATTTTTGAGACGAAAGTTATCATCACTCTACGCAGTTCCAGGTTGGATTCGTCAGGAAAAATTAAAGTAATCAAACAACATTTCTGCAGTCAAAACGAAGCACATTCATTCAATCAGCAAAACAAGATGGCTAGTTCTACATGTGGGAGCAATCTGCATCGATGAAATTTCGCTCTACCTGTTGCATATGTTGGAGGCAACAATACTGTCACGTGCATTTATACTTCGGAGGGAGGATCACAAAAAGATAAGTGGACTAGTTTGTTGTAGCCTTAGTCTTACACAATTCTATAGTAGAGCCTTTTTATTTATCTGTTTTATGTTTGTTGGGGTTTGTGGGACCTTGATAAGCAGAATTACATCTCATCTTCGGACGAGTCTGCAATCAAGGGTGTCAGTAGGGAAATTTATGTAATATTTTCTTAAAGAGGCCCGGTTTAAAATGCTGCGTGGAAAGCGCTCTCTGTGAATATACTATATTTACTTTATGTTATAGACGTGCTGTCCTGTTTTTTCACTGTTGTTTGTATTTGTCGGTTGTTTTTTTTTTAAATTCAGTTTTTCTGCATTTTTGTACGTCTATTGTTGATCTTCTCTAGCTATCATTATGTTGATATATGGATTTTACGTTGTAAATTTGTCTTGTTTAGTCTAACCTTATAGTGTAAGCATTCATTTCAAACATTATCTTTTTTTCTATACCTTAGTATTTTCTTCTGTTGCTACACTATTGTACTACGTGTTCTGTCTTATAGTGTACGACACTATTTTTGTGTGTTTGCATTGATTACTTGCTAGGTCACATGTGCAGAGTACTAAATTTTAACGAATTGGCATTGGAGCTGTTTATCGCTCATCAGTACCCATATTCATATTCAGACTAAATAACTTATAAATATATATATATATATATATACTTAAACTTACATAATGTCTAGTCTGGAGCATTTTATACAGCTAGGTAAAGAGATGGGAATGCAAGGCCAGGAGCTTAAAGAGTTTGCCATGGAGCAACTGGAAAGAGAAGAAAAGAAACTGGAAAGGGATGAGAGAGCAAGAATGAGAGAGATCGAAAAAGATGAACGAGTTCAGTTAGAAAAAATAGCAGAAAAGAAAAGACAAGAAGAATTTGAAGAAAAGAAAAGACAAGATGAAATGGCAGAAAAGAAAAGACAAGATGAAATGGCAGAAAAGAAAAGACAAGATGATTTAGAGGCTAAAAAAGCCCAATTTCTGCATGAAGAAAAAATGGCTTCTCTAGAGTTGGATAGACTCAAATTGGAAGCTAGTAATAAACAGAGTAATCAAGAAGGTGCAGGTTTGGTCAAGAGAGAACATGCTTCATCATTTAAACTTCACTTACCTAAATTTAATCAAAATATAGACGACATTTCGTGCTTCCTAAACCGATTCCAGACAGTGTGTGAGAAATACAAACTGGAAAAATCATCATGGGTGATACATTTAATGTCATTACTAACAGGTGAAGCGTTGACAGCTGTGTCAACAATGGATGAGGAAAACATAAAATCTTATGAGGCAGCTAAAACATTACTTTTAAGAAAGTATCAATTAGACGAGAATGGGTACATGCTAAGATTTAAAAAACTCACACCCGAAAGCAACAAGGACTTTAGTGAGTTCATTTCAACTATAAAGTTATGATTCAATCGTTGGATTGAGTTGGCTAAAATCAAACATACATATGAGGACTTGATGGACCTTATTTTGAGAGACAAAGTACTTTCTTCCATTAGCCCTGATTTTTTGGCCTATTTACATGAACGGAAGCCAGAATCGTTACAATCCCTTGAGTTGTTAGGGCGCCAGTTTATGACGGCACACCCAGGGAAGAGTGTGAACAACTCTACTATTAAAGAGGCATTACCTGTTGCATCAGCTCATTCGGTGCAGATAAACAACCCTAGAGCTCGATCGCAAAATATGGATAGAAATTTTGGCAGGAATAATGACTGAAATAGTGGATCTTTCCGAGGACGGTACAATTTTGGTAATCAACCTTATCAATATCAGAGAAACTCCCAACGATATTTAGATGGAAATAGACCATCACAGGGTTACTTTCAATCTAACAGAGGATGGCGTAGATCTGATAATACCTACATGAACAGAAGAGACAGATCCTATTATACAAAGAACAACCAAAACTCTTCTCCATCTCAACACTGTCCAGGTTGTACGTGTCCTCAGCATTCTAATAATCCTCAGAATGGTAGAGAGAGTCGGAATTATTACCGGGGTAATAACAACTTTAATCGCTCTCGGAGCGTGGATCGAAAAAACTCGAACTGGAGTCATAATAGTAACACAGGAGCAGTTAATCCCAATGGGGAAAACACAAATATTGCAAATGCGTGTGCAGCTGATTTATTTAATCCATCAAATTGTTCAGAATGCAGCACTCTGTTTCAGCCAGATGTGGTCTCCAGACTTTCCTGCGGTCATCCTCTGCCCGCGTTGTTACCTGCATTAGCCTCGCATGATGGGAAAGGCTCGCTAATGTTTCACAGGGGTTTTTTAAATAATCAACTAGTTTCAGTCTTGCGTGATACAGGTTGTACAACTGTTGGCGTACGCAAATCTTTGGTAAACCCATCTTGCTGCACTGGGGAGAATGTAAAATGTGTCCTATTTGGGGGCACGGTGGAATTCTATCCTGTGGCCATTGTGCACATTGATACTCCATTTTTCTCAGGTCAAGTGAAAGCATGTTTATTACAGGAACCAATTGCTGACATAATCATGGGCAATATTGTGGGTATAAAAGCGTGTTCACTCCAAGTTATAGAAATCTGGGAACGTCAGCATATACTACACGCTAATATGGTCGTTACAAGAGCACAGGCACAGGCTCAAGAGGAAGAAGAAATGACTAACAATCATGACAAGGAGGAAGATCAACATCTTATGCCGATGTTAACGAAGACATCATTTATTGATATGCAAAAGAATGACAACCAACGGGCTGATCACCCGTTTGCCAGACACTTCGATTACGGAAACAACGGCAAATGGGTTGATTTGCCATTGCCCTAAAGACGCCACTAGGCGTGATGGGAAACAATGGCAAAGAAAACCTATCTGCTGATGCCCTAAGACGCCACTAGGCGTAATGGCCACTGACTGCTTTGACGGTTGGTGGCTAAGGACAGAAGAAGAAGAAGAAGAAAAGAATGACAATTCTTTGAAACGATTTTTCAAATTGGTAAAATCAAATGATGTCGGTTGCTCGGAAAGGTCACAACCTTGGTATACAATTAAAAACGACATATTAATTCGTAATAATAGAGATGCTACATCGGTACAGCAGCAAATTATGATACCAACCAATATTCGACCTTACATTCTCAGACATGCGCATGATACAAACTGTGCAGGCCACATGGGCTTTGCTAGGACGAAATATAGTCTTACAGCATTTTTATTGGCCTGGAATAGTCAAGGATGTCAAATTATTTTGTCGTTCGTGCAAGACATGCCAACAAGTGGCTACAAAGGGTGCTTACCATAATGCACCTATACAGGCTGCGGATATTTCGGTGCGACCATTCGAAAAAATGGCCATAGACTTAATAGGTCCACTGTCAGTTCCGTCAGCCAGAGGTCATAGATATGTCCTCTGTTGTATTGACATGTGCACCAGGTGGCCGGAGGCAATACCTCTTAAACATATTGCTACAACCGATGTGACTGATGCACTATTCCTCATTTTTACTAGAGTGGGGTTCCCTGACAACATTTTATCAGATAGGGGAACACAGTTTGTTTCAGATGTCATGTCGCATGTCATGAAAATATGCAATATTGATAGATCTCTTAGCTCTGTTTATCATCCTATGTCCAATGGCATGATAGAACGTCTAAATAAAACGCTGAAACAACTACTGGGTAAAGTGACCACGACGTATCCACAAGACTGGGATAGAGTGCTCCCAGCAGTGCTGTTCGCTTATCGGGAAGTCCCAAACGAACACACTGGGTTCTCACCTTTTGAGCTCATGTATGGTGCTCCACCACGAGGACCCATGTCGATAATAAAACAATTACTTACAGGTTCGGAGATGACTCAGGAATGCCAGTCATCCTATGATTATGTGGTGAATCTACGAAAGACACTTATAGACGCTTGGAAAATAGCGACTGATTCATCTGAAAAGGCGAAAGAAAAAGCTAGATCTCTTCAAAACCGTTGGAAAAAGTTAAGGAAATTACTTCCTGGAGACAAAGCTTACGTCCTGCTACCAACGAGAGAGAATAGCCTTCTCATTTCGTGGAGTGGTCCATATGAAATTATTTCAAAATTGACAGATGTTGATTACATTCTTGACGTGAAAGGCAAGAATAAAACCTTTCACATCAACATGCTCAAACAATTCTATGATAGACCTGAATATCTCAAACCTATCTTAGATGCTGTTAATGAAGTAATCACTGATCATCCTACATCTTACTCTTCACTATCAGTGATTCGAGAAGAACCCACTTCTTTTCATGATGTACCTTTGCAACTTCCTGTCATGTCTCTTTACCCGACAGAATCATGGGTAAATGTATCTATTTGTCCGGATCTATCCAGCGAACAACAATCTCAAATTCTTTCTATTCTAGAGTCACATCAGCAAGTTCTGTCTAATATTCCAGGCCGAACGTCTATAATCACTCACGATATTAGACTCACAGATCACAAACCTATTAAATTAAAGCCTTACCCTATCCCTATCCACTTTCAGGATCAGGTTGAAAAAGAATTAGGCCAAATGTTACAGCTTAACATTATTGCTCCATCAGAGTCTGCTTATTCTTTCCCAATGGTTATAATCAAGAAAAAGGATAATAATATCAGATTATGCATGGATTTTCGTAAACTCAATTCCATAACGGAGTCTGACGCAGAGCCAATGCCAATTCTTGATGAATTACTGTCAAAACTTTCGAAAGCAACCTACTTTAGCAAATTTGACTTAGCCAAGGGATATTTGCAAATACCTCTCACGGAAAAAGCAAAACCTTTCACTGCTTTCGCTACCCCTAAGGGCCTCTTTCAGTGGAATTTCATGTGCTTTGGCTTGGTAAACGCACCAGCGACTTTCGTTCGGATGATAAGGAAACTATTTTCTCATAGGTCTGATATCATCTCCTATATAGATGACATTTGTTTGTTCCACAACTCTTGGGACGAACTGTGGCGACAGGGTAGAAGAAAGGATAGACAGAAGAAATAAAAGAGAGTACCAATCTCTTCCACAGTGTCTTTTGGCTCGCTGTAAGTGATAGTCCGACACTTGTAAGAAGAAATATTTCAGGAGACTGAAATTTAAACTCTTCTCAGTTAAGCAAAGAAGCAAATCCCCTCAAGGATCCTGAGAGTATGTTAGGTCTTCAGCCACACTTCCCCTGAGGTACTGATATGGCTCAAGAGACCCCCAGCTGGTAATTAAGATAATAATTAACAAAAACAGTTAACTACCAAGCAATACAGAACACGTAGTGAAAGAAAGAAACAACAGTGAACTTCGTTTCTATGAATTTATGTATATTAGACCAAGCTAAATTGGTTACAGAAAAACACAAGAAAAAAAAAACAAATATTATATATGTATATAGTTAATGTATACAGCACTGGGTAAATGGAGATAAAATAGTCTACACAAAAGTTATGTTTATATTAGGGTACCCTTTCACGATGGCTGAGGTTTATGTCCTAATTTTAATCACTGACTGGTATGACCTAAGATCGATTAGTGTTTGGTCCGTTCTAAAATGCACTTATCCTGAATGGTGTGGTTGCTGTATGACGTCACAATGTCACTGCAAGTTTTCTTTCCCCGGCCAAGTTGCTGGAATAATTCGTATCAAGTACTGCAAGGTTTTACTACACGACTGCGAGTTTCACCTGCCTTCGTCAACACCAGGAAGCTAGGAGAGACACACAAAGGAACACTCTATTTAGCTCTCTGGTAGAGGCATTAATTTGTCCTGAGTGTGGTCCATAAACCAGGCTCAGATATTAATCCAATTAGTATATAAATGACATGGACCAATGTTGAGAGCCATTCTTCGAGCTGCAAACATATGATATTAATAGGGTAGGGGCATAGGCATACATATATTATCAACTGTTGTAAAGGCATACAAAATCATATAGTAAATACATGGATGCGATAATGGTTACATTAAATAAAAGACGCGGCCAGGGTAGCACACATGCTTTCTGTAAAACCTGAAGGACATCAAAAGCATAATAAAGGCATACGAAATCCTATAACAGTAAATATATGGATGCGATAATGGTTACATTAAATAAAAGAAGCGGCCAGGGTAGCACACATGCTTTCTGTAAAACCTGAAGGACATCAAAAACATACTAAAGGCATACGAAATCATATAACAGTAAATATATGCATTTGGTAAAATATATCCATTACAGGAAAGTAGGCAATTGACTGAAAAGCAGTGCAAACATTAACTAATGTTAATTGCATATAATGAAATAATAATGAAAAGCAGTTCAACCATTCAATACAAATACTTGCATATAAGAAGCTCACCCGCTTTGATTCCAGTACTGAGTTTGGTTCAGAGACGGCATATACTATGGTCTGACAGATTATTTGTTAGAAGTATCTGCAACTGGCTTGTCTGTTCGGGGCTTTTGCAGATGTGAGTAAAATATACACGGTCTATAATCTCATATATACAGCTAACCGCGGTCATTCACCTCAGCCAAGTCAGGAAATTCCTAACCTACTCCCGGGGAAATCCTGAATATTCTGGGGCACTGGCCTGAGCTGCTTCGGGTCACTGGAAATCCCGGCTTATCTGGGTCATTAGCCTCTAAGGTAAATAACAATGCGACAATGAACTCGAAAATTCCGAGGGAGGTCATTGTCCGATGAGGCATTCAGAAATACAGAGCTGGGTCATTGTCCGATGAGGCATACAAAAAGATAGAGAGCAGAGAAAGACAGAAGATTGTCGGACGAATAATTTCGCGACAATAGCCCCCTGTGAAAGTTTATCGTAAGGTGAACTAGTTTCGACTGACATCTTCTTCTCGATCCCTCTCTGTCCTAGTTTGATTCCCCTCACCATCCTGGAAGTTTTTAGGGAGGTTAGGCTTATTGGGTCGCTGCTGACTTGCCTGTTCTTCCCCACTGCATGGATGACGGCTGAGAAAGTCTGCTCCGACATTGAGTTTCCCAGGTATATATTCAACCTTGAAGTTATATGGTTGCATTAACATTGACCACCTCATGAGCCTTGAATTCAGGTTTTTGGAAGCTGCTAAGAACATTAATGGTTGATGGTCGCATTGAACGGTGAAGGGCTTTCCATATAAGTATGGTTGATATTTCTGAATTCCCCATACCAAAGCTATGCATTCCCGTTCAATAGTGGAGTAATTTCTTTCAGCAGCATTCAACTTTCGGCTAGCAAAAGCTATGGGAAATAATGTAGACGCATTGTCTTCCCCAGTTTGTAGCAAGGTGGCTCCAATCCCAATCTGACTAGCATCGGTGCGTAATATAAATGGTCGGCTTAAGTTCGGTAGGTGCAGAATAGGTTTCTCTGTGAGTTTTTCCTTGAGGGTACTATAAGCATTCTCACACTCAGCGGTCCAGATCACTTTTTCCGGAGTATTCTTTTTCGTAAGGTTCGTCAGTGGGGCGCTAATAGTGTTGAAATCCTTAATGTAGCGTTGGTAAAATCCACATAACGCGACGAACGATCTGACATCCTTTTTAGTATTAGGGCGAGGTGCATTGCGCAGTTTGTCTACATTACGTTCCTCTGGGAACATGTATCCTTGTGAAATGGTGTGGCCGAGAAACCCCAGTTGGTCAAAACCTATCTGGCATTTAGTTGGGCGAGCGGTTAAACCTGTGTCCTTAAGCCTTCGGAGTAGCATCTCTATTGCATTCAGGTGTTCCTCAAAGGTGTCTGTGGCGGTGAGTATATCGTCCATAAAGTTTGTAATAGCAGGGTTATGAAGGGGTGCGAGAAGTTTTCTCATCATTCTCGTGAAGGTGCTAGGCGCATTATGTAATCCGAATGGGAGGACATTAAATTCAAAGTGTCCTTCCGGGGTGCTGAATGCCATTAGTGGTCGGATCTCTTTCTTCACAGGGTTTTGATAGTATCCCTTGCTAAGGTGGATTTTAGAGAAATAACGAGCTGTATTTAGCTTAGTGAACAGCGAGTTTTGATCTGGCAGAGGCTCAGCTTGGTACTCCGACACTGCATTCAGTCTCCTATAGTCAATGCACAATCTATGCTCTCCGGTAGGCTTCCGAAGGAGCACAACACTAGCGCTATAGGGTGATTCGGGTGGAGAAATAATGCCTGCACTGAGCAATTTCTCTATTTCTTCTCTCAATGCATCCACCTTGGCATAGGGTATAGGGTAATTTTTCACACGGACTGGCATTGCATCTTTCAACTTCATATCAAACTCTACTAAACTGGTTAGGCCTGGCCTGTCCGTGAGAACTTCTGCATACTTTTCCAACATTGTTTGCACCAGCTCATGCTGTTCCAGCGTTAGAGTGTGACTTATTTGCACATCGGCCTGAGTCTCACTCAAGGACAGAGGGTATTCGACTGCTACATTGGGTTCATCCTCTACTTCACTGGCTACTGCAAGGGCCATCAAATGAACTGGCTCTACTGATGCGCGTTCGTTGTACTTTTTCAGCAGATTGATGTGGTAAATTTTCTGTTTACCTTTAATTGCTATCTTGTAGTTGGTGCGGGAGATTTTCTCGACAACAGCATAGGGTCCTCTCCAACCAATCTGAAGTTTATTATGGCTGCTTGGCAAGAGCAATAAAACTTTATCCCCAATGTTCAGTTCTCGATCCTTAGCTGTTCTGTTATAATATTGCGCATGTTTCTGACGGGCTTTGCGCAAATTTGCAGTGGCCAATTTCCAACCTGTTTGGAGGCGTTGCTTCAATTCCTCAACATAATGTGACGCGGTAATGACTGTGTCATCCGCTTTATCGTCTGTCCAGGATCTCAGAAGTGCCTCTAGAGGACCTTTTATTGGGCGCCCAAACAGCAGTGTTGCTGGTGGAATTCCTGTCGAGTGATGAGGTACCTCTCTGTAGGCAAACAGTGCCGCTGGCAGGTAGGAATCCCATGAACTTGGGTTCTCCTGCTCCAGCTTTCGCAGTATGGAAATTAAGGTTTCATTGAACCGTTCTACTTGGCCGTTGCTCTGGGGGTGATATGGAGAGGTATGAATGTGTCGCGTTTGGAAAATCCGGAACACTTCTTCCATTAATTTCCCCCGAAATTGTGATCCATTATCCGTCAGGATCTGAAGAGGGAACCCCAACCTTGTAAATATAGTAAGGAGGGCTTCCGCTACATGAGTTGAGTCGCACGAAGACATTGCGACTGCTTCTGCCCACATGGAGCATGTGTCGACCAACGTCAAGATGTAGCTATTCTTTTTCTTTGTCCTAATCAGGGCCCAACAATGTCGACTGCCACCCTTTCGAACGGGGTACCTGTTACAGGCATTTCTCCTAAGGTTACGGGAGCTACCCAGTGCTTAGGAGCCACCTTTTGGCACTGTGCGCATGACTGAACATACCGTTTTATGTCTGCGTTCATTCCTGGCCAATAGTAGTGGCAAGAAATGCGCTGCATGGTTGCTCCAATTCCCATGTGTCCGCTGAAGGGTAAGGCATGGCCCATTTCTAATATTTGGGTCCTATAGGATGAGGGGACAATCAGCTGTGAGTGTTCGCTCGCTCCTTTGCCTGCTCTGCGGTACAACAGACCATTCTTCTTATAAATTTCTCCCTTGAGAGGCGGGGTATGAGACTTAGGAAGTTTTTTAAAACAAGGCGACAAAGTGCTATCCGCTGTTTGTGCCTTCTTCAACTCTTCTGGGAAGATGTTGGTAGGAGTTCCAGACTCAGGGTTCTGCCTGCATTGATCCCTGGTCTGTACGGCCGCAACTGACAGAGGCCGGGCTGGTTCTCCTAGGAACACATATCTACAGCCCAAAATCAGGGGGTAGATGGGATCCTTTAGAACAGCGGCTCTGATTTCTCCAGTCACATACCGCGATTGAACCTGAATCTTGCACACTGGTAGAATCATGGGCGCACCAGATTTGGTGGGTCCTTGTATTTCAATCGTCTCTTCTGTAATTTGGTCAGAATTAACAAGAGAAGCTGCGACGATTGCATCATAAGATAATCCAGTGTCATACAAACAAAGAGCTCTCTCCCCATTAACCATAACAGATTCAATGACAGCTGGTCGCTTCGAAGAATCTATGTCATCCTTTGAGGGCTCAGGGCTGTCAGATCTGGTTGTTATGCAAGCTGCATTCATGGGGAGGGGTCGGCGCTTACAATCACGAGCACTATGTTTAGGCGACCGACAGTGTTGGCACACATCCCTCTCTGTGTTTGCTGTATAGGAAGTTTTCCTTTCCGTGTTCTTGTGGGTTTGTCCATTGTTGGGTCTGTCATGGTGAGTTTTCATGTAGGGTGGCTTGGAGCTTGTAATACTATTGGAGCTGTTAGGGGCAGTCTGCCGAGCTGGATAGTCTGTATATCTCCGTCTGGAGGTCAGAGTCTCAGCCTGTGCATTCTGAAAGCGTTCTGATAAGGTAACTATGGTATTTAACCTTTCTGCCCCGTTTTCTACCAGAAATCGTCTCATCTCAGGGCTCATCATTTCTTTCAGTTGCTCCATTAGTATTAATTCTTGCAGTCCTTCGTAAGATTTCTCGAATGACGCGAGAGTGAGCCATTTCTGCAAATAAGCTTCCAGGCGAGCAGCATACTGGGTGTACGATTCTCCATTTTCTTTACGGAAATTTCTGAACCGTTTACGGTACGCCTCAGCATTCAATTCATAGCGAGCTAAGAGGGCTTTCTTAAGACAGTCATAGTCATCCTGTTCATGAGGCGCCAGTTTTAGGAATACATCATAGCCAGCACCCCTGAGTCCTTGCGAGAGTTTCAGATTCCACCTCTTCCGGTCCAGCCCGAACGAAGAAGCGAACCTCTCGAAACGGTCCAAAAAGCTGTCCATGAAATCCTTTCCCTCCATAAATGGCTCCAGAGGGAAGGCCATCGGTCCCAGGTGTGGTGTAGAGAGAGCTGATGCACTATCAGATTGAAGGGGCGAGGGCGGGAAGTTTCGGAATTGCTCCCAGCTTCCTTGTTTTCTGAGAGAAGTTCCACATCCAGCTCCTTCATTTTCAGGGCATGTTGTCGTTCCTTCTCCTTCTCTTCTGCCGCTATTATTTCACGATCCTTCTCCGCTTCTGCCGCTCTGATTTCACGATCTTTCTCCGCTTCTGCCACTCTGATTTCCCTGTCCCTCTCCGCTTCTGCCTCTCTGATGCTCTTCATCTCTGAGGATACATAGTCTGCAAGCTCTTTTCCTGCAAGCCCCACCTCTTTTCCACTCTCAATTAACAAAGCTCTTACTTTTGCTGTCTCTGCCATTGCAATATTGGATCAAGTCGAATGAGCTTGAATAAACCTACTCACAAACCAATACAGGTAAAAGTAATACTGTCTAATATTAATAATATAGTGTATTACTGCCACAACAATAAAACAAACTTTGCAACAACAACAATTTCAACCAATAGAATAGCTCTTAGTTAAGTAGCTCAGTTAAATCTTGTATACAACTTAACTAAAAAATTGGACCATACACTAGAAGATCAGTCACCAGTTATATTTTGTGTACTATTCTATCTGTGCAATATACTGCATATAAGATCAAACCAGTTACATGCAAAGTGTACTGGGAAGCTGTATAAGATTACTTGATAACCAAACTATTAACCCAAGTTTGTTACCCAAAAGTAAAATGTATATTAGCAATAAATTACTTGTAGTCTAGGGAACATACAAATGCTATGAGTTCATCCGGGACGAGCAGTCCAGTTTGTGGCGACAGGGTAGAAGAAAGGATAGATAGAAGAAATAAAAGAGAGTACCAATCTCTTCCACAGTGTCTTTTGGCTCGCTGTAAGTGATAGTCCGACACTTGTAAGAAGAAATATTTCAGGAGACTGAAATTTAAACTCTTCTCAGTTAAGCAAAGAAGCAAATCCCCTCAAGGATCCTGAGAGTATGTTAGGTCTTCAGCCACACTTCCCCTGAGGTACTGATATGGCTCAAGAGACCCCCAGCTGGTAATTAAGATAATAATTAACAAAAACAGTTAACTACCAAGCAATACAGAACACGTAGTGAAAGAAAGAAACAACAGTGAACTTCGTTTCTATGAATTTATGTATATTAGACCAAGCTAAATTGGTTACAGAAAAACACAAGAAAAAAAAAACAAATATTATATATGTATATAGTTAATGTATACAGCACTGGGTAAATGGAGATAAAATAGTCTACACAAAAGTTATGTTTATATTAGGGTACCCTTTCACGATGGCTGAGGTTTATGTCCTAATTTTAATCACTGACTGGTATGACCTAAGATCGATTAGTGTTTGGTCCGTTCTAAAATGCACTTATCCTGAATGGTGTGGTTGCTGTATGACGTCACAATGTCACTGCAAGTTTTCTTTCCCCGGCCAAGTTGCTGGAATAATTCGTATCAAGTACTGCAAGGTTTTACTACACGACTGCGAGTTTCACCTGCCTTCGTCAACACCAGGAAGCTAGGAGAGACACACAAAGGAACACTCTATTTAGCTCTCTGGTAGAGGCATTAATTTGTCCTGAGTGTGGTCCATAAACCAGGCTCAGATATTAATCCAATTAGTATATAAATGACATGGACCAATGTTGAGAGCCATTCTTCGAGCTGCAAACATATGATATTAATAGGGTAGGGGCATAGGCATACATATATTATCAACTGTTGTAAAGGCATACAAAATCATATAGTAAATACATGGATGCGATAATGGTTACATTAAATAAAAGAAGCGGCCAGGGTAGCACACATGCTTTCTGTAAAACCTGAAGGACATCAAAAGCATACTAAAGGCATACGAAATCATATAACAGTAAATATATGCATTTGGTAAAATATATCCATTACAGGAAAGTAGGCAATTGACTGAAAAGCGGTGCAAACATTAACTAATGTTAATTGCATATAATGAAATAATAATGAAAAGCAGTTCAACCATTCAATACAAATACTTGCATATAAGAAGCTCACCCGCTTTGATTCCAGTACTGAGTTTGGTTCAGAGACGGCATATACTATGGTCTGACAGATTATTTGTTAGAAGTATCTGCAACTGGCTTGTCTGTTCGGGGCTTTTGCAGATGTGAGTAAAATATACACGGTCTATAATCTCATATATACAGCTAACCGCGGTCATTCACCTCAGCCAAGTCAGGAAATTCCTAACCTACTCCCGGGGAAATCCTGAATATTCTGGGGCACTGGCCTGAGCTGCTTCGGGTCACTGGAAATCCCGGCTTATCTGGGTCATTAGCCTCTCAGGTAAATAACAATGCGACAATGAACTCGAAAATTCCGAGGGAGGTCATTGTCCGATGAGGCATTCAGAAATACAGAGCTGGGTCATTGTCCGATGAGGCATACAAAAAGATAGAGAGCAGAGAAAGACAGAAGATTGTCGGACGAATAATTTCGCGACACGAACATGTTTCTGGATTGAAATCTCTTCTCGAAATTCTTCGCTCTAATAACTTGACAGCGAATCCTTCGAAAGTTCACATAGGTTTCAAAGAAATTTCTTTCCTAGGTCACAGAGTGGGCCACGGATTTCTGAAAACTGAGGATAAAACTATCTCGAAGATTCTTAACCTATCAATTCCCAAGACTAAGAAGCAGGTGCGGAGTCTGCTCGGCCTTATACAGTTCTACAATAAATTTATGCCTCATTTATCTTCAGTTACGTCAGTTCTATCTGAGTTAACTACAAAAGGCTCCCCTAATAGAATTGTCTGGACGGAGGCCTGCAACCTAGCTCTAGTCCATTTAAAGCATTACTTTTCATGTGCACCAATTTTAAAACTCCCTGATCCTCATCTCATATTTATTCTCAGGACAGACGCTTCGATGTACGGTATTGGTGGCTCCTTGATGCAAGAAGTAGATGGAATGCTTCATCCGGTGATGTATGTGTCGAGGAAGCTCACAAAGACAGAAACCAGATATACAATTATTGAGCGCGAGCTTCTCGCGATCATATGGGCTGTCACAAAGCTTCAGCGTTACCTTCTTGGTTCTCGTTTCATCATTGAGACAGACCAGAAGGCCCTGTCGTTCCTTCAAAAGTCCAACATGAAAAACGCACGAGTCGCACGTTATGCAATTAATTTGCAAATATATGACTATATCATTCGACCTATTGAGGGCAAGTCCAATGTGCTTGCAGATGTTCTGTCGAGATGTACACAGACAGACCTGCCCGATTCTCAAGAATATGACATTGCTGCGACCCATTGACCAAGGTACAGTGCTGATTGTCTACAGATACCTCGCTAACTTAACAGCGCTATCTTGACAATATCCATAACCAGATACAGATTACCATTGTTATCAAGAGAAACAACTCAAGTAATTTGAAGTCATGATAACAGACGTTTTATGTGAATACATTCAAATCGTTTCACACTACATCAAGTTCCATGAACAGTACACAGGATCTGATTTCCGGACAGTCATGACGTATGCGGTAAAGGAACCAAATCAAACAGTATCTCAGATAAACAGTATAAGGCTCTTTGTCATATCTTAATGGCAATCCTTCACAAAATGACTGGGATGCAGAACTTTAAAAAGATCATATTTCCTATTCCAGCAGCCGAACTTCAAAATGTTGGGCTCAGAGACTGTGACACTCAAGAGGCAACATATGAAAAGAAATCTCACACAAGAAGCAATTGATTCGATACGCCTATGGAGAACTTCGCCATTTGAACATTCTTTTTTGTTATTACTTAAACCAGTTATGTGTCTCTAAAGTGCTAAAATTACAAATAGTAATCTTTCACACTAATGAAAGATGAACCTATCATTGATGACACTCAGTAACTTTAGTTAATCAGTTTTACACAATGCTACAGACAACACACACAGGATCATGTGGACATTTACATTAACGTAATTATTATACTTACTTAATACTATTTAATTAGTTAGATCTTTCATTTCATTCATCTTTTAATTAAATGCATTCAGATATTTCATTTTCCAAAACTTCACAATTTCATTATCATATTTCTTCACATTTTCATTCATTTTTCTCATTTTTCCATGTTCCTGACTAAATTCCATAGACTGTTGATTAGGTATGACATAGACTGGACGGTAACTTTTACATTTTCTAACAATTGCTTCCTATATGGAAAACTTTCAGTTTTCGCTGGGGGGCGGGGTAAAAGTGTTACCTATCATTTTGCTCACAGGCTTGTAATTCATTGCTGTGCGCAATGGAGCAGAACGCGAATACGCTTCGAGTGTAAAAGCGTGTGAGTTGTGGAATGTGTGTGACATAGGTATTTAGTGTATGACGTGGACAGGGTCTGCTGCGGGGGGAACGAAGGTTATCGTTAGGACAGTTGAGTTTGGCTTGTGTTTTCGAAGTGTACGGATATTTATGTGAGAGCGACAGACCAGTGTTTATTGTTATAAAATATTTCAGAGTCAGGATAATTGACTCAATTCATTATGATGTGTGCCTGATTGTATGTGGCTTAAGGAGAAGGACAGTAAGTGATTTGAATCAATACGGATTTGTAAAGTATGAAGGCGTTGTAGACGATACATAGACATTCTGACTTTAAACCGGCACAACGACATTATTGCTTATGGCTGCTACTGAACACATTTGTATGACTGATGTAACGTCATATCATCATATGCTCTGAAAAGAAGTGAAGTACACTTATGTTGTATTGTGACAAGCTGTTGATCAAGATTATTCAAGTTGGCCATTCCGTACGTTACTGTTGAGACTGTTGTCTATTATATCAAAATATCTTACAAGACCAGTGCAGCACATTAATATACTCGTTACCCAATAGCCTTCAATAAGTATAAGGTAACAGCTTCCATTTCTAATCTTTTGGTTTCTCTCTCAGCTTCCAGTCTTTTGGCTTCTCTTTCAGCTTCTGCTTGCAACCGCCTTTCTTCAGCCTCCAATTTCTTTGCTTCTCTATCAGCCTCTAATTTCCTTGCTTCAGTCTATAATTGCAACTTTCTTTCTTCCCTATCCATATGTTTGTCCACTTCTGTTGTGACATACTGAGTGAGAGCTTCACCTGTCATATTTAATTCCTTACCCATCTGCATGATCGCAGTTCTGAACTTCACTAGATCAGCCATGGCGTTACTTAGATAGGGTATGTATATTTACTATAACCCAATTATCGTAATTAAACTTAATTAATTTAAATGAACAAAAAAATTCCCATGCAACTTTGTGAGCATCAACTATTTACTGAGTACTAAATGGTACTCCTCCTAAGAATATATATATATATATATATATATATATATATATATATATATATATATATATATATATATATATATATATATATATATATATATATATATATTTAAATCCTATTATAGAATTTTTTTTCAAAAATCTGTTTCTTATGTTATCTATGGGTGGCACAAGATAGAGTTAGTAGATAGATGAATAGACTAAGTATGGCTCATGATATACAGAAATATCCCAGGAACGAGCCCGCAGTGTGGCGTGAGGTTTTTATTGGCTTTAAGATCAGTATAATACTGACAATTACAGAAATAGAATTTCTGCAGAAAATGGTGAAGTCCCAGTGTCTGAGAGAACTACTGGTATCACAAATTAGTTACGGCTGTGAATGATCTGATCTCGAAACAATAGTAGAGAGGAGACCGACATAAAGTGCCACCTCCGCTGTGTAACTAACTGTGATATTAAAAAACCAAGGAAACAGATTTTACTTAACACTGATAAAATTGACAAGTCGTTCAAATACAATTTCCTTATTATTTATTTTGTATATACACTATCTACTCTTGTGCTGAAGGGTGAATGTTGAAAAATGGAATGTAATGAATTTGTAAGTTTACATATGATTTACAAATATTTATATTTATATAGATATGTGAATAAATATTACAACAAGTTTTCCAATTATAGGAACAAAAATTATATCAGCTGTGCTGTTATTCAATTATAGTACATGTATCAGCTGTGCTGTTAATTAAGGATATAACACTTATCAGCTATGCTGTTATTTTTGTCTCTTGCTATGCTAATTCACTTTCTCATCACTGACAGTTTCTATGCTCACAATGCTGACAGAAATGGTACTAATGTGTACTCATCTCTCTAAGGTCTGTTCTTCTTTGTTTGGTTCACACAACATCGGCTGAGTATCGTTCCTTTAGCCCACCAAAGACTGAGGGGGACCAAAGATGTAGAGTCAGGACAACCTCTATGCTCCTGCGGAGTTCCAGGCAGCTGGATTGACGACCCACGATATCAGTTTTGATGACACGAATAAAACCTGTAACAAAGAAAAATAGGGGCTAATTTTTGTCCTCAAGCCCACTTATTTCTATTGTATATGATATGAGCGTGTCTCAGTGTCTGCATGTAGGATGAATGACAACATGGCTCAGTATGATTTAGCAATAGCGAGACAAGACAGTGTCTACTTGCAAAATATTCTTTCTGATAAACTAATACATGGATATCATTCAATAATATAAATTCAATGCATGAATACATTCAATAATATAAATTCAATACATGAATACATTCAATACATGAATACATCCCATAATATAAGTTCAATACATGAATACATCCAATAATATGTACACCTAGGTGTGATACAACAATGTCCTTCCCCCTATAATATACCAGGCCCTCTCTGACAAGTGCTATAATATATCCTAACAATAACGTTATGTTCTTATGATAGGAGTATGTGAGACGAGGACTGTTTGGTGATATATCAGGTGGGAGTTATAGGAGACAATAGATTGGAGTTAGATGAGACAAGAGATTGAGTCCTAACAAGGATTGTTTTGGTTATATTGCAGTTGGTCTGAGATAACAGATTGAAGTATAGGAGACAATAGGTTGAGTCCTAACAAGGACTGTTTTGGTTATATGGCAGTTGGTCTTATCGGAGATAATAGACTGAAGTCATGTGAGACAATAGATTGAGTTATAGGAGACAATAGATTGAGGTATGAGTCCTATTAGTCTTTGTCTATTCAATCATAATAGGAAATACAATCATTATACTTAATTTCCCCAAGATACAATCAGTAACCTGATAGGTAGTATAAATGACACACAACAAATACCAACATTATAGACCTGCTGAAAGCCTATTTTCCTAAAGGTTATCGTAAATATATTTACCCTCTAAGATTCAAACAGGCCAGTTTTTGACTCGACTTAGCGAAGCAGAGGCAGGTCAATGCCCTCAGGTAAGCTATAAATCAAAGTTGACAGCTCTTCTCACACAGTCGGTCGTCTCTGGCTTCGTGTTCGGTTGCGTGCTTAGCATAAAATTTCGCCCGATTATATAGGCAGGTAAATGCTTAAGGAAAGCTTTTGGTTGGTTCCTGGCGGAGCAAGCTGATTGGTTTCCTGCAGTTTAGTACAGCCTAATTTTATTCAGTTTTCCTCCGCCATATTGCGTGAACAAGATGGCCGTTAATTTATTCTGTCTCAGAGACTGGTGAACGTTGCTCGTTGATTGGTTGAAGCAAATCTGTATCTCGACATAGTGATTAACAAAGTAGTGGGTTACACTCGTTTCACGACAGGGTTCACTGCAAGGGTCATGGCTGTTGAGGTGGGTGCAAGAGGTCTCGCGGCTGCCTCAGTGTATCATCTACTGAAACTGTTGGGGTTGAGGGGACAGTCAAGAACAAGGGCACTTAAGAGGCTCAGCGAAACTGCGGAAAAAGGCATCGTGCTGGCTGTGGAACAACCGCAACGGGCTATGGAACTCGAGACAGTAATTTGTTTTCATCACATGGGTTACTTTCACAATTGCCTCCAGCTGGCAGGAAAAAGGAGTGAATTTGAAAAGCTGCAACCAAGGTGGAGTGGGTTCAATTCTCTGCACTAGACAACAGGAGGCTGACACTTGGGAGTCAGGACCTAAGTGCCCCCACCGCCCTTTTAGAGTGTAAAGGAGACTTATGCGGCCGAAACACTTAATCGACGGGGGGTAGGGGGGGGAGAGGGAGACTACTTCTGATGGTCAGATTGCCTCATGTTGTATCGCTCTGTATAGAGTTTTCTATCATTGTATCATCTTTCTTTCTTTCTTTTAAAGTTCCAGCTATTTATCTGTTTTCGTTTATTATTTACTATTTACTGGCTTAGATGTCCATCATTATTTTTTATCTATTTCTTTGGTTTGATTTTAAGGACCATCTTGATTACACATGGACAACTCCATCAGCGATCCGATCTTCTTCCTTAAATCACACAATGAGGATCTCAGCACAGTGCACGAACTCCGTAGCACTGGCGATGATTCCAATGTGTATATACAGGAATCACACGTTCTATGAATATTTTTTATTGGTGGGTAGGTTTTCCTGATTTTTAACATGTTGCCAGTGCAGCGGCCGTATGGCCTACTCTTTACGACTTTCAACTGCCGATGGATTTTTAACGTGTGCTACTTGCACACGGGACCGCCTATTCTTTCTGCCTTATCCAAGAAGGCTAGGCATCTGATCTCATTACCCAGGAGATGGGGGGGGGGGTGGCGTGAGGTTTTATTTGGCTTTGAGATCAGTATAGTACTGACAATTACAGAAATAGAATTTCTGCAGAAAATGGTGAAGTCCCAGTGTCTGAGAGGACTACTGGTATCACAAATTAGTTACGGCTGTGAATGATCTGATCTCGAAACAATAGTAGAGAGGAGACCGACATAAAGTGCCACCTCCGCTGTGTAACTAACTGTGATATTAAAAAAACAAAGAAACATATTTTACTTAACAATGATAAAATTGACAAGTCGTTCAAATACAATTTCCTTATTATTTATTTAGTATAAACACTATCTACTCTTGTGCTGAAGGGTGAATGTTGAAAAATGGAATGTAATGAATTTGTAAGTTTACAAATGATTTACAAATATAGATATAAATATATTACAACAAGTTTTCCAATTATAGGAACAAAAATTATATCAGCTGTGCTGTTATTCAATTATAGTACAGGTATCAGCTGTGCTGTTAATTACGTCTATAATTTATCCACTATGATCTTATTATTGTCTCTTGCTACGCTAATTCACGTTTTCTTCATTGACTTAAATGCTCACAATTGCCGACGGAAATGGTACTAATGTGTACTCATCTCTCAAAACGTTCTGTTCTCCTTAGTTCGATTGACACACCACCTGCTGTGGATCGTTCCTTTAGCCCACCCAAGACTGAGGGGGACTAAAGATGTAGATCAGGTACAATCTCTGTGCTCCTGCGAAGTTTCAGGCAGCTGGATTGACTCGACATACGTCCTCAGGTTTGATGACACGAATAAAACCTGTAACAAGCAAAAATAGGGGCTAATTTCTGTCCTCAAGCCCACCTATTTCTACTGTAAGGGTGAAACGAGCGTGTCTCAGATGTCTGCATGTAGGATGAATGACAACATGGCTCAGTATGAGTTAGCAATAGCGAGACAATACAGGCGTCTACTTGCAAAACATTCTTTCTGATAAACTAATACATGGATACATTCAATAATATAAATTCAATGCATGAATACATCCAATAATATGTACACCTAGGTGTGATACAACCATTTCCTTCCCCCTATAGTATACCAGTCCCTCTCTGACAAGTGCTATACAAGCTGGTAACATATATCCTAACAATATTGTTATGTTCTTATGATAGGAGTATGTGAGACGAGGACTGTTTGGTGATATATAAGGTGGGAGTTATATGAGACAATAGATTGATGTTAGATGAGACAATAGATTGAGTCCTAACAAGGACTGTTTTGGTTATATTTCAGTTGGTTTTATCTGAGATAATAGACTGAAGTTAAAGGAGACAATAGATTGAGTTATAGGAGACAATAGATTGAGTCCTAACAAGGACTGTTTTCGTTATATTGCAGTTGGTCTGAGAAAATAGATTGAAGTTTTAGAAGACGATAGGTTGAGTCCTAACAAGGACTGTTTTGGTTTTATTTCAGTTTGGAGTTATCTGAGACAATAGACTGAACTTATAGGAGACAGTAGATTGAAGTATGAGTCCTATTAGTCTTCGTCTATTCAATCATATTAGGAAATACAATCATTATACCTAATTCCCCCAAGATACAATCAGTAACCTGATACGTTCATATTGAACCAAAATATATAAAATATATACAGGAGTAGGTAGTATAAATGACACACAACAAATACCAACATTATATACCTGCTGTACCTATTTTCCTACCAGTTTATAGTGAATTATATTTACCGTCTAAGATTTAAAACCGGCCAGGTTTTGACTCGACTTAGTGAAGCAGGCTGCAGGTCAATGCCCTCAGGTAAGCTATAAATCAAAGCTGACAGCTCCTCTCTTCAGTCGGTCGTTATCTCTGGCTTCGTGTCTGGTGTTGCGTGTTTTAACATAAAATCTCGCCCGATTATATCTTCTTCTTCTTCCTCGTTCGCCCTGAAAAGGACGGTGGTTGCGTTGTGTCTGTTTACAACGTAGCTGGGATATCTGAACCTTTCGGTCGACACATCCGACTTCTGCACGGCATTTTTTAGGACCGGGTTTGCCTTCCCATTGCGATCCGTGCTCGCTCAGCCAGCCTGCACTGCTGCAGACTGTTTCCAGGACCATCACGTGGAGGTGGAGCACGGTCTTGACCAGCTCTGGTTCGCTGGTCCTGACGCAGGCAGTCAAGCTATGAGTCGCTGACTGCAGTCTCTATTGCTGTTTCGTTGTTGTTGTTTTCGTCTACTAGATTGCTGTAATACCCTGTTCAACCAAAACCCATTGAAGGGTTACAAACGGTTATATTGGGGTATATAGTGTGTTGGTATCTTCGCTGGTATCACTTTCCTAGTCCTGAAAAGGACTGGTCCTAAAAAGGACCGCTAGCTGGCTGTCTGTTTATCTCTTCGTTGCTTGTCTGTCGTGGCGTGTTCATTTCCTGCCTTCCTATCTGTCTTGTGTCGTTTTGTTAGTTTTTGCTTTCCTAGTTTCTGTTTCTCTTGTCTTCCTGCTTTCCTGTATCTGTAGTAGTTCTTTTTCTATTATTGCTGGTAGAAGTTTTTCAAGTGTTTCTTCGATGACTTCTTCGTCTGATTGTTCGTTTGTTTTGGTTGCTCTTGTGTTTGATGTCATTTCCTCAATGGCTCTTCGCTCTGTTTCGATTCTCTTGAGGATTTTGGAGTTTTCTTGCGTCAGTTCTGTCAGCCTCTTTACATCTGCTTCTGTTTGCTGCTTAATGCTTTTCATGTCTTTCATCATTTCTCTGATGTTTTGTATTTCTATTACGTCTTCGCCGCTGTCCTTTTCGTCTTCGGGAGTCTGCTTGCTTCTGTTTTCGACCTGGAGTTTATTTTTCAATTGTTTGACTTCAGCGGTCAGCTGGTGTACCTGTCGTCTGTCAATCGTGCGTTGTTTTTCTGCAACATCCGCAGCCACTCTGTGTTTTGCCTCCTTGAAGGGGATGTATTTGGAGACCGCTTCCTTCAGGATACTCTTTGTTTCCTGGAACATCGGGCAGCCTCGGTATCTAGCCCCGTGGTTTCCGAGGCAGTTTGCACAGGTGCGGTTTGAGTTTATTGCTTTGTAGTTGGGGTCCTCCTTCGCCTTTGGGCAGTCGCGATATAGGTGGCCACCCGCACAATATCGGCAGACTGCGTCCCTCCTGCATGTTTTCTTGGTGTGTGAAAACTGCTGGCAGTTAGAGCACTGCATCACCGGAGGGATGTAGGCTTCTGTCTCTTTTGTTGTTGCTTGGAGCGTCAGTCTCTCAGGTCTTGTTGATCCTTCTACCGTAACTATCATCAGATTGGTATCTTTCTTTGCCCAGATTTTTAGCCTTTCGACCTGTGATTTTTAGATTTGCGTTTTCAGCCTGAAGGTGTCTGTGGACCTCGGCTTCGGAACATCTGGTATCCACCCCTCTGATGACCAACTTCTTTGTTGTTTTGTACATTTCCACCACCACTTTTATTTGGTGGGGCAACTGGACTTCTTTTGGGCTAGATTCCAGTTCGGTCATCAGTGAAGTGGTTGTTGTATTGCTGTTGAGCGAAAGCACGACTCCCTTTTCGTGCCTCCGTACTTTAGAGTGCCAGTTATTGATTCGAGGATGCATATCACTTTGTCATCTGGTAGGGCCCTGAGTGAAGCCTCACCTCCCGACATCTGCGTGATCTTAACGCACCTCTCTATCGCATCTGTGTCGCCGGCATCGTGTGTTGGTGTCTTCGGTGTTTGTCGTAGCTTCTCTGTGGTAGAAAGGGTTTCTGCTGACGATCTTCGTTCGTGTGGTGGTGGTCCCTCGGCTTTAGGCTCCTGTTTTCTTTTCTCTTTCCTTTCCAGCGTCTGTTCTATCCCCTGTATCAGTCTCTTCACCCTCTCACGCTCAGGGTCTAGGCCGTGGACGTTTGCAGCTGCCCTTTTCTCTCTTCTTTCCAACCATCCCCTCATCTTCTCCAGCTGGTGTAGCAGTCTCCTCGTTTCCTCATCCTCTGGATCTACATCATCTAGGCCAGGGACGCCTGCATCTGCCCTCTCCTCTGTCTCGCAAGGAGTCGGGCCCCTCAGCCTCTCAGTCGGGTCGACACACGTCGCAGCTATCTCCGTCGTCGTGTCTAGAGTTGGAGGAGGACCGGTCTCAGCACGAGTACTTGGGGCAGTCTTGCTCTCTGGCTGTCTGTCTTTGTTCTTTGAAGCTTTGTTATTCACATGGCTGTTCAGCGCTGGCGGGCTGGTGTAGACCTTCCTCCTTTTGGCATGATGTTTATTTCGGGTCATTTTGATGAAAATGTGATCTTGTCTCGAATAGTGGCGTCCTGAGAAGGACGTTGGTGTCTTGCCTCTGTTGCTATTGCTGTGTCTTCTGGTCCCGCCCGATTATATAGGCAGGTAAAGTAACTTCTACTGGTTAAGGAAAGCGTTTGGTTGGTTCCTGGCGGAGCAAGCTGATTGGTTGCCTGCAGTTTCGTCTTATGCTCGTACAGCCTAATTTTATTCAGTTTTCTTCCGCCATCTTGCGTGAACAAGATGGCCTCGACCCACATCCGAAAAAACAGGGCTTAAGTTTTTTCCTGGCGTAACTTCTTGTAATTTATTCCGGCTCAGCAACTGTGCGTTGATTGGCTGGGCTCTCGACATAGGGATTTAACAAAGTAGTGGGTTTACACAACTCGTTCCACGACAGGGGAGGGAAGGAGTATAACATTAGGACGCACTGGTTGTAAAATTATTTCCATCAAATATATTCTCTGTACTAGGAACCGAACCCGATACCTTTAGAATTAGAGGCGGACGCCATACCTCTTAGCCACTCCGACACCCTTTACTTAAACCAGCCAATGATATTCTTTGTTGATCACCTTTCTCTACGACCCATTTCTTCTTCTTTGATCCTTAGCCGCTGACCGTCAAAGCAGTCAGTGGCCATCACGACTGGTGACGTCTTGTAGGGCAACAACAAATTGATTCCACTTTGCTCGGTCGGTGGCCATCCTTCGTACAGTGCCCCAACTCTGGTTCATTCTTTGCATCTCAGCATCCACAGTCCTCCGCCAAGTTGTTTTTGGTCGGCCTCTCTTTCGTTTTCCTTCAGGGGTCCATAGCACAGCTGTTCTTGTGATAGCATCGGGGTCTCTTCTGAGGAAATGGCCAACCCAGCTCCAGCGTCCGCCATCACTGGTGTCAATACCTTGTCGAGGTATGGCGGCTTGCGTACCCTGATTACCCCCCAGAGCTATGCTAGCGGGAGTTTTATTCCTGGAAGGTTCTACCTAGCTGGACAGGTTTGCGTGGGCAGGGGTCAGACTAAAGCAGACACCCTGGTCTTCCAGGTTGGGGGGTTTTAGCATAGGGCTGACACCCCTGTCTATGTAACAAGAAATGAAGTTACGACCCACTGGACACTACTATGTTGGTCTGTGTACACGTGGTATTTGGCTGCACATGGATGTCTATAGTTCAGGCTTTCTGCAAGAGGACCAGGTACAGTGGAGACTCCACGCTCCGTCGGGAGCAACATTCAAAGTGATTATTTGTTAACAGAACATTGATATATGTGACTGAGTCTATAAACGTGTGGACCGTTTCCAGGTCATGATTGCGTGAAGTGTCGTCAACAATGAGGAACTGTTTTTTTTGAGGTGCTTAGTTGGCCGATTGTCCTTTCACAATTTACTCTTGCGGCGACGCGATGGCATCGTTGGGACGGTCCCTAGTTAAGTTCCCCAGGGAGACTATCACTTCTGTTACTTTTATGACGTTTATTGTCATATTTTTCTTTCTTTCTGTCTGTCTTTTTTTCTTTCCGTCTCTCTCTCTCTCTCTCTCTCTCTCTCTCTCTCTCTCTCTCTCTCTATCTCTCTCTGTCTCTCTCTCTCTGTCTCTCTCTCTCTCTCTCTCTCTCTCTCTCTGTGTTGGGTGTCGGCGTGGATAAGAGGTTTGGCGACCGCCTCGAATTCTAGAGGTACCGGGTTCGATTCCCAGTAGAAGGAATATAATTTATGGAAATGTTTTTCAGAACCAGTGGTCCTAATGATGTCGTACTCCCCCCTGGTCTCATGGGTAGTGTGATCGGATGCCTAGCCTTCTCGGATAAGGGCGAACAAATAGGAGGTCCCTTGTGCAAGTTACGCATGTTAAAAATCCCACAGCAGTTGGAAATCGTAAAGAGTAGGCATTACGGCCGCTGCCCTGGGAAAAGTTAAAAATTAGAAACCTACCCACTAAATATATTTAAAGAATGTGTGATTCCTATATACACACATTTGGGCTCTCGCCTGTGCTACGGA
The DNA here is from genome assembly GCA_024509875.1 of Oreohelix idahoensis. Lineage (NCBI taxonomy): Eukaryota > Metazoa > Mollusca > Gastropoda > Stylommatophora > Oreohelicidae > Oreohelix > Oreohelix idahoensis. The sequence goes on from JAMPIV010009734.1 coordinate 308,970, forward strand.
GTTCGTGCACTGTGCTGAGATCTTCCTTGTGTGATCTAATTGAGGAGATCGGAGCAATGATGGAGTTGTCCGTGTGCAATGAAGATAGTCCTTCAAACCAAACCAATTCTCTCTGTGTTTCTTTCTGCCTGTCTTTCTTTCTTTCTTTCTTGTTTCTGTCTTTCTTTCTTAAACGTGTCTACTATTTACACATTTTCGTTCATTATTTACAATAGCTAACAGCTTGACCTAGTAAACATTTATCTCACTTTAAGACCCTGTGTGAAGTGTAGTTACTGGAGCCCTGCTGGACTAAAAGGGGGGTGTTTTTTTAATATGAAAGCCCTGACATTTAACAATGAACCAGAATAGCTGACAAGACAAAGACACAAGATCAGTCATGGACAACACGGTCAAGAGAAAGGCAATTTGTATTAATGTGACATACTGTCTTCTGTCAGAGGTTTGATGACGCGAGCATTTTATTATAATTATTTTAGTTGTCATGGGATTTCATACGGTGAAACGTGAGGAAATTACCAGAATTTTAGCTTAAATATCGAAGCAAGAACCGGAGAATTGCAAAAGAACATGTACTACAAACGCCATAATCATCATCATAAGCTTCTTTTTTGCTCCTTATGGAGCGTGGATCTACGATTAATGGTGGTTATTTTGAGGAAGCCTTCGTCCAAGCAAGTGGTCTTCTCGTAATGGGACAGTTTACACTAACAGGAAAAGGTGCCAGTGCCTGTTTATGGCGCCCTAAAAAATAGAATGATCAGAATAGATGAGACTCATAAACCTTGTGTGACTTCTCATCTAGGAGAGGAAAATACTCTGATTTCATACTGCCTGTTGCCCTGAAGGCAGGATAGCGTCAGACACGGGATAATGAAGACTAATCTGACAAAAATGCATGATGCAATGGAGGCACTGGGCCACATGAATAACTCAAAAGTGCAACGTGGTCTGTCCCGATAAAAGACGCATAGCGCAACAGTACCAAAAAAAAAAACAAAAAAAAAAAAAAAAAACAAGCAGATTAACTACCAGCAGTGGTCAATGAACAACTGCTGCAATACTTTACGTATGCTATGTGAAACTTGTGTTATAATCGCTGTAGAGAGTTAAAGAGATTGTGAACCCTGTCGTAAAGTCGTGTGTAAACCCACTTCTTTGTTAATACACTATGTCGATATACAAATATGCACAGCCAATCCACGTTCAAGGAGTCATGCAAGATGGCTGGCAGATTCTGCGGCAGAATAAATTACACGAAGTCACGGTCACGCAAGATGGCGGCAGACAGAATAAATTAGGCATAAAACACTGTTCGTTCGGAACTCTGGAAAACGAAAAGTACTAAAACGCAACTTACCAATCACCAGCGTGCCCCTGCCATTAAAAAGACTAAAACGCCGCGAACCAATCAAAAGGATTCCTTACGCAGTAACATCTACCTGCGTCTACCTATATAAATGTGCGCGTTTTATTCAAATACACACACAAACACGCAGAACGACAGACTAGAGAAGAGAAAGCTGCCAAGACTGATTCCTGCTTACCTGCATGCCGGGCAGACTTGCTTTACTACCGTAAGTCGGGTCAAAATCTGACTTGTATTAATCTTAGAGGGTTTATTCGTATCATCCAACCTGAGGTCATATGTTCAGGTCAATCCTGCTGCCTGGAACTTCGCAGGAGCATAGTGGTTGTATCGGAGCTACATCCTTAGTCCCCCTAAGTCTTGGGTGGGCTAAAGGAACGATCATCAGCGGGTATTGTGTGCATCAAATTAAGAAGGAAAGAACTGTTTTGAGAGATGAATACACATTAGTACCATTTCCGTCGGCAAGTGTGAGCAATTAACTGTCTATGAAGAAAAAGTGATTTAGCGTAGTGAGAGACAAGATTAACAGCACAGCTGATAAATTTTGTATAATTGAGTAACAGCACAGCTGATATAATTTTTTTCCTATAATTGGAAGACTTGTTTTAATATATATAAATAAATAAATAAATAAATAAATATACATATACATATACATATATATATATATATATATATATATATATATATATATATATATATATATATATATATATATATATATATATATATATATATATATATATATATATATATATATATACAGTAGAACTCCATTTATCCGAACCCCAGTTATCCGAACATCCAATTATCCGAACACTTTTTCCAGAAAAAAAAAAAAAAATCAGATGCCACAGTCACGTTAGACTAAAATTCTGAATCTTTTGATGCGGCAAACTTCAAATGTGTGCGAACAATTTGTAGAGAATGGGATGGCTAATGGTCGGTCGCTTACGTACAGGAAGTCAGTTAGATCATAAAGTCAGTTAATATCAGGTTTACCAATCCAAAGTACGTGTGCGTTCTAGGTAGAACACTGGCTAAACAGACAGTTCAACTTAAAATAATTGTGTCTGCTACTACAGCAGAATAATTTTGGTGTACAAGTATTTCTCTGTGCGATATGGCACCTTCCAGTAGGCCTAAAGCATATAAAAGGAACCGCAATGTTTTGTCAATTGAAACGAAAACAGAAATTATAAAGAGACTAGGACAAGGTGAAACTGTGTCTTCACTTGCGAGGATTTTCAATGTTGGGAAAGCTACCGTCTCTGACATCAAAAGTAACAAGGATAAAATTATGAGTTTTGCATCGAAATTTGATAGTGAAAATGGGTCGAAGAAACGTAAAACCATGAGAAATGCGAAAGATGTGAACTTGGAAGAGGCTTTGTATATATGGTTTGTGCAAAGAAGAAGCAAAGGGGAACCTATCTCTGGTTCTCTGTTGTGTGAAAAGGCACTTCAGTTCAACAATCAACTTGACGGTCCTCCTGACTTTAAGGCTAGCCAGGGATGGTTAAGAAACTTTAAATCTCGTCATGGCATACGAGAATTGGAGATTCAAGGGGAATCTTTATCTAGCGATGCAACTGCCGCTAAAAATTTTAAAGAAACTTTCTTGGCTTTTTTGGAAGAAGAAGGTTATTTACTCGATGATGTGTATAATGCCGATGAGACTGGCTTATACTGGAAATCATTGCCTCAAAAATCACTTGCATCTCAGCGCGAAGCAGCTGCCCCTGGGTTTAAAAAGTGCAAAGAGAGAGTAACAATTTTGGTAGCCGCGAATGCCAGTGGAAGTCATCGTTTACCGGTGCTAATGATCGGCAAAGCCAAAAAACCACGTTGTTTAAAGAATGTGACATGTCTCCCATTGTGTTACAAAGCACAGAAGAGTGCTTGGATGAATAGTGAAATATTTCTTGATTGGTATACAAATCAGTTCATCCCAAATGTGAAGAGGTTGAGAGAACAAGAAAAGAAAACTGGAAAAGTAATTCTTCTACTGGACAATGCACCATCTCATCCAGAGACGGATACATTGAATGCAGTTGATGCAAATTTTAAAGTAATTTTTCTGCCTCCCAATGTAACAGCACTGATTCAACCAATGGATCAGGGTGTTATAGCAAAGCTTAAAAAGATGTACAAGAAGG
>JAMPIV010009734.1:315000-427169 GCA_024509875.1 Oreohelix idahoensis
GTGTCGTCGACCAGGGACTGGCGGCTCCTGAGCCGACCCAGCTGCAATGGGTACCTCCGAAATCGGCGAGTATTTGCCTGAATGGCGAGGGACACCTGCCTCTGTACAAGAAATAAAGGGATACTCACGTAAAATCAATGTCAGGTTAGACATAAAAAAAATAATAACCTGAGATTTCGCCTCGAGTATTAGCGGGCGAACGCAAAAAAAAAAAAAAAAAAAAAAAAACTACCGTAGACGAATGCAAAGGGATTCTTTCAGCTTTTGCGTGAACTCCATGGTTAAACTTGTAACCAATACTCTGAAGCACCTCGTCGTGGTGCATTCTGGAAATGGGAAACTTTCGAGTTGCCTGGCAAAAGGAAGACACCTTTGAAGACCCGCAGTAGATACTCTGAATTTTGGCTACTGTTGGACCATCACTGCAGAGCATTTTATATCAGTTAATTCCGTGACAATGTTACAACTTATCCCAATAGGGTTACATTTTAACCAGACTTTTGATGCATAGAATGGCCGTAGTATGTCCTGCAACTGTTTACGATGCAGTCGTCCCTCAGTTAAGGTTCCTGATTATGGTACACTTCTAACTACTGACACTTGAGGAGGTTTCCTCGGACTTGTGGCTCAGAGTATTATACATAAAGTTTTACACATTTACGTTAATAAGTTACTTCTAATCACTTTGACCTATCCTATAATGGATTCCTTATTAATAACCCCTATTCTGGCTATCCGCGATCTCCTTGACGAAGATGGAAAATGCATTGAGGAAACTCCAAAACGCTTTAGGTTTTAAAGTTCAAATGTTCATAAAGTAGCATAAGCAAATGGAAAAAACTATGACATAATAGGATTAAATGGATGGCCGTCGTAAGTCGCATCCGTCGTAAGACAAGTACTGTCCGTAATTTGGCGCAGTCAGCCTGCATGAAAAAAAGGGGGAGAAGGTGGGTTTTTTTTTTTTTTTTTTCCTTAACCAGCGGCACTTGGGCTTTCAGCCCCTTCGGCCCAATGACATGTCATTGCGAGGCTGGGGAACCTGAGGACTTTCCTTCCAACCCGGTCAGGAGCTTCGCTCCTTCCCATCCACAGAGGGTTTATCACAGGAGCCGTTCAGGCTATTCAGTCAAATTTCCGGCCGTAAACATTTCTTCAAACGCCGACGCCCGGGTTTGAACCATGAACACCTGGTCGCCAGTACAACGCCGAAGCGATTACACCAGCGCGGCTCCCGGAGAAGGTGGTTAACTGCAGGAGTAGCTTAATTAGAAGTGGGAAAAAAAAATGAAATCCTACAGCTAACTGGCGCGGGGCGGGGAATACATAAACATGCCACTGGTCTGCTGTTTAGGAGACAGGAGACTGCTCAGAGAGACGTGAAAGAGCCAGGGGGATTTCCAAAATCTTCCGCATATCGCACTAGTGAACCCTCGACGTGCAAACCCAAAGGTGCGCGTATCGCGCCGGTTGAAAAAGCACTCACCTATATTCCCATGCCCCCTCTCGCCTGAGCGTTACACATCTCGTCTCACCTTTTCTCGTCAAGCACGACAGATTAGTGCAGGGGTTCTCAACCTATTTTGCTCATGGCCCCTGTCTGAACCTCATTTACCTCTGTGCCCCCGCCCCATCCCATAGTCGCTGTTAACTGGAAAGCTGAAAATAGGTACTTTACCATCTTACTGTGGCTCCATAGAAATATGATATGGCCTCAGGCCCACGCTGAGAGAAGCACTGGGCTAGTGTGTACGTGTGTGTGTCCACTGCCTGCGTGTTACTTTGGCAAACAAGTACAACGCTATCTATCTGTCTGTCTGTCTGTGTTTAAATTGCATTTTATATCTATTCCCTTGGTGTCAGTCTAAGCTGTTTAATATGTTTCCATATCTAACATGTGGTCCTGTGTTTAAGTTCTCTAAGTTGCCACGGAATGTCTTGTGAGGTCTACAGAGTTGCCACTCCTTTGTTTTTAACATAGATCTATTGTACTTTCATGTTTGTGATGCTGTTTTTCCAGTGAAAATCTTTTTTTTTTTTTCAGACTTCAAGGAAATCAAATTTTGATATGTTGAAAGAGTTTATTTTTCAGTAAATCTTGTGAAAAGCAAACAGACCAATAAGCTACAATGTGAAACCGTTGCGAATAGGTTGATTGTCTCCTTGGCCATAAAGTACCAAAATGCATACCTGTTAGACATGATGTTCCACCCAAATCACTCATGGAAGATATTGAGACAGAGTGTCATAAAATATTGAAAGCAAAGGTAGCCCAATGGCATATATTGCCGTAATAAAATGAAGTGTTGGAGACTTCACTATACTAGTTCCAGCTTAATGAGATAGAATGACCAATTCTCTTTTTTGCTGCCTTTTCCTTTCCTAGCTGAAGAGCAGAGTCCGGAACACATTTACAACTGGGTGAATTGGTTTTGAACCCGGAATCTGGTAACTTTGACATGAGAAGCAAGTGTTCTAACCACTCTGTCAGTCGGACGTATTCACAAAAGATATCTTTAACAAATGATAAAATACAAGAATCTATGACAAAGTTAAACTTCATCAGTTTAGTAACAAGAACATATCATTTTTTTTCCTTGATACTCAGTTTTCTAGTGTGTAATTATGTGCCTTAAGTTGTTCTTGTGGCACTGAGTTTTTCTAGTTTTTACTTTTGACATTAATAACTTATATTGGAAAGATTCGTGACTTTTTTCGAATTCACATGTGGCGAATAGTCTGTCTCCGGGACATCCAGCTGTTTGTAAATACAAAAAGACAACCTTATTTCTCACCCTCACTTTAAAGTCCTCACATCATCATCAGGTACAATCTTCACATCGAAGATCGGCTGCAATGGATCTCCAACGTCTTCTGTCTCTTACCTTAATAGTGCACTCTGATTGACTCTTCCCTGCCAATATCTTGATGTTATCTTCCCACTTACAGCGCTGTCTTCCTCTTGCACGTTTGCCTTCATCTCTGCTTTCAAGAACCACATTACATACTCGTAAATAATAAAATATACAAGACAGAACTTTCTATAGATAGGTCACTGTTTATCATCTTCATCATGTGACGTATTCTTTCCAGAACGTTGTCTCCATTACAGCTGCTCTGAACGCATCACGATTCTGGGCAAGTCGACCTGCATCAGCCAAAGACAAGTTCAGACTCTCTGTGGTTTATCATCTATGTTTTTGTTTTTTAAACGAGAATAAAAAAAAAAAAATTTGAAATCGAAATTAAGAGTGGCAACACTGGAAGTCTACCTTAACCTGCCGCAGTGGGGAAAACTGTGTTAGTGGTTCATGGACCCCAGCTAGTCCAAACCCGACTCCGTAACCTCGTGTGACCTTTCCCTCGCTCTTTCATCAAGTTCAAGCTCACGAACCCAAGTACTGTAAACCTGCGTCTAGCGTAAATCTTTTTCGAGTTAAGGCGCGGAAAGAATGTATCAAATGTACACGTTTAGGTAGCGAAGTGCGATGTATGTTCTTGTTAAAAGATATGATGCTAAAGATCTGAGCAGTTAATAAAAACCTGTTCTTGCAGCTCCCGCAATTCCTTTTCTGTGTATGGCCTTACTCTTCCTCTTAACAAAAATAGGGAAATGATTATTCCCTTAGCAGATACTGCCGTAAGGGAGTGAAGTGTTAAGCACATCACAATACTAAGTCCAGCTTTTATTAGGTATGGTCACCAGTTCCTTTTCTCGCTGCCTTTGCCTCCCCTAACTCAAGAGCATGGCCAGGAAACCGATTACAGCTAGGTAGACTGGAGCCTGACTCTACGAGCTTTAAAGCTTGGAATGCAGTAAATTAGTGGCGAAAGGCAAGCGCTCTAACTTTAGAGCCATTAAGCCCAGAATAAGAATGGAATAAAAATGACTATGAGCGAGAGATAGTGATAGATAGATAGATAGATTTTTTCTTTTTTTTTCTTAACCAGCGGCACTTGGGCTTTCAGCCCTTCGGCCCAATGACATGTCATTGCGAGGCTGGGGAACCTGAGGACTTTCCTTCCAACCCGGTCAGGAGCTTCGCTCCTTCCCATCCACAGAGGGTTTATCACAGGAGCCGTTCAGGTTATTCAGTCAAATTTCCGGCCGTAAACATTTCTTCAAACGCTGACGCCCGGGTTTGAACCATGAACACCTGGTCGCCAGTACAACGCCGAAGCCATTACACCAGCGCGGCTCCCAGACAGATAGATAGATAGATAGATAGATAGATAGATAGATAGATAGATAGATAGATAGATAGATAGATAGATAGATAGATAGATAGATAGATAGACAGACAGGGGGGGGGGGGCGAGAGAGAGAAGACACCGTTTGCGCTGATAAAGTCTAATCGGAGGCGTTACTTAAAGTGTCTGGCACCCAGGGCGGATTCTACCTTTGGCCCCCCCCCCCCTTCCCCCCCCCCCACCCATAAAGAAACACAGATGCAAGTATATTTTCAACAGTAAACACTATGATAATAGTATCCAATGGTACCCCTTTCCTGGTTGTCGCTCGCAGCGTTCCAGCCCCTCACACTCCCTTTAGTACAACACTACGTCTCACTGTTTTGAAATATTTTATTTTATTTTGTCTTTCACACACACACACACACACACACAAGGTAAAGAAAAGGAAAGAATTTTGTTTTAAATGTCACACGAAGGGACAATGAAGACGATGTGGTGACAATCATATTTTCTGGGCGTGACCCAGGGACGCCCAGCCCAAAAGGCGTTTCCTTAACCTGTCTATGAGCGATGACAAGCAAGAATAGACAGACATACATGTAGCTAGATAACAGGACGGCTCCAAGAACAGACACAAGGTTAGAAATGGAGGGAACTGGAACACGGGCTATGGAACAAAGATTACAGAAACAAAGGATAAAATAAAATAAAAAACATGAGAAAGGATCATATATCAAAAAATGAAAGATGTTAACAAGGAATGTTAAGTGCAGAATAAGGCAGTGGAGCTTAGACAAGTTAATGAAGAACACATTAGAGAAGATAGCTAGTCAGACAGGGTTAAATCAAGGTACAACATTGCCATATTGCGCCATGACAGTGATTAGGACTCTACGAGTAAGTCGGAAAATAATTACGTTGTACCCTTTTTTGTTGCATGCCCTGATGACGGCACTAAATTCTCTTGTGGTCACTTCAATCATTTCCAATGTGCTTCAGAAGTATTCATTCATAACCCTCTACTCCCAAAGGAGCATAGGCCTTCAACAAACACATGCCAAGTCCTCCTGTCACGTGCCATCATCTCAAGTTCTTTCCACGTTCTCATCATTTTCACCTGTTTCCAGCTCTCTTCTCCATGTGCTTCTTGGTCTACCTCTGCCTCTCTTGCCCTGGGGGTTCTAGAATAAGGACTGCCTTGTAATGCTATCAACAGGTTTCCTCAGTGTGTGTCCTATCCATCGCCATCGTCTTCTTCTCATCTCTTGTTCCACTGGCACTTGTCTAGTTCTTGTCCTCTGTTCCACGTTGGTAACCTTGTCATACCATTTTAATCCCTCTATTCTACGCAAGCACCCATTTATGAAAGTCTGTAGCTTTTTGGTTGTTGTCTTTGTTGTTCTCCATATCTCAGAGCCATACAATAGGACTGACCACATTTGAGTTGAAGATTCTTATTTTCGTGTTGGATCCGATTTCTCTTGATCTCCATATATTTCCCAATGCAATGAAAGCTCCTCTTGCTTTTTGTATTCTTAGTTTGATATCACTGTCTGTCCTTCCAACTTTGTCTACATTGCTGCCAAGATATGTTTACAATCCTACATCTTGTATTAGTGTTTCTTCAAGTTCAACCCTGTTATCATTACCTGCATTTATTCTCATTATCTTTGTCTTTTTCCTGTGTATTTTCAGACCCAATTGCTGTGACGTCTCATCGAGTGTTTTCAATTTGTCCTGCATCTGATTACCGTTATGGAACAGAAGAGCCAATTCATCAGCAAAATCCAGATCATCCAACTGCTTAGTCAGAGTCCACTGGATTCCATTTCTGTTGTGTGTTGTCGATGTTCTCATAACCCAGTCTATTGCTAGTGAGAAAAGAAATGGAGACAAGAGGCATCCCTGTCGCACTCCTGTTCTTATCCCAAACGGTTCTGTAAGCTGTCCTTCGTGAAGAACTCTGCATGTCATGTCTTCATATGTTTTCTTTATTAAATTGATTATCTTCAAGAAAACTCCATAATGCCTCATCAATTTCCAAAGTGATTCTTTGTCTACACTGTCAAATGCCTTTTCGTAGTCCACAAATCCGATGTATAGTGGTGAATTCCATTCCAGACTTTGTTCAACTATTATTCTCAAAGTGGCTATCTTGTCTGTACAGGATCTATTTTGTCGAAAACCTTCTTGTTCATCTCTCAGTTTCTTGTCTATGGACTCTTTTAATCTCTCAAGGATAATCCTATTTAATACTTTTCCTGGCACTGATAGTAACATTATTCCTCTATAATTTGTGCACTCTTTTACAAATGTCCCTTCTTAGGCAACTTAACCAGATATCCTTCCTTCCATTCTGCTGGTATCTCTTCCTGTTCCCAGACTTTACCAAGTAATTTATATAACATCTCTGTAGCCGTGTCGATATCTGCTTTGATGGCCTCTGCTGGAATGCTATCAGGCCCAGACGCCTTTCCATCTCTTAGAAGCTTTATGGCTTTCTTTATTTCTTCCTTCGTTGGTCTTTCACCGTTAATTTGTAGCTCTTCTTCTGCTGGCTGTATGTCCGGGGGGTTTTGTGGAGCTGGTCTATTGAGAAGGTCCTCAAAATATTCTGTCCACCTCTTCATTTGCTCTTGTATATTGCTGAGCAGTTTTCCATTCTTGTCTTTTATGAGGCAACTTGTTTGCTTGTATTTCCCTGTTAGCTTCTTTGTGCTGTTATACAGTTCTCTCATATTTCCTTTGGCTGCAGCATCTTCTGCCTCTCATGCCAACTCCTCAATATACTTCCTGTTGTCTCTTTTGATACTTCTTTTTACTTCTTTGTTTGCTTCTGTGTACACTTCTTGAGCCTTGGCTTTGGAACTTCTGGTTTTGCTTGTGTTTAAATCTGCTTTCTTGTTTTTTCTGTCTTTTATATTATTGGTTAGAAATGGAGGGAACTGGAACCCAGGCTATGGAACAATGATTACAGAAACAAAGGACAAAATAAAATAAAAAACATGAGAAAGGATCATATATCCAAAAATGAAAGATATTAACAAGGGATGTTAAGTGCAGAATAAGGCAGTGGAGCTTAGACAAGTTAATGAAGAACACATTAGAGAAGATAGCTAGTCAGACAGAGTTAAATCAAGGTATAACATTGCCATATTGCGCCATGACAGTGATTAGGACTCTACGAGTAAGTCGGAAAATAATTATATTGTACCCTTTTTGTTGCATGCCCTGATGACGGCACTAAATTCTCTTGTGGTCACTTCAATCATTTCCATTGTGCTTCAGAAGTATGGAAACACGGAAACAGTGGCACGGAAACACCGAAGCTTCATCCACGATGAACAACGAGGCTTCTCACCGGCTAAGTATGTAAATATTTGATGTAGACCAGGGGTTCTCAATCTTTTATTGTTTGCACCGTGGGCACATTTCAGATTTATAAAGAGGATGGTGGGCATCAACCAAACATCACGATGCATATATTTAAAAAAGTTCATTTTTGCAATAAAATATGCTAAATACTTATAAAAGGCTGAGTAAACGCATTTAATGATATAGGAAATATTCAGGATTAAAAAAAAAATTAATCTTCAAATTATTTGAGTCAAACGTATAATTATTGTGAACTTTGGCACTGCATGTCATTGGCCAACTTTTCATAGTTAGAGTGTCAATCGGAAAAGTTTTTGAAATTTTATTAGAACACTAACCGCAAATACCTAATAATTTAAGTAGAAGATAAGCTTAATTTCTCACAATGCAAGAAAAATTATATATTTATTCTTTCATTCACAAATCACCCACGAGCACATAAATAAGCCTTGGCGGGCACAATGGTGCCCTCGGTCCCCGCGTTGAATATCCACGATGTAGATACGTAACCACACTTACCCAAACCGCTTAATATAAATGGGGAAAGTCCAGAATTTTTTTCACCGAAAAGCAACAGAGGCATGAATATTTCTTTAAAAAAAAATCCCGCGCATTGAAATATATTGAAGTAATACGCGTTGTATTAACAATCGCGCTATTTAGTTCCCCAGCCAGAACGCGTCATGACAAGATTACAGCTGTGGTGGGAACAAAATGATGGAACTAATGTTCCTGGCAAGGCAATTCTCTAGTAAGGGAATACTGGCTCTCCAAAAGCTCAGATGAGGCTCGAAACTTACATTGTGAGTTCTTTTCACAATGATTAAATTGGAGGTTCATGCACCATTGGCTGAGGTGAAGGCCTCCTGTCAGATGAGGTCTAGGCCAAATGACCCTGCTGGGTCCTCAACCCCTGTGGTAGGACCTGTTTTTTATGTATGCATTGTGATGCTAATGAGCGTAATTATTACCTTAATGTCATGTGTGCGTGTGTGTGGTTTTTTTTTTCGTACTTTTGAAATAAAATAGGGCTGTCCATTTGAATGAACAGCAATCATTCACACTGGCCATGTATAGTGATCTGGACATGGACTTGAGACTTTAAGGGCTCACAGCATCAGTCACAGGTGTAGAGGTATGTGCCGGAGGTCAAGTGATTGCTTCTTTGTGTCATCTACTGAAACATTTGGGCCTGAAAGAACAGGTCAAGACCTTGGGCCTGAAAGAACAGGTCAAGAACAAGGGCATTTAAGAGACTCTGTGAAACTGCCGAGACGGCATCGTACTGGCTGTGGAGCAACCGCAGCGGGTTATGGGATTCAGGAAAGTCAGTTATTTACAACAATGTGGTTAATTTCCCAATTGCCTCACACTGACAGCATGGATAACATCAGGAATTAAGTTGGAAGTCGCAACCAAGGTGGAGTGGGTTCAATTCCAAGCACAGGAGGGAAAAAGACAAAGGAAGCTGACACTTGGGAGTCGTGACCCAAAAATCTCTCCACCCATAGATAGAGTTAAAGGGGACAAAATGGTCCGGAACACTTGTCTGACTGAGATTTACTTCAGATGATCAGATTGTCACATGTTGTAACGCTCTTTTAAAAAAGAATTGAAGTTTTGCCTCGTTTTGGCGAGGCGCGTGCCGTTCAACCTAGACGCAAAGTATGTGGGTTATATTAGGGTGCATGTCCAAGTATAAAATACCTTGTTTCTTGCATTGTTGAAGCTCTGAACAGCTTCCTATCATTGACTTAGATACAAGGGCGTACTAAAAGTATTTGGCACCCGGAGCGGATCCTTAACTTGACACTCCGCCTACACCCCCCCCCCCCCTTACCCTCATAAAACATACATAAAAATATATTATTACTTGAAAGCAGATTTTAAAACCGTACTACGATTGTCGTATTAGTGTTCAGTGGCACCCAGTACAGACCGCCCCCCCCCGCCCCCCTCGCACCCCTGTAGTTCGCCACTCTTAGATAAAAAATAAAATATTGAACGTTTAAAAACTAGACCATATAACACTGAACAATGATGCCCACCGATCGTTTTTCTTTGCTGTTAGTGTTACTATTATAATTATTATTGTTACTGCTTCCCTTCGCCTTCCCCCCTTTTTCTTTTTTTTTTACACGCAACATCAGATACATATTTGTAATGACAGGATCATGTCATGACATATATGAGTCATTATTTAGATCCAATATAAGCTTTACTGTAGTTTCCTTCCTGCTTTAAAAAAAAAAATGGGAAAAGGTGGGAGGGTTGTGGTGCCTTTTGAGGCGTTCTATTTTTATTTTAAATCCTTGGCCTAGTGGCCTAGATCTGCAAGAGTGCTGACGCCTTTAATTGGTCGATGTGTTTCAGTTTTATCCTATCCCGAACAAGTAGCCCTCTCTCGTCTCTCGCGCAATGCATGCGCGGTTCCAGTTTCATATACATATATACGTCTCTTAGCTTTCTTTTAATTTTATTTAAAATAAAAAAAAATAATTGTGTCTTTTGCTTCTGTGGTTTATTAAAAGAAAACATTACGGTACTGATTGCACGAGAAGTAGCGAGAGAACGCGAGATGATAGTTCTGCAGGAATTACCAAAGCAGACGAACAAATCTTGTTTTTATTAACGTGGACTTAGCTTCGTGTGTGTTTCATTAGAATACGTGAGAGATTACGGCATTGGTTGAAGTATGTATTTGTGAGCTACTGTTAAAGAAAAATAATTATAGTCTTGATTAAAAAAGAGACACTTCGATGTAGGCCTAAGTCTGATATTTAAAAAAAATGCTAAATGTCGGTTAACGGTGTCATTTCCAGGCGCGTGTTTAAGTCAATACATTTTCCAAAATTGTGCCTCAAAATAATGTGCTGGAATTAAAAGCTATGATTAAACTGTCGATTGTAGTAGTGGCGGCGGGATTATATCTGTAATTATGTAGTGGTGGCAGTACTAATTGAGGTTATTTTACGGCAAACAACAGTGTTAGTAGACCAGTGTTAATTCCTAGTGTTATAGATCCTTTTTTTTTCTCAATTCTTCTTCTTTGATCCACTGTCACTGAGCGTCGGCTCTTGGTGACCTTTTTTTTCTCAATAGCCTATACAGTATATGCGATTGTGAGGGAAAGAATGATAGTTATGAAAATGGTGCCACGGCTCTCCCGTTGTGCGTACGTGTGTGTGTGTCGTTTAACAATAGAAACAAGATTTAAGCAGTACTTGTCTTACACGTGCACGCTAGTTAGCGCTTTATTTATCTAACAATTTACGAGGATTGGTTTATTATTCGGGTTCACATGTTATTTAAAATGTAAACGTTCATGGGTGAAACGTTTATTTTCATTCGTTAAAAAAGGCAGCAATTTTTTAATATTTAAAAATACATATAATTTAATGGCTTTTTTAAATACAGTTCTTTGTACCCTGAGACATTTTCAGATTTAGGCCTACTTATCATCTTATTTGCAATGTTAAATATGGAATTACACATTACAGTTAGTTATTCGAACAAAATCATGTCCTCGTGAACTTTTTATAGCGGCAAACGACATTCAACTGCTGTTTAAAAAGTCAGTTAATTACTTTTATAAATATTTATGATATTTGAATCATGACAAATTACGTGGTCTGAAGTGGACAGGTGTTAGAGAAAAAAAAAAACCGGTTAAAGTATTCAGTTAGGCTAAATATGTTATATAAAATACACAGCAAATTTTAAGTAGGGCCTAGTAGATTCCAAATTATGATAAAAGTTTAAAAACTTAGTGACATGAGCAACGTAATTATATATTTGGTGCTGTAAGAAGGAAGCGAAGGAAATCTTAACAGAGAAAAATGAAGACAAAATCCTTTAAAAAGAATAAAAATAAATTATATATAGGCCCCTATATATACATAGGCTATATATATTTTGCATTGATGGAAGGATGCAGTACTTCTGCTGTTATTACTGGTGTACGTGCAAAAGGTGGAGGGGAATAAAAGAACAGCAATAAGAAAAATAAAATATAAAGGAGAATGTAAAAATCTAGATGGAATACTGGCAGGAAAGAAATATTTAAATATATCCGCATGGGGAAGCAAGATTGCAACCTCTGAATGAAAAAATTCAGCAAAACTGGTAAATGAATTTTGAACCGAATGACAATGCAATCAGTGAGTCAAACTAAAGAGAAAATAAATGTACAGTACAGACATTTACACTACCATCCACTAGCCAAGAATAAGAATTTTATTTTTTAAATTGCTGAAATATCTTGTTTAAGCTGTGATAGGTTATATTTGGGATGCATACAGCCTATATTTTTAGATAGTATATTCAATCGCTGCTGTTTGCAAGTGGCATTATTCCTTCCTTACCATTTACTGTGCTGGACCTAGTATACTGAAGTCTCTAACACTTCACTCCCCCACGATAGTATTTTCCATGGGACTACCTGTACCTTTAAGGGTTGTGGTGAAGTGGGATGTTATAAATATTTATAGGGGACTTAGTGTACTGACTGAGATCAGCTGTGAAGGTATCTATATCTATTAAGAGTAGTGTATTATAGATAACCTTACTTGCTACCACATATCTATATATCTCAGTCAGAATTATTCTGGAATAGTATGATGACTACGTTATGTGTCTAGGGTATGTGTATGATGAAGTGTAAGTCACAACAACAGACAGATAAACAATTTAATTTAATCCACTACTCTTGACCACACTGTGACACTCACATACATATAACACTCTATGAGAATATCTTAAGAAGTCACTGATAACTGTTCAAATAACAATATGTATTCATGGTTATCATAAAGGTACATGTGTCCTGATTCAACTACAAAGGAACCAGGAATCACAATCAATTTTAATTACAAGTATATGTACAGACTTTATCAATATGAATATTGTAGTGACATATATTATTAAAAATATCCTATGTGTGTCAGTTGTGTAGTTGTAATATGAGGTAATACTGGTTTTGTTTTGTTCAAGCTCTGTTGGTATTTGTCATCATGACTTCAATAGTTTGTCTTAGGGACTAGTATTGGAGATGTTCTCAGTTCCTGATATTAAGACAATTAAATTCCCCTCTGAATGTTATTTTTACAAAGTTATTTCAAGATGAGGGGACATAATGTTGAGCTCAGCTGGCCAATCCGCTTATCTTGCGTGATGGCGGCAGGAAAGGACTCCTCTGCTCGAATTCTCCCCTGGGCTCTGGAGACACCTCACTGATAGCTAAAAAGACCAAGGAGTATGCTGTCCGACTCTGGATTCAGCAAAGCTCTGACCAGGTGCTGCTCAGTACCATCAAGACCACGGTCCCTGAAATCAAGAAGGATGTACCTTCTACTTCATAACTAACTTATACTTTCTTGTTACACTGATCACAACACATCACAAACATTGAGTTCAGAGCGTTAGGCCAACTGTCAGCTTCATCTGAAATACTTTATACCAGCATTACCCTCCTTAATGGTCACTACGCCTCTGCACTTCCAGCATTATTTCTGTCTAATCAATCATCCAGGTGTCAGTGTACTATTTGGCCATTCCATGCCGTTTTACTACCCTCCGACACCCTCTGTTCAGGCTGGAGCATTATAGGCTTTATCTCCTGTTTGCCACTGAACTACACATATATATACAGGCATAAATTAACAATTTACATTCAATTTTCATTAAAAGATACTGAATGGTTCAAGCTTACCACAATTTCATGGAAATAAACACAGATACGTTGATTAGCAATGAATTCTGGCACAAACTGGCACAAATTCCCATCTGCTTATGTTCCAGGCTTTTATTTTAGCAAAAATGTGAGCTGGCTTAATGAGGCCCCGTTTCGACAAGTGTTTGAAAAAATGTTACCTTTCCCCGTTTCCCCTAACAACGAAAGATAGTATTTATAGCCCGACCAATCGTGGTTAGGCTTTCATTTGTTGCGCTCCAATCAATTGGGAGTTTACATGGTAGGCTATTTCTGTAACGCAAAGTTTTTTCAAACACGTTATAAAAAAATTTTATGAGCAGAAATGATTTCATGCTGTCAGGCAGCCTCACTATTTTATTTTGGGTATAATTTATTAATTCCTGGACTATTTGCGTAACGTTTTACATATTATTTGTCAGCAAGCCCTAAGGAACCCAATTTTCCCAATTTAAAAGAGCTACGTGGCTGCGTTCAAAATATGCAATTTCTTCTACCACCTGTTTCGAAGATGTGCTGTCTGGGTACTGTAATGTTTTTAAACGTAAACCCATCTAATGTTATCTTTTCTAATAAGAGTTTTTTATGATTTATAAACCTAACTCTGGGATGGGTAATACACGCGTGATAGTAGGAATTGTGTATCGCGCGACGCGTGTTTAATTTTGCATGCGTTCCCGATTTTATTCGCCCCTCTCTCTCTCTCTACTGGAGTCTATCTGTTCGTTCGTTTTGGTAACGCAGTATAATTAATGTTAGGATTAATTTAGGTCATTACGCAGTACGTCTCAATGTTTTTCTTAGAAATGCAGCACACGTTTCATTGAAGAAGGCGGGTAATAATACAGTAAGCTTTTCTATCAACGTGAAAGCGTTACAATTTGCAGACGAAGTAGAAAACAAGGGGGATTTCGAGTACATTCTTTGTGACAGCACTGTTATTTTTCCATTGCTCTTTTCTTTATTAATTTTATTTGTTAGGCTTCATATTTACCTAATAATTTATATATGTGGATTAGAATATTCCACGACAAGGGTGATAAGGGTTAGTTTTAGGAATTTCTAATCTGAACCCGGCTGAAATTAATACAATTGCTACATGTGTTTGATACAGTGTTTAAAAAGAAAAAAAAAGAATTAAGACACAATAATAAAGGGGTAAGGGCCAGAGTTAGATTTAAGAATCCTAACCTAACCCTAATGACGTAACCTAACCCTAATGACGTTAACTTTTTGTTGTTGTTGTTAATGAGATCGAACACACGATCCGCTGTTCTTCATTTCAATCTACACACATTTTTTTAGTTCTTATATACTTGTTTACTTGTCTTGTCTTGCCTTTGATCCCCTATCACTCTTGGTGATTTTGATGCCATATTGTGAAACTGTGCGGTTTCGATAAGTTGTTCAGTTCTGCCTGCTATATTGGGTATTTTCATTGGTTGGGTTCTTTGGTAGGAGGAGCATCTGGTCTCTTGCAGTGCTGAGCAAAACCTATTTCAGCTAGTTTACTATATTGTACAATTCTCCAGGTCTGTCTGTTCACAAAATTTGTTCTGCTATTATTTGTGACTTGTATGCTGGTAAATACTTTAGTATTGTGATTTTCTATTGCTCACACTTGTTGCATTTTACATGAAATTTATGCCTTTTTTCACAGTGAACTTTAAATAAATGTATTTCAGCCGGTATGACGCACAGAATCTTTCTTGAACGTGTTTTAAAACTGCAGCTTTTCATACATAACAAAAAAAAATGATACCAATGGTTAATAATAGAGGATACAGTCATGCTGGCCACCCAAATGGCGATAGAAACTATTGAAAGTCCCCATGACACTAGTGGCAAGATTGAGATAAGTCAAGAAGAAGATAGTCTTCATTTAGTATATTTTTCAATGTTTTGAAGAAAAAAAACACACCAAACATTTCTAAATTATAATTTGATTAAATCGGGGATACGAAAGTCAGACAGTTAGGAGCAGAGCACGTAACTCGTCAAACATGCCGGGAAATAATTCTGTTGTGATCTTTCTGCTGTATGTCCTGATAACTGCACTAAGTCTCTTGTGCTCTTTTTATTCCTTTATTTTACATTTTAACTTCATTGGATCCTTGTAGTCAAACTTATCATGACTTATATGTCAGTCGTCAATGCGCTACATAAAAAGTTAGAAGTCCTCCCTGCTCTTTTAATGGGTGTTTAATTTCGCTTTCAAAGTATTATGCGCACTTCCTCCGTATTTCCTGACAAGGTGATGAATTTTTTCATTGTTCATTACAGGACGACTTAGACAGTTAGTACAGGCCTATACGGATAGCAAAAGATGAAACGGTGCGACTAGACCACGTTCAGCCCTCCCGGCAGTGTTATGTCAGCTACAGTGAACAATTTCAGATCGTGAATAGCCATATTGTTATATTTACCTTTGCCCTTCTGGAATATTCCCTCAGTAAGGTCACTGGAAGACTTCCTTTGTGTCATCCGTTCAAAGTTTGTATCAGTCAAAGGAGTATCAGTTACAGTAATATCAGTTACAAGAATATCAGTTACAGTAATATCAGTCAAAGGAATATGTTACAAGAATATCAGTTACAATAATATCAGTTACAAGAATATCAGTTACAGTAATATCAGTCAAAGGAATGTCAGTTACAAGAATATCAGTTACAGGAATATCAGGTACAAGAATATCAGTTACAGTAATATCAGTCAAAGGAATTTCAGTTACAAGAATATCAGTTACAGTAATATCAGTTACAGGAATATGAGTTGGAAAACATAATCTAAACAACTTGTGATACGCTGATGATACAGTCTTAATAGCGAAAAGTGAAAAAGTGCTACAGTTTATGACTGAAAGCGAAAGAAAGTAAAAATAAAAGTCTCAGTCTATGTAGCAAAAACTACCGAAAAGCATGGAAGAAAAAAAAAACGACTTCCTCAGAATGCACTGTACATGGGACAGTTTTAACAAGTACCTAGATTCTAATGCCAGGGCACAGTAATAACATCAGATAGAAGATATATATCAAGAGATTATATATATATATATATATATATATATATATATATATATATATATATATATATATATATATATATATATATATATATATATATATATATATATATATATATAAGTTATATATATATATCCCAAGAAAAAAACCGTCTACGCAAAAAAAAAAAAAAAAAAAATTCAAATGGAAGTACGAATGTTAGAGCCGATTCTGTCATATGGAAGCGAGTCCTGGACAATTAATAAATTAGGATGCATATACCTGGTATGTCAATTTTGCGGAAGATGTTAAGAATATCTTAGACATCTAAGAATAGTTTTTTTTTTTTTTTTTTTTTTTTTTTTTGCGTACGCCCGCTAATTCGCCCGGGTTTGATCCTGTATCACCCGGTCGCCAGAGCGGTGTTCTAACCACTACGCTAGCGCGGCTCCCTATCTAAGAATAGTAATAATGATGTCACACAAGAGGGCAGTTTGTAAAAGAAGCTTGTAAAAGAAGCTTATTACACATATCAGAAAGAATCAGCCCGTCTCTTTTGGGTCTGTTGTGAGAAGAGGAAAGTAGAAATACATTGTGACAGCACGAACGAATGATGAGAAAAGAGATTGTTCTTTTATTCTCCCTTTCTTCTTCAAGCATCCTCAGATGTAAACTTGGATACACTTGACCAAAGAACTGGTCAGCTTCAGGAAAATAGTAGAGAGTGGGTGAGAAGATACTGGGCAGTTCAATGTTATGGCATGGGGAAAAACTCAGCAACAGAACTGATAAACATCACTACGAATAGGAAGTTGTAGACCTACGTGATCGCCTACGCCAGTTGCCGTGGCATTTAAACAAAATGCCACAGTGTACATCCATGGAAAGGAAGTTGTGGAGAGAGATGTTGTATACTCCAGTAGACGCGGCACATGATGATAGTTATCCATTGATTCAGTTGAGAGCAGCGAGTTCATAGGCATGTCAGTTCACTCGGATATAATTTTATTTTTTTCCCCTCGACAAATTCCTAGCCCTGATTAAGCTCACGTAGCCGCGATAGGTGGCTATGTACCATTATGCCCGATCGATAGGACTTTTCCCTTCCCTTTTCTATACTTAAAAGAATTATTTTTTTCTTTTAGACGTGAATCGAAACCGCAAACCTTAGCATTTTTTTTTACCGGTTTCTTTAGATCTAAACCTGAAATCCGGCCTATTTGCTAGACATGGCGTCACACAGATCTACGTAAACCACATGTGTGGTTTATAATGGTAAGAAATGTGAAAGAGGTGAAACAGACAGACGGATATATCTTATAATGTTACATTCTTTTATTTCTACAGATATCCCGTGTGCAATTTTAAATACAGTAATAATAACATGAAAGTTATGATAATAATGCTTTACTGGGTTGTCTTTTCCCGTAATCTTCTCTTATGTGTGTCGTAAAAATTAACAGTGATACAACGTCAAAATATCTCCAATGATACAACGTAGGGATAAAAAACCAATGCGTAAGCTGCTGGAATACATGATCGCCCGCGCCGCGGGTCATCAGGTGTTAGACTTGAAGGCAAAACGGAACGAGGATCAAAAGACAAAAAATCTGACTGAACGCGTACTTGAACTAGCGAGGTTAATGGACGCAAATTGGTGGGGCAAGGAGGAAAAGTCACGTTCCCCCCCCCCCCCCAAGTTGACATAAAGTAAGGAATTCGATAGAAGGGACCTTGGATATGATACGCCACAGTCATTTATTGGACGCTTTTGCGATACCAAGCCTTTTATTTGAATTCAGCGGCAAACGCAGATGCTTGAAATATTACAAAATTCAAAAAGTAACTTTTTCTTAATATTAATGTTAGGAATATAAAAATTAGCTGGCCGGATGGCCCATTCTGAGCAGTGAAATAATATACTTTCATTTATACAGACGGACAGATAATAAGAAAGATAATGACAAAAGACGGGTTGTTCACATCAGCGAAAGACTGCATTGAATCAAACATGCCACTATTTGCACAAAAATCGTAACCTTGAGACTCAAGTGTTCAAATCTAGTTAGAATGCAAGAGAGGGGGGAGTAGCGGACAGTAGTGGCTAAAAATAACTTAGGAGGCAGGTTCGTGCAGTTTTACATGTGTTAGTCCAAATAACAAGTGAAATTGTGGGGAAAAGATAAAATGTGACCGACGTACATTTTAAAAATTGAGATGTACTTTTGACTTTTTTGGGAAAAGATAAAATGTGACGGACGTACATTTGAGAAAATAAGATGTAATTTTGACTTTATTTTCAAATTTTGAATTGAAAAGCTTAGTCTTCTGATCTGATTGGCCAACGCATTTTATATTAGCGGGATAGAGACGCACATTTTTGCCATTCGACATAAGTCTGTCCAGTAACACAGTCATTAATTGTAGTGGTGATTTCCCAGAAATAATACATAATATTCAGTGGGACACCATACTATAGCCAGCAGCTCAGCAGAGTTTTGCTAGCACTTATTTACTGTGTACTATATTCATATTTCTGGTAAGACTGAAATTAATTCTTTGTACATTTTAATATTTGTTTAAGGTTCGAGTGATTTGATACTGCAATAGCATAATCTGTTCCTTACAACAAGTAAGGGTTCGCTCTAGACCCCCCGCCCCAGTTCAGGGTCTAGAGACAAATAAAATACATAAACTCCAGCAAGGATTAGGAAGGACAGATCAAGTGTTGAGAACAATGAAACATATTACCTATCCTATTTTAGGGCAGGAAACTAATGAACCTATTTCAGAATCTGTAGTCTGGGAGGACTTATCCGATGTGAAACCAACATGGTAAAAATGTGCTGTATGGTCAGAGAGATCTGACCTGTCTATATGGTGTTGTTGTTGTGTGGTGTTGTGTCCAGACATGGTTAGAGAATGGAATTTTGACACATAACCAATACTTTGATTGCAGAGCTGTGAGTTTCAGTTGGCACCAAGGCGGTGTCAATTAAGTTGGTGATTTTACCAGAGTGGATCCGTGTAGTAACGTTGTGTCAGAGCAGACTATTATTGCCCCAAGCACGGAGAGGTGGGGCCACCATAATTCTCTTATTGCCCCAAGCACGGAGAGGTGGGGCCACCAGACCACTATTATTGCCCCCAAGCACGGAGAGATGGGGCCACCAGATCTCAGCACCAGAGCTACATCTTCAAAGTTGAGTGAGCCTCTGGTCTGCTGAGAATTCACCAACTCAATATAGTTACTAACAATCCCATAAAATTCCTGCAATTTACTGGACACTGTGTAGTCAATATAGACTGGAGTGATGAGGCCACCCCAACAGCACAACCATTAAACGGTCTCCCAAATTAGAGGACTACTATAAACATTAATAAAACTAAATAGTATAGTAACATACATATGTACACTCTTGCATTTATTATGTAATAATTTCGTGCTTTTCTTTCATAATTTCTAAACCTTTCATATGTTCTGGCCGAAATAAAACTCGGTCCAGATCAAATAAATGTAAGATAATTTCTATCAAAATTTTACACACTTGAGTTAGTTCAGTGTATTATAACATTTGTTAATATTATTAGACTTAGTAAATATCTGTGTGTGTGTCTATAAACTATCACACCACATTACATATCATTACCCTAGACATTTAACATAGCCACATTCATTAGAAAAAAAAAGATAAGTGTGAGGTCGTAGTGGTAGCGAGAAGGGCCTTCTGACAACTCTCAGTTACATTTTACCTCAGGAGCCTTCACAGCTGACCTCATGCATCACACGTAGTACCATCACCACCATACAATACCATCAAACCCACTACATATATTGGGGTCTCTTTGTCCCGGGATAATTAGCCCATTAAGTATATTAGGATCTCCTGGTGGGAGAAATAAAATTAGGGGAACAAAAATGTAAAATTCCCTTAAAAGTAAAAGTGTCCCTGCAGATAAAAGTTGGTGAATCTTCACAGCCAGTAATTAGTTAATTAATTAATTAGAATTAGTTAGACTATAGTAAGTAGAAGTTCTTTAGTGGTTAGAGATTTATCTTGTATATTATTGGATCGTCTAAAAAGTATGGCGGAGCTGGCAAAATTCCGATCAGCTGCTGTGCTGTCGGCAAAGGAGATGGGAATGGATGGTCAGATTTTAATTCAACATGTAACGACTGAATGTGATAAATATATTGAACGGGAAGAAAGGAGATTAGAAAAAGAGGCTGAAAGAAAATTAGAGTCTGAACGGTTGGCTGAAGAGAAGAGGTTACAAATTGAGGCTGAGACTAAGAGGTTGCAGATTGAGGCTGACAAAGAGGAAAAGGCATTGGAGGCAGAAGATAGAAGGTTGCAAAGGGAGGCAGAAGAAAAAAAGGCCGAAAGGGAGGCAGAAGATAGAAGGTTGCAAAGGGAGCACGAATTACGACTAAGGGAGCTGGAGCTACAAGGCCCGGCCCCTGAAAATGGTGCTAGCCCTTTTGCCTCAGATGCTACGCCCAGTCTGGGAGCCTCAAACTCAGCTATGGGGTTTCATTTAGACCATTTTGTTGAAAAAGACGATGACATAGAGGGGTACCTAGGACGTTTTGAGTTATTAGCTACTACATATGGGTTAGAGAGAGAGAGATGGAGTTTAAAGCTATCACAGGGACTGAGAGGTACTTCTTACGAAGTCTTTGCAAAAATGCACAGAGAAGACCAGGAGAATTATGACATGTTAAAGCAGGCTTTGTTATTGAGGTACGAAAAAAATGGGGAATTTTATCGTAAGAAATTTAGAAATGCCAAATTGTTGTCTGGGGAGACATACCACCAATTCTCTGCCAGACTAGAAACCTATTTGGAGAAATGGACTGCTCTGGAGAAGACCCAAGATCTTAAAGAAATGATCATGATTGAGCAATTGAGAGAGTCCATGGCTCCAGACATGAGAAAATTTCTCATGGAACAAGGTGCAGAGAAGTTGGGGGAGGTTTTAAATGTCGCTGAGAGGTATCAGGCAGCCCAGGCAGAGGTAAGTGGTGCTAAAAAGAAGCACATAGATAATTTTAAAGCTCCACAGCAATTTAATAAATTTGATAATAGGGAGCAGGGAAATAAAGGTAGGACAAACTTTGAACGGCCAAGAAATGACTACAAAGACAGAAACTCACAGTTCAATGACCAAAAATTCAATGAAAGAAAACCGTTGAACCAAGGAAAAAGATGGTGTAAATGGTGCAAGAAGGATAACCATAACACCGAATTTTGTAGAAGGAAACCTTCAAACATTGCTGCAATGAAGTCGGGGACGCAAAGATTAAAGGTTAATCCTAATGGACAGCAGGAACCTTATCACCCCCCAGTTTGTGAGGATGTTATTTGTAATGGGGTCACCATAAGGTGCCTTTATGATACAGGTTTGGATTATGATTCAGTTGTGAAGTCTAGCCTAGTGGACCCAAGTCAGTATACCACAGAAACAGTGGAAATACAAGGGG
This sequence comes from Oreohelix idahoensis, assembly GCA_024509875.1. NCBI lineage: Eukaryota > Metazoa > Mollusca > Gastropoda > Stylommatophora > Oreohelicidae > Oreohelix > Oreohelix idahoensis. The sequence continues at coordinate 336,767 of JAMPIV010009734.1, forward strand.
CAACTAAGGACATACCACTCATGACACTTCCCATCGCAAGGATAACGGTGAAAACTCGCTATGTGGAAGGAGAAATCAGAGCAGCAGTGATAGATGAACCAATCTACCCTCTGATATTGGGGTGTAGATACGTCTTCTTGGGGAATCCCGAGAGACCTGTGATCATGGCGACAGTGCAGACCAGGTCACAGAAGAAGGAGGAAGAAGGTGAACCTATAAATGCTCATCCAGAGGAGATGAGGAAGGCGCAGGCTGAGGATAGGACACTCAAGCCATGTTTTAAAAAATTGCCCAAATGCCACACACCTCCGAGCAAGGGGAATATTTCATGAAGAACAAACTCTTATACAGGAAGGCCGGAACTGGAACAAATGGTCACAACCAGCTGGTTCTTCCCACTTCATATAGAGATAAAGTGATGGAACTCGGGCATGTGATTCCCTTCAGTGGTCACATGGGGATCAGCGCCACAGGACAGCGTATAGCTTGTCATTACTTCTGGCCAGGGATAACGGAGGATATAAAAAGATATGTCAAATCCTGCCCAGAATGTCAAAGGGTAGCTCCAAAGCACTGGACTGCTCCTGCAACTCTAGGGGAAATGCCCATAGTGGGAACACCTTTTGAGAGGGTTGCAGTGGATATTGTAGGACCTCTCACTCGGACCAAGAGGAGGAACAGTTACATCCTTACTCTGGTGGACACTTGTTCTATGTGGGGAGAGGCGGTAGCCCTGCCGTCAATTGATTCAAAACATGTAGCAGAGGCACTACTTACAATATTTACCCGATTAGGATTCCCGCATCAAATCTTGACGGATAATGGTTCTCAGTTCAAGGGGAAACTAACGGAAGAAGTTTTTAAGCTATTTCAAGCCAGACACTTTCATTGTAGTCCGTACCATCCGCAAGGGAACGGCCAGGTAGAGAGGTTCAACGGGACTCTCATTTCTATCCTGAGAAAGCTGGCACACGAAAAACCGGATCTGTGGGATCAATTCCTGCCCGCCGCATTGTTTGCGTACCGGGAGGTACCACATAGTTCAACTGGGATGGCTCCCGCAACTCTGCTATTTGGGAGGCCAATAAAAGGTCCATTAGAAGCTCTATTAAGGACCTGGACAGATGAGAAGGCGGAAGAGACTGTTACCTCATCTTATCAATACGTGAACGAACTGACCACTCGTCTGAAAGCTGGATGGAAACTGGCAAATGATAATTTGAAACAAGCCAGGAAGAAACATGCAGCATATTTTAATAGGAAGGCAAAGGACAGAGAACTGGCAGTCGGAGAGAAGGTGCTGCTTCTACTACCCGGTAGCCAGAATAAATTACAAATTGGATGGCAAGGTCCATATACGGTTCTAGAGAAGGTGTCTAGAACAAACTATAAAATTGACAAAAAGGGGAAGGAGAAAGTTTATCATGTAAACCTGTTAAAGAAGTATCTGGACAGACCACTCCAGGAAAGCACCCCCTTACTGACCTTAGCTATCGCAACTCAAATGCAAAAGGAACCACTCACCTCACATGAATACCCATTACATCCTTGTGAAACAGCCGCACAGGTAAAAGTCAGTAAGCACCTGACTAAAAACCAGAGGGAGAGAGTTCAACAGGTTCTGGAGGAACATACAGATGTATTAACAGATAAACCAGGACATACAAATTTGCTACAGTATGACATGAAACTGGTAGACTCAAACCCAATCTGTATGAGAGCCTATTCTATTCCGTTCGCGAAGGAGAAGGCATTGAAGGAAGAAATAGATTATTTGTTGAAGGAAGGGATCATTTCACACAGTGAATCATCTTTTAGTTCTAGTGTCGTATTGCTGAGAAAACCGTCTGGGGAACACAGACTGTGCATAGATTACAGGAAACTGAATGCTGTCACAGAAGGGCAAGTGGATCCATTACCAGACACAAAACAGTTATTTGCCAGACTGAACAAGGCAAAATACTTTTCAAAGGTGGATCTTAGTAAAGGCTATTACCAGATCCCAGTGAAGCCTGAAGTGAGACCTTATTTGGCTTTTAGCACTTCAGATGGACATTATGAATTCAACATGCTACCATTCGGACTGAAAAATGCTCCGAGTGTATTTTCAAGGATGATGCGCAAATTGTTGGATCCCCTGAATAACCCATGTATCACGAATTTCATGGATGATATTCTCGTCGCCACAGAGACATTTGAAGAACACATTGAAGCTCTAGAAATGTTATTTAATAGGCTTAGGGAGGCGAACTTAACTGCTAGGCCAACAAAATGTTGCATTGGATGCAAAGAGTTGGAATTCTTGGGACACACGGTATATCAGGGTAGCATGACCCCTCATCCTAAGAACTTTGAAAAACTGCAGAGAGCACCTAGACCACAAACAAAAAAGGATGTGCGATCATTTGTGTCGTTATGCGGATTTTATCAAAAATATATCAAAGATTTTAACTCTATTTGTGCTCCTCTGACTGATCTGACTCGCAAGGGACTTCCAGATAAAATTAATTGGACTGCGCAAAGTGAATTAGCGTTCCATGATTTAAAGGAAAAACTCACTAGCAAGCCTATTCTCAAACTACCTGATTTGACACAGGACTTTGTCTTGAGAACCGATGCCAGTAATGTAGGACTCGGGGCGGCTTTGTTGCAAAGATCATCTTCACCTGATGGGGAACTGAAACCAGTCGCTTATGCAAGCCGCAAATTGAATAAGGCGGAACAAGGACACTCCACAAGCGAAAAAGAATGTTTAGCATTGGTCTGGGCAATAAAGAAGTTTCAAATCTATCTGTATGGTAGGACTTTTGTGGTCGAGACGGATCATCAGCCTCTCGTATTCTTATCTCAGGCTAAGCATGAAAACGCAAGATTGCTGAGGTGGTCTTTATTGCTTCAACCTTATCAGTTTAGTATCCAATATATCCCAGGTAAATTGAATGTCGGTGCAGATTTCCTCAGTCGGCACCCCTGTGATCAAAATTAGAGTAATGGCAGGCGTAAGGAGAGATTTTGTCTATGTGTATCACTGGTTTTAGAACTTGCCGTAGGCATGTTTTCAGGTGGGGAGATGTGTCGTAAAAATTAACAGTGATACAACGTCAAAATATCTCCAATGATACAACGTAGGGATAAAAAACCAATGCGTAAGCTGCTGGAATACATGATCGCCCGCGCCGCGGGTCATCAGGTGTTAGACTTGAAGGCAAAACGGAACGAGGATCAAAAGACAAAAAATCTGACTGAACGCGTACTTGAACTAGCGAGGTTAATGGACGCAAATTGGTGGGGCAAGGAGGAAAAGTCACGTTTCCCCCCCCCCCCCCCCCCAAGTTGACATAAAGTAAGGAATTCGATAGAAGGGACCTTGGATATGATACGCCACAGTCATTTATTGGACGCTTTTGCGATACCAAGCCTTTTATTTGAATTCAGCGGCAAACGCAGATGCTTGAAATATTACAAAATTCAAAAAGTAACTTTTTCTTAATATTAATGTTAGGAATATAAAAATTAGCTGGCCGGATGGCCCATTCTGAGCAGTGAAATAATATACTTTCATTTATACAGACGGACAGATAATAAGAAAGATAATGACAAAAGACGGGTTGTTCACATCAGCGAAAGACTGCATTGAATCAAACATGCCACTATTTGCACAAAAATCGTAACCTTGAGACTCAAGTGTTCAAATCTAGTTAGAATGCAAGAGAGGGGGGAGTAGCGGACAGTAGTGGCTAAAAATAACTTAGGAGGCAGGTTCGTGCAGTTTTACATGTGTTAGTCCAAAAAAACAAGTGAAATTGTGGGGAAAAGATATACTTCCTCTCATCCTCCGGCTTGTCGGGACTCCTTGCCTTTCTCACAACTTCTCCGCCTCCGTCGGTTATGCCAGGATGATGACAACTTTCTATGCCGAGCACAAGAAATGTTGGACTTCTTCCGTAACAGACAGTATCCAGAAGATGTTCTTACCTCTGCCTTAGAACGTGTTCTCCCTATCTCACGTGTAGAGGCCCTCAAACCCCGCCAAAAAACCTCCTCTGATAGAGTCAAGTTAATAATGACCTATCACCCTCACAGCACTGCTGTCAAAAGGATCCTGTTTCGCCACCTACCTCTCCTCCAAGCTGACCCAGTGGCGCGGGAAGCATTTAGTGAGCCACCCTTGCTGGCATATAGACGGGACAAAAATTTGAGGGACCTCCTAGTCCACAGCCGTCTGAAAACCGTCAACGATGGCCACTTTGGAACCAAGCCATGTAACCGTACACGATGTAAGACATGTCAGTATGTAATCGAAACACGTTCAGTCTCGTTCCCTAACGCCAAGTTCACCATCACCCATGGCTTCACATGTGAGTCACGCAACGTCATTTATGCTATTATATGCAAACGTTGCACCATTACGTACATCGGCCAAACGGGCACACGACTGGGCGACCGATTCTGCAGACACCTCTATGACATCTCTCAGTTTAATTCCACACCTGTGGCCATCCACTTCAATGGCCCCGACCACCACGGTGCCACTGACATCCAGGTGACAGCCATCAGATACTGTTCCTCGGACGCCAACAGTCGGTTTCGCCAGGAACAACGCCTCATCCATCTTATGGGTTGCCTCAAACCACACGGTTTGAATACCCAACATTCTTTTGTCTGAGACGCCTTTCTCTATCGAGTCCCTGTTGTATTATGACTTTCTACTTTGATGCGTTCTCCCTTTTTTTTTTTTTTTTTTTTTTTATTTATTTTTTTTTTTTTAAATTACCATTTTTTTTAATTTAATAATTTTATTTATTTATTTATTTATTTATTTTTTTTAATTTGTTTATTTATTTTATTTAAATATTTTTTTTTTTAATTATTTTTTTCCTTTATTATTTTTTATTTTATTTATTTCTTTATTTAGTTTTTATTTTTATTTATTTATTTATTTGTTTTAAATTTATTTATTATTATTATTTATTGATTTATATTTTATTTATTTATTTTATTTATTATTTATTGATTACTTTTTTCTCACTCTTTTCCAGTCCTTGTTTTTATTATTTCTTATCTTTATGTACTGTCAACTTCCTCTTTCCGGTTTAGTGGCAGCCATCCTGCTTTGCTTCACATGTGACTGGACTTAATATTAAGGGAGTTTTTATCTCTTATTTTTATAGTTTCATGTTCTCTACTTAATTCTCATTTTCTTTCCCTCCTGTCTCTTGTTTGTCTGTCCCTGACGAAGGCCTTGTGGCCGCAACGTAGGTTTTTCTTGTCCTTCTCCTTGTAAGACGTATTACTATTTGTGTGGGTGTGTGTGTTTTTATTTTATTTTATTTTTATTTTTTTTCAACGGAAAAAGATAAAATGTGACCGACGTACATTTTAAAAATTGAGATGTACTTTTGACTTTTTTGGGAAAAGATAAAATGTGACGGACGTACATTTGAGGAAATAAGATGTAATTTTGACTTTATTTTCAAATTTTGAATTGAAAAGCTTAGTCTTCTGATCTGATTGGCCAACGCATTTTATATTAGCGGGATAGAGACGCACATTTTTGCCATTCGACATAAGTCTGTCCAGTAACACAGTCATTAATTGTAGTGGTGATTTCCCAGAAATAATACATAATATTCAGTGGGACACCATACTATAGCCATCAGCTCAGCAGAGTTTTGCTAGCACTTATTTACTGTGTACTATATTCATATTTCTGGTAAGACTGAAATTAATTCTTTGTACATTTTAATATTTGTTTAAGGTTCGAGTGATTTGATACTGCAATAGCATAATCTGTTCCTTACAACAAGTAAGGGTTCGCTCTAGACCCCCCGCCCCAGTTCAGGGTCTAGAGACAAATAAAATACATAAACTCCAGCAAGGATTAGGAAGGACAGATCAAGTGTTGAGAACAATGAAACATATTACCTATCCTATTTTAGGGCAGGAAACTAATGAACCTATTTCAGAATCTGTAGTCTGGGAGGACTTATCCGATGTGAAACCAACATGGTAAAATGTGCTGTATGGTCAGAGAGATCTGACCTGTCTATATGGTGTTGTTGTTGTGTGGTGTTGTGTCCAGACATGGTTAGAGAATGGAATTTTGACACATAACCAATACTTTGATTGCAGAGCTGTGAGTTTCAGTTGGCACCAAGGCGGTGTCAACTAAGTTGGTGATTTTACCAGAGTGGATCCGTGTAGTAACGTTGTGTCAGAGCAGACTATTATTGCCCCAAGCACGGAGAGGTGGGGCCACCATAATTCTCTTATTGCCCCAAGCACGGAGAGGTGGGGCCACCAGACCACTATTATTGCCCCCAAGCACGGAGAGGTGGGGCCACCAGATCTCAGCACCAGAGCTACATCTTCAAAGTTGAGTGAGCCTCTGGTCTGCTGAGAATTCACCAACTCAATATAGTTACTAACAATCCCATAAAATTCCTGCAATTTACTGGACACTGTGTAGTCAATATAGACTGGAGTGATGAGGCCACCCCAACAGCACAACCATTAAACGGTCTCCCAAATTAGATGACTACTATAAACATTAATAAAACTAAATAGTCTAGTAACATACATATGTACACTCTTGCATTTATTATGTAATAATTTCATGCTTTTCTTTCATAATTTCTAAACCTTTCATATGTTCTGGCCGAAATAAAACTCGGCCCAGATCAAATAAATGTAAGATAATTTCTATCAAAATTTTACACACTTAGTTCAGTGTATTATAACATTTGTTAATATTATTAGACTTAGTAAATATCTGTGTGTGTGTCTATAAACTATCACACCACATTACATATCATTACCCTAGACATTTAACGTAGCCACATTCATTAGAAAAAAAAAAGATAAGTGTGTAATTCCGGGGTCTCTGAAGAGAGGAAGAAAGAATAGGACTACTACCCCCCCCCCCCCCCCCCCAGGCAGTATATAACTTAGACAGTTAGTAACAGGCCTATACGGAATAGCAAAAGATGAAACGGTGCGACTAGACCACGTTCAGCCCTCCCGGCAGTATTATGTCAGTTATAGTGAACAATTTCAGCGAATAATATGCAGTTGTGCATGGGACTGGTAACGTCATCATGTAAAGCAAATTGTCACAGAAACCATCACTACAAGAGAGCGTGAATTCTTGGTGCAGGCTTTCTGCAAGGTGACCAACTGCTGTAGGCACCATGCTCCATTAGGAACGTAAAAGAAAATTATGATGATATTACATTGTAATACTCATAAAGCGCTGTCCGTCTTCTTCAGCCGGTGCTTCCAGTTCCTAACGACCTGTTTTGAGTCTTCAGTTCACTCGTTTATTTTAATTGACTTAATGAACATTTCTGCTTTGGCTATACATGTTTGTATTTGGCGCGATGTATGTTTTAATTCAGGATTCATAACTTAGGCATCATTTTGTTTCTCAGGGAGTTTGAAAAGTCACTATCTGTTTTAAAGTGTTTATAAAGAGGCAGATAAACTTGCTAAAGAAGGTAGAGCCCTGCAACAAAACGATTTAGAGACAACTTATGAAATGGCTAAAACAACTATAAAAGCCATATGCAAGTCCAAATGGGACAGAGAACACCCAGGTCACATAAAAGATGATGTCTATCACCAGCTATCTAGGCGAGACCAGGTCATCATTTTCCGCTTACGTACTGGTCACAATTGGTTGAGGTACCATCTATATCACAAGTACAGGATTAGTCCAACAGATCTCTACTCCTATGGCATGACACTTGAGCATCTGCCCCAGTCCTGCCCAACTTAGAGCAGTGAGCGTAGTGGCATTTGACAACAACCCACTTCTCTCCACGAAAACCTGTTTGGAGATGTCAGGAACATTGAGCTGACTACTGCCTTTATAAGAGTCATTAATGTAGAAGTCTGAGAGCGAACGAAGAAGTAGATGAAAATGTTTATATCCTTACTTGTATCTATTGGGATGTACAAGAAACACATGACAAAACAAAGGGGATTAATTGCCATTTGACTAATAGATTTTAATTGTTATGTCCCGGAACGAAATAAAATAAAATCTAAAATGGCCACTGAATTGACGTTACAGGGGAGAGCAAAAATTACTGCCCGCTATAAAATCGTGCAGAAGACCATAATAGAAAGGAGAGTTGAAGGCAAACGTGCAAGGGGAAGACAGCGCTATAAGTGGGAAGATAACATCAAGAGATGGACAGGAAAGAGTCTATCAGAGTGCACCATCAAGACAAGAGATAGAAGATGTTGGAAGTCCATTGCAGTCAACCTTCGTTGTGGAGATGGCAGCTGATGATGATAAAATCATGTTGAACAGGTCAGATCTGGAGTTGAGCTGTTATGTTAATGTGGCATCCGATTTTAAGTTTAAAAAAAAACACACAATAATTCTCGTTATTTGGCGTTTGTAAAGTATAAATCAGTTTAATCATATTGAAGAAATAAAATATAAAAAAATATATAGGGCTTTTCAATAATTCTGTTATAATCAGCTTCCATTAATTCACGGTGTCCAAGCCATCATATCTTATTTTATTTTATTATGTTTATGATCTAACTCAAGCTATACATTTTGAGTAGCGCTGAAATGTGTTCCAGGACGTGGTATTGTTATAATCTGTTCTAGTGGCGTAGCCTGGAATTCTGATTATCGCCAGACATCCGACATTCAGTGACAATAACTGTTTAGTCAACGTAGCAGCACGTGTTCTACAGTAGCAGCACGTATTGTACAGTAGCAGCACGTGTTCTACAGTAGCAGCACGTGTTCTACAGTAGCAGACCGTGTTCTACAGTAGCAGCACGTGTTCTACAGTAGCAGCACGTGTTCTACAGTAGCAGCACGTGTTCTACAGTAGCAGCACGTGTTCTACAGTAGCAGCACGTGTTCTACCGCGTGGTCAGGGACATAGACCCCACTTCCCGATAGTTTTTTTTAATCAGGTGGGGTGACCAGTTCCCGTTCTCGCTACATTTAACTGTCCTAGCTCTAGAGTAGATTCGTGTACCTATTTACAGCTGGGTAGACTGGGGCGTTACGCTACCCGGAACTCGGTAACTGTGCCGCTAGAGGAAAGCGCTGAGCGAACCAGAAGCTGTCTGATAATGATTATCAAAAAGACGCTAGAGGAAAGCGCTGAGCGAATCAGAAGCTGTCTGATAATGATTATCACAAAGACGCTAGAGGAAAGCGCTGAGCGAATCAGAAGCTGTCTGATAATGATTATCACAAAGACGCTAGAGGAAAGTGCTGAGCGAATCAGAAGCTGTCTGATAATGATTATCACAAAGACGCTAGAGGAAAGCGCTGAGCGAATCAGAAGCTGTCTGATAATGATTATCACAAAGACGCTAGAGGAAAGCGCTGAGCGAATCAGAAGCTGTCTGATAATGATTATCACAAAGACGCTAGAGGAAAGCGCTGAGCGAATCAGAAGCTGTCTGATAATGATTATCACAAAGACGCTAGAGGAAAGCGCTGAGCGATTCAGAAGCTGTCTGATAATGATTATCACAAAGACGCTAGAGGAAAGCGCTGAGCGAATCAGAAGCTGTCTGATAATGATTATCACAAAGACGCTAGAGGAAAGCGCTGAGCGAATCAGAAGCTGTCTGATAATGATTATCACAAAGACGCTAGAGGAAAGCGCTGAGCGAATCAGAAGCTGTCTGATAATGATTAATCACAAAGACGCTAGAGGAAAGCGCTGAGCGAAACAGAAGCTGTCTGATAATGATTATCACAAAGATTCGTTCTACGTCGGAGTTCTACACTGGTAGTCTTCTGGTGTGCTTTGTAAACTGGACTTGGAATAGTTGGTGAGCGCACGGTCATGGTAAGGCTTTCTGAATGTTGGGGGGAGGGGGGAATGAAAATGGATAATGCGTATGCCACTAGAGCAAAGTACAGGCTAATGTTCCGGCCACAAGGCCTTCGTCAGGGACAAACGGACTGAAATAGAAGAGATAGAATGATGTCACGTAGGGTTTATATTCATTTAATTTCCTACATCTTCTTCCTATTCTTTCACCCGAATTCTCTCTTTTATTATCTCTGTATTTCCTTTTTCCTGTACATTTTTTTCATCCATTCGTTTTGCGAATATTATTTTCATATAATTCGCAAACTTTACCTGTTTTCCTTTCTCTAAAACTGAGAATCGCACCTGGGTGGTATTGCGTACATGTCAGTCGCGCTGGTCGGATGATAGGCGTGAATTTACAGCATTCGCTAGACATTCGTCTGAGGGTCTCTGGCCTGGGGCGTGAAAATTCACCCGAGGGACATGGAAAGTAGACAGAGAGTCTGCATTTCAGTAAACGCATGAGGTTTTTCGTCAGGAAAAACCCGGCTTAGCGTGAAAATCCACTCCGCACTGCAGACGGTGGTCTGAGATTTGCAACTCATGCAAGCCCTCGGCCACTGATGGCTGTTACGTCACGCGATAAGCGGACGAAGGTGTTATACGGACAGGGGAGACTATTTCGCTTGGCGAAATAAGATTGGGATCCTGTGTCCGATTTTAAAGATATTGGCCAAGTTTGAAACTTTAATTTCATTCTCGCTCATAGACTCACAGTAGATAGGTTGCTCGGAAACAGAATAGCTGTTAGCGAAGTATCTCTGTTTCGGCAATTTGTCGAACTTCTAGACTTCCAGAAATACTTTCAGCATTTTATTCTTAAGTTGTGCGACTACCTGTAATTCTGTGGTTGAGGTAATTAATATGATAGATATATAGATTTTGTGAGTGTTAAAGTGTTAAATCGCTTAATTCATTTTAATCTATTTCTTTAGCGCAGAAGAGAAATAAAGTGGTAGGCTATTATATTTTCTAGGGAAGCATTCAGTGGAAAGCAGAATAAAATTAAAATTTCTAGCTTATAACGGCAATTGTAGCTATTTATGAATTTAATTTAACCGCTAATACTCAGTCGAGTGTATTTTTCTAAACTAACGTATAAACTCTAGAATCGAGCCTCATGAATGGTGACGGAATACGCACGTGTTCCTAATTCATGAGGATTGCTGATTTTTAAATATAACTTACGTCACGGGAAGTTTAAATGATAAGCAAAGCTTAACCGGTTTTCAAAGACTGTAATGATAAATACTGCACCTTGGAGCCAGAGCTTACTTTCTTCTAGAAAACTCTACGTAATCTGTCTGCCTGGTGGCGCGAAATACTTCTAGTATTAACTAACATTTCCCGACTATATATATATATATTTTTTGTGGACAAATCTGTGGTGTGACTAAAGTGAATCCTATACTGAGGGAAGGCACCGACCTGACATTCATCATTTCTAGAAACCTACGCTATTGACACTGTGCTCTGCTAACTCCCGCGCCTGGAATAATTTTAGGTGACTTAATCAGACATTTGAACAAATTTGCACACCCAAGTAGTCGTTCCCGGAGACTCCGAGTTAAATACGTCTTTTGGAACTGGGGACTTCTTGGCAGAAGACTGCATTTTTTTTGAGTCTGTGTGAAGATCTAAAATCAGTGTGTTCCAAGAGGCAGCGAGCCAAGTCGTGAGTACATGTATGAGAGGCCATGGCGGAATGAATGAGTGTACGCTGGTTTGAGTGATATTTTCACTATTATATCTTTGACACCCTGTTGCTGTCCTAATTTTTTTTTTCAATCTGCATAATTTGTTGCTAAGGCTAGAGTTCTTGTGTTTTTGTCTTAGGTTAAATCAGATTTTTTTTTTCAAACTCTGTGCATATAATTACGAGATAAAACAACGAAAACTCTTAGAATCAAACCCTATGTATCTGTGACTCTGGCGCCATCATCTGTTCTCTTAACGGGGCCGGGCTAAACCTAGAGTTAACACTATAACGGGGCTATCATCCTTGCAACATTTCCTTGAATTTTTATGACTATGTGTATATGTATTTTCCTTGATGTACTTTCTTTGATGTTGTGAGCCGATTTTTCCTGATATTAAAATCGCTCTTGAACTTAATAATCGTGTTTGGTCAGCTCGTTCTAGATAATATATATATCATTGTTATAGTTTTCCCACGTCTGTGTGTTTACCTGTCGTCACGTGTATGTGCGTGCCTGTGAGTGATAGAAATATACGTAATATGTATATTGGTGTAGTCTGTCTGGCGCTGTAACAACTGTTGTAGAAGATAGGTGAGAGAGAGAAGAATTCTTTTCGCTTTCAGAGACAGCCACTATATCAAAATCTATCATCTCACGTGTGTGGAAATTCTATTACCTTTCACTAACTCTCACTGAGTCTATCACCTATTCAATCCTATTCAGAAGGGACCAAACCTAGTCTTAATTCTCCTATCGAAAATCTACGACAAATGACAGCTAAGTTAAATACTTAAAAGTGAATAAAATAATACGACTTGAAAAAGGAACTTTCCGATGTCGCTGTCACCGTTTCTAGTGTCCGAAAAAATGGCAAAGAAAGCTAGTGTGTTCTAGAGTTCGCCATTTTAGTCTGTTACTGAGCACGGTCGCGACCGACTGCTGCATGATGACGTAACATTTAAACAAATAATGAGGGGAATCCCGAAGCCTGTAAACAGTACATCCTATATATAAAATCCCAGCTTTTTCTGTCAGTGCGTAACGCTAAGGAATGCAACTTTGGTTGAAAGATAGACATTAATTGTATTGTTTCCCTTATATGTACTCTCCCAAAAATAGAAACACTTACTAAAGAAGAATGCACAAATGACGGTGTGCATGAACAGTTTGATTATACTGTATGGAAAGAAGTCAACAACACAACTGATAAACAGTACATGAACTGGAGACAGGAAGATGGGGAGATCCATGATTTAAGTTGTACCAGATTAAAACAACAGAAAATCAAGATGCTCTTCTGTCATGTTCAGACTTTTAACATCAGATGTAAAACAATTATTTTGGTTTTTTTAATATTTTTGAATAAGTAAAATTGCCGTTAGGTATTTGTGCTTTTGAATTTAATTCCCTCCTTATGACCGGCTTTTACACTAGTAAATAAATATTACACACATAAAGGTATGCTCCATGCAGTCGTGAGAAATAAAGAAGTAGAAAACTAGATAACAGAAAAACAACAGAAGTGAGTGGCTTACCGGAGAATCGAACCCAGGACCTTCCGAATGGCACCACCGCCTAGCTACGGAAGCGAATCACATTATCCTCCTTACCAACGAGGCACCATGAGTGCCTAAAACACCTTTATGTGTGTAATATTTATTTATGATAACGTAACGCTTTGTTGGAAACTTGTGAAAAAAAAAAAAACAGGTCGCGTGCATTTGGGTGAGCGGGGATGATTTTTTAACCGTCGCACATACGCGTAACGTGTGTTACATGGGCCCGAAAAGGGAGCAAAAAATAGTAACACTATACCCTACCAGACAACGTCGTAAAAAGCGACTTTGGAGGGTTGGGCATGGAGCTGGTTACTGCTATCCTGTAACATTTTTTTGTTAACCACAAAAACTTCAACAAACAGTGTGGGTAAGTCAAATACAGAATACGCGCTAGTCCTTCACACACACACCCTTAAAGAAATAATGTTGAAACATGTAAAATTATAATTATCTATCCGTGCTTTTCGTTTCCAGTGGAAGAGGCTGCAATTGCTACTCGAATTATGATAAAAACCGACCTTTCTTGCTTCATTAGCAGGGGAGTCATTATCCCCATTGTAAGTTACGAATTAGGCTGCGTTTAGGATTATTTTAAGGTTCTCTTAGTTGTTGGTAAATTACGGTGTTATCTTACACCTATGGTTCATAAACTAAGGGTCGCGACCCAAAAGGGAAAAAGGGGGGGGGGGGGGGGGGGGGGGGGGGGGGAATGAGTTGTTAACTCTTTTAAACACCAAAAGTGTCAGTTGTTGAGCCAGCGTTCTTTATCATTACCACTTTCCTTTTCACTCCTTATGGGAGTATGGAGCCATTGCTGCAGCTGGTCAACGTGCAGGAAGCCTGCGGCAAACATTTCACATAATTTTGCAACAGTGGTTTCTGAAGCAGTTGTTTTAAATGATGAAATTGCTAGTCCCCATGACAGTCTCTTGTTAGTTGCCCTGTACGACATGCCTGAAGGTGCACCAGAGACCCCCCCCAGGAACCACACGAGGCCTACCCAAAATAGCTAATACAGATGGACCGATTATCGACTCTATCATGTTTTGAATCTACGCTGTAAATATAGCAACATAAAGACATATACTTCCCTTTATTCTGCGTCGTATGGGATCAAATCAGTTGCCACAACCACATTGCAGGTCGGCTACAGTGGATCCCCCAGCTTGTATCTCTTGCCTTGATGGCACACACTGAAAGTCTCTGTCCTAGCCTTCACTTGATGTTATTGTTCAATTTAAAGCGATGTCGCTGTCTTGCTTGTTTGCCTTCCACTTTATCTGTTCTGCTGATTTTTCAGCAATGCGGCACGTATCTTCATATGGCCAAAATGTTTTAGCTGTCTAATTTTGATCCTACCATGAAGGTAGGTTAATTCCTAGCGTTTCTATGACTTCATTATTTGCTTTTTTCTATTGCCGTGGACTGTACCCCATTCTTATAGATATATTCATTTGTAGGGCCTCCTTTCTTTTAACAGTTTGTTTTCGGTCAGTGTTTGTGCACGTACAGTAATGAAGAGCATTAACCCATTGGCTAAAATTTTAAGTTTATTTGGATGCTAATATCTGTCTCATGTTGTTGAATTTACTTTTTGGTCATTCATAAAAGATGTTTACCTAGCGTTCTGACTCGTTTTAAGGTATCTGTCATTTGTGTGTGTGCAAATTTCGTGAAATAAAAAGGGTGGTCTTGCAAAATGCATGGTGTGACGAAATGTCTGTCCCTGTCCTTTTGTGTGATCTCTCACACCTTCAGCTCTCCGGCAGTAAACTTCTTTTCTTCATATTTCTTCATTATTCACTTGTTAAATTGGCATTTCATTTTGCCCTTTCAGTCATTTTACTCTTTATGCTGGACATAGCATGTTGAAGTCTCTAACACGCCACTCCCCTATGGCAGTATTTGCTACGGGAGTAATTCGTATATTATTGTTTACCACTCCTCAGACGTATTTACGTTCCGCCAGATGAACTGTGGTATTATCGTAACAATACCCAGTCATCAGACCGGTCACCCGCTTATCTCTTTGAATCCGTCTGACCACCTGTGGAAACGGGTCGGTCCAACATTTGACCCCATTGAAAAGCTGCTGATCGTGTTGACACAAGCTTGTATTGTGCGTACGATGAAAGAAAACAACACTGTCTGACCAGACATCTGTCTGGCGGAGGCACGCAGATAAAGGCGATAATTAAATAACCTGTCGGGGTAGACATCTGGACGGAAGACATTACGCCAGGAACACATGGTCACAATATGGTGATAGAGGTGCGGCCGGAAGTCTTATGTAATGATATGACATCACTGTTGTAAGAGGCCACGCGTGTATATTAAATTTAATATTTTTCAAATACACGTGGGATGAGTAATGATAAACTTCCCCACCCAAACAGTGCTAGATCGATTTGGTTGGTTTGATTTTAGATGCCGGAATAAACAATGCATTTGATTGGAACATTCAAAAGAAACCCAGCTGGATTTGAACTGGAAACTGTACAATATAATGTAGTGAAATCCCAGATACAGAACACACAGAGAGATCGCATTGTACTGCAAACAACTCACAAGAAGCCAGAGAGATATTGGACTTAGTATTCCATACTATAAGTGACAGTTCAACGTATTTGGGCAACTCTGAAAACTTAAGAGTAAACTGCACATTTAAATACAAGACTGAAAACTTAAGGGACCAGGACTTTAATATAACAAGACTGGATACCTAGGAATCAGATTCACCAGTCATAAGAGGACTTTAACTCAAGTTTTCCCAGGTAGTGATTTCGCAGAGACACTCGTCGTCAGAGGAATTAACTCTAATTTCCCAGACCCAGTCGTAAGAGGAATTTAACTCAAGTTTTCCCAGCAAGTGATTTCGCAGAGACACCCGCCGTCACAAGAATTAACCCTAATTTCCCAGACCAAAGTGGTTCGAACAGCATCTAACTTAAGTGCTGTGTGTCCATTCTAATCTGTGCAGGAGATTGTGTATACCCATTATTTGGGGTAAGTGTAAACATTTAATTTACAAACGTGAATTTAACATGTTTTCTTGCTAGTGGTTATATATGAGGCTGGCAACCTCAACATATGAAAATAGTATATTCATCAACCACTACAGCAAGAGCTGGTGATTGTTTCTGACAAGTCGTGCGGGAATCCCGACAGCAGAGCGACCCCAGACTCCGATTGGAGCAGTGATGAGTGATGACTACATCACAGGTGCCTTAGGTGTAACATATTATCTTGTGAGAATTATGTACCTTTTTTAATTGTAATTCAGGCAAATCATTATTCATGCACTCCAGACGCAATTTCCTAGTTAACACCCAGAAGAATATGGGTGAATTTTCATCATATTCCCTGAGTTACTCTGTGTGTTCGGGAATTTAATTCTTCTGAGAGGTTAACATCGGTGGGTGGAGTGCATGACAATGGACCTATTAGTTTGCGGCGAACAAATGTACTCAGCAGGCATTTGTTTATTCTGTTTGTCTAAAGTTCGTGGTTACAAGCCATCAGACGATTTGTGGTACTAACTCAGCTAGTGTGAGAGAAAAGCATCCGCCATAACCGCCGACAGTGGAAGAGAGTGTGGAGAAGGCTTTCGTCATCACAGAATTGATGAACCACAGCTGCAGGACTCACACATACAAGTTAAGTGCTAACTAAAAGGCACCAGCAAAATAGGGACAATTCCAGTTAAACTTTAAGTATGAAGTTAAATTTCCACCTACGTCTCAATGACGAGAAATTTATAACTATCAAAATTCCACTAATCTTTCCATATTTATCTTAACCTGTTAAAGACTATTTCACTATTAAATTTGTTACCTGTTGTTTTTAAAACAAAACAATAATAGTTGATTCAGTTATATGCATGAAAGCAAACGTATGAGCCAGAATAGTTTATATATATTTACTTAGACATATATTTACACTAAACAGAGCTATACCTTATAAGAGGATTTTGTTGGATTACACCAACTGGGGGCTTGAACGGGCTAAACCATTGCTTAAATCCGTCACAAAAGGCGACGGACAAGATATAATGCGTTAACAATTGTTCAGCACAATGCAACATTGTTCGTGACTTCTGGGAATATCTTGTGATAGAAGTATAGAAGTATTATTAACCTTCTATCTACATCTCTCGAAGAGAAAGGAAATGAAAAGAAAGAAAACAGAAGCTAAGTCTCCCAGGTTAAAGGCAATATATAGTGAACAGTACAGTCAGCTGGACAAGGAAGTAAAGCGTCAAACCCGTGCTAAGAAAAGGACATTTCTGGATGACCTTGCAAGACAAGCAGAAGAGGCAGCACTGAGAAATGAACAAAGCACAATTTAGAAAATAATTAAAGCTATCAGTGGAAAACGAGGTGCAAACAACATAACGTTAGTAAGAGACAAGCAAGGAAATCTCATCACCACAGCACAGGGGCAGGAAACAAGATGGGCAGAGCACTTCAGAGAAACACTGAATAAGGAACCACCAGAGACTCAGCTGAATGTTCCTGAGGCTGAACGTGACTTAGACGTAAATACAGACATTCCACGAAAAGAAGAAATCATTGTAGCGAAATCTGTGAAATAATCGCTAAATTCAGTAAGATTTTACTCCTATGATAATAAATAAACCCGCCCGTGTGTGGTTGCCTATCGTCGTCTTCTGCGCCAGTAGAGCGCTGAATTTTGTACAGTGGTAGTGCTTAGAAAATGATCTCGACGTCAAATCTTACACGCTTTCCTAGTTCGTCCTTGAGAATTAAAAATAACATTTTGCAGGGTCAAGGAGTATTTGTTCCAAGACCGAGAGAGAGAAGAAGGGAGGTGGATGAAGGAACGACAGAAGAAATGCTACCATTGTCACGCGTTTGGGTTTTGAAACGCCAAATTGTAATGAGAGCGTGACAGTATTGCCTTTAGCAGATTTGAAAAACAAGACGCAAAGCTATGCATCGTATTATATTCTCGCAGTTGAAATGTATATACACACACACAGTCAGCTCTCATTTCCTGTCTAGTAGTGTATTTCTGACGTAACCCAAACAAGTTGTTTTATTTTGAATAAAAACGATAGAGAAGGGGGGAAAGATGGCAGACTTATGGAAAAGTATATAATTGACGACTAACAGTGACGAATATGAAAATCCAAATGACAAATAATATGGCCATAAAAATCATATATATGGATAGCTTAGAGTCTCCTGAGCAATAATATGTTTTAATATACGGTACATAGTAGCCCAGTTATTAACCAAGATATTGAAATAATATATATCTTCGAACGGTAAGACTGTTGTTTTTGCACATTCTATTTATAACATTATTTGGGGACGCAAGTTTAAAAAAGAGGCATTAGAGTGATTCAAATCCGATTGGTTAGTATAGGAGTATAGGAAGGAGGGTATTGGTTGGCCCAAAAGCTAAAAATATTGTGCAGATTCACTCCTAGTATGTTTGGAGTTGTGGTGAAATTACCGTGATACAACGTTAAAATATCTCCAATTATAAAGATAACGGGTAAAATAACACGTAGGGATAAAAATATAGGCAAGATATGCCGAGGCTTCTTCACCTACGCCAGCGCTTTCTACCGCCATTGAAACTAACTAGTTGGAACATGCAAACTAAACGGTTTATCCTTTTAGACGGGGTAGAAACGGAGATAAAAGAAAAAAATTATGACGTTCTGAACACGTGTTTGAATCTAAAATGCAAAAAGACGCAATTTGTAGTTTAAAGGAAAAATCAGGCCACTAGTTGACACAATGTAAGGAATTGGTAGAAAAACGACCTTAGCTCTTGTTAGAAACAGTCGTATCTTAGACGTTTTACCGTAATTGGTCGTTTTAATTTGAATACAGCGGCAAACGCCGTGGACGAAGGTTCAAAAACAAAATTTCAAAACTAACCTTGAGAAAAGTAGGGTTTTCTTTAATAATAAAGTTATGAAAATAAAACCTAGCTAGTTTGATAGCCCATCTTGAGCAGAGAAATAATATACTTTTAATTACACAGACGGACAGATAACACGGAAGATATTGACGAAAGACCGTATTGTTCCATACAGACTAGCGAACAGTTTTTTGTGCATATTTTCACTAAAGTTACATTTTGGCGTCCTTGAGCCTAAAAATGCAAAAATCAAACTGCAATGAACTAGGGGCAAAGTCGGAGGATAGTAGCTAAAAATAACTTAGCATAGGATCTTAGAAGTAGGGGGAGACAAAAATTTGTGTAGTTTTTTCATGTAGTTAGTCCAAAAAACAAGTGTAATTTTGGGAAAAATACTACATACTAGACTGAGACTGGACTGAAATTGGACTTTTAGTTTGAATATTTGAAAAAGTTAGAGGGGAAGTCCGTTGATTGGACAGAAGTTTTTATATTATTGACAGAGAGACGCACGCTTGTGCCATTATATAGAAGACTGTCCATTGACACAGTTCGTTACTGCTAGAGGTGATTTCCAGGAATTATTAAATAAAAATTAGTGGGACGCCCTAATCTAGCCAGCAGCTCAGCTGAGTTTTGCTAGTACTACGTAACTGTGTTCTCAATTCTGAATTGTGGTAAGGGAAAAAGCATTTATCTTGTTTATTTTAATATTTTGAGTGATTGATACTGCCATATCACGAAAAATGATTACGACAAGTGAGTGCTTACTCTAGGTCCCCAGCAGCAGTCCAGGGCCTAGAGACAAACAAATAATATATGAAAACATATATAAGACTATGGAAGGCGGATCTATAATTGAGATCAGTGGGAACATATCACCCACCTTATTGAATGGAAGAGGAAACTATTGAACATATTTCGGATGCAATGCAGTCTTGGGAAACTGGTACTATTTGATAACAACTGGGTGAGATGTGCTAAGTTGGTCAGAGAGATCTGACCCAATCTGTGTAATGTTGTTTTGCTGTGTTGTGTGTAAGAGTGGCGCAGTAAACAGAGTGTTGACACATGGCACAAATTTTGGTTTCAGAGTTTCTGATCTGGCACTACGATTGTGCCAGATGCTTTTGTAGAAGTACAAGAGCGGATGTCTGTGCAGCCTAACATTTTACTCCAGCTACTGAGAGGAGTGGGCCACAAAAATTCTGTACTACATCGTCACAGGCCAGTTGAGTGCAAACCTGGCCTGCTGTAGATTCATCAACTGTGTCCACCATCATTAAAGAAATAAAATCTTGTTATATAAACACTAATATCAGTCCATATGTCAAGGACAATGAACTTTGTAACCATAGATTGGGCATGATGACGCCACCCCAACTAAACATCCAGTGCTAGTTTTTCCCAAGACATTGTAGATATTATTAATATTAACCATTGTAATAATATACCTATGTACAAAAATTTCATTTGATTATGCAATATATATATATATGCATTTTATTGATAAATACATATTATTTCATATGTTCTGACCAAAAGAAACAATTGGTTCAGGACTAATAAATTTAAAAAAATTTCAAACTTAAACTATAACAGCCAGTGTTAGTTCAGTTTATCATAGAGTTTATTATTATTATTATTAGACTTATTATTTACATGTGTGTGTCTGTGTATTTTATTACCTACACATTACATTTCAGTACCCTAGACTTTTAACGTAGCTAACATTCATTATAGTAGAATAGGTCTGTTTGAGGTCGTAAGTGGTAGCAGAAAGGCCTTCTGTAACTCACATAAACTTTTATCTCAGGAGCCTTCACAGCTGACCTCATCCAGTACACTAGGTAACATAACAACCATACAATAACATCAAAAACCACTACAAATATTGGGGTCTTGTTCGGGGATTAAGTTTATCAAAGATATTAGGGTCTCCTGGTTTGGGAATTAAACTAGTGGGGACAGAGTTGTATAAATTTAAAAGTGTCCCTTAAATTAAAAGGGGAAAGTAAAAGTTGATGAATCTTCACAGCCAGTGGTGATTAATTAATTAATATATTACCTTGGTAATTACACTTTGTTGTTTACCTTAGTTATTGTTAAATTGTGTGATTTAGTATGGCAGATCTAGCAAAATTTAGATCGGCTGCTGTGCTGACGGCGAAAGAAATGAACATGGAGGGTCAAAGTTTAATTCAGTATGTAACTTCAGAATGTGACAAGTATATTGAAAGGGAAGATAGGAGGTTAGCTAAAGAGAAGAGGTTACAAATTGAGGCTGATAAAGAACTTAAGAGGCTGCAGATTGAGGCTGACAAAGAGGCTAAGGCATTGGAGGCAGATAGGGAGATTAAAAGGCTCCAATTAGAAGCAGAAGATAAGAGATTGACTGCCGAAAGGGAAGCAGAAGATAAGAGATTGACTGCCGAAAGGGAAGCAGAAGATAAGAGATTGACTGCCGAAAGGGAAGCAGAAGATAGAAGATTGCAAAGGGAGCACGAATTACGACTAAGGGAGCTGGAATTACAAGGCCATGCTCCTGAAAATGGTGCCAGCCCCTTTCCCTCAGATGCCACGCCTAGTCAGGGAGCCTCAACCTCAGCTATGGGGTTTCATTTAGACCATTTTGTTGAGAAAGACGATGACATCGAGGGGTACCTCAGTAGATTCGAACTATTAGCTACTACGTATGGGTTAGAGAGAGAGAGGTGGAGTCTTAAGTTATCCCAAGGGCTTAGAGGTACTTCTTATGAAGTTTTTGCTAAGATGCATAGAGACGACCAAGACAATTATGACATGCGAAAGCAGGCTTTGTTATTGAGATATGAAAAGAATGGTGAATTTTATCGTAAGAAGTTTAGAAATGCCAAACTTTTGTCTGGGGAGACATACCACCAATTCTCTGCCAGACTGGAAACCTATTTGGAGAAATGGACTGCTCTGGGGAAGACCCAAGATCTTAAAGAGATGATCATGATAGAGCAATTAAGAGAGTCCATGGCTCCAGACCTGAGAAAATTTCTCATGGAACAAGGTGCAGAGAGGTTGGGGGAGGTTTTAAATGTCGCTGAGAGGTATCAGGCAGCCCAGGCAGAGGTAAGTGGCACTAAAAAGAAGCACATAGAAAATTTTAAAGCTCCACTGCAATTTAGTAAATTTGATACCAGAGAACAAGGTAATAAAGGCAGGACAAACTTTGATAGGCCACGAAATGATTATCGTGATAGAAACTCACAGTTCAATGACCAAAAATATAATGAAAGAAAACGTTTAACCAAGGAAAGAGATGGTGCAAATGGTGTAAGAAAGACAACCATAACACCGAATTTTGTAAAAAGAAACCTTCAAACATTGCTGCAATGAAATCGGGGAAACAGAGATTAAAGGTTAATCCTAATGGACAGCAGGAACCTTATCACCCCCAAGTTTGTGAGGATGTTATTTGTAATGGGGTCACCATAAGGTGCCTATATGATACAGGTTTGGATTATGATTCAGTTGTGAAGTCTAGCCTAGTGGACCCAAGTCAGTATACCACAGAAACAGTGGAAATACAAGGGGCGACTAAGGACATACCACTCATGACACTTCCCATCGCAAGGATAGCGGTGAAAACTCGCTATGTGGAAGGAGAAATCAGAGCAGCTGTGTTAGATGAACCAATCTACCCTCTGATATTGGGGTGTAGATACGTCTTCTTGGGGAATCCCGAGAGACCTGTGATCATGGCGACAGTGCAGACCAGGTCACAGAAAAAGGAGGAAGAAGGTGAACCTATGAATGCTCATCCAGAAGAGATGAGGAAGGCGCAGGCTGAGGATAGGACACTCAAGCCATGTTTTAAGAAATTGCCCAATGCCACACACCTCCAAGCAAGGGAGAGTACTTTATGAAGAACAAATTGATATACAGGAAGGCCGGAACTGGAACAAATGGTCACAACCAGCTGGTTCTTCCCACTTCATATAGGGATAAAGTGATGGAACTAGGACATGCGATTCCCTTTAGTGGTCACATGGGGATCAGCGCCACAGGACAGCGTATAGCGTGTCATTACTTCTGGCCAGGGATTTTTTTTTTTTTTTTGCGTACGCCCGCTAATACTCGAGGCGAAATCTCAGGTTATTATTTTATGTCTAACCTGACATTGATTTTACGTGAGTATCCCTTTATTTCTTGTACAGAGACAGGTGTCCCTCGCCATTCAGGCAAATACTCGCCGATTTCGGAGGTACCCATTGCAGCTGGGTCGGCTCAGGAGCCGCCAGTCCCTGGTCGACGACACTCCTTCAAATGTCCTCGCCAGGTCTCGAGTTAATCCAGTCCAAATCCCGGTCGACGAAAAATCCCCAAATGCTGTCGCCCGGGTTTGATCCTGTATCACCCGGTTGCCAGAGCGGTGTTGTAACCACTACGCTAGCGCGGCTCCTGGCCAGGGATAACGGAGGATATAAAAAGATATGTCAAATCCTGTCCAGAATGTCAAAGGGTAGCTCCAAAGCATTGGACTGCTCCTGCAACTCTAGGGGAAATGCCCATAGTGGGAACACCTTTTGAGAGGGTTGCAGTGGATATTGTGGGACCTCTCACTCGGACCAAGAGGAGGAACAGTTACATCCTTACTCTGGTGGACACTTGTTCTATGTGGGGAGAGGCGGTAGCCCTTCCATCAATTGATTCGAAGCATGTAGCAGAGGCACTACTTACAATATTCACAAGATTAGGATTCCCGCATCAAATCTTGACTGATAATGGCTCACAGTTCAAGGGGAAACTAACGGAAGAAGTTTTTAAGCTATTTCAAGCCAGACACTTTCATTGTAGTCCGTACCATCCACAAGGGAACGGCCAGGTAGAGAGGTTCAATGGGACTCTCATTTCTATCCTGAGGAAGCTGGCACATGAAAAACCGGATATGTGGGATCAATTTCTGCCCGCCGCGTTGTTTGTGTATCGGGAGGTACCACATAGTTCAACCGGGATGGCTCCCGCAACTCTGCTATTTGGGAGGCCAATAAAAGGTCCATTAGAAGCTTTATTAAGGACCTGGACAGATGAGAAAGCAGAAGAGACTGTTACCTCATCATATCAATATGTGAACGAGCTGACCACTCGTCTGAAAGCTGGATGGAAACTGGTAAATGATAATTTGAGACAAGCCAGGAAGAAACATGCAGCGTATTTTAATAGGAAAGCAAAGGACAGAGAATTAGCTGTGGGAGAGAAGGTGCTGCTTCTACTACCCGGCAGCCAGAATAAGTTACAAATTGGATGGCAAGGTCCATATACGGTTCTAGAGAAGGTGTCTAGAACAAATTATAAAATTGACAAAAAGGGGAAGGAGAAGGTATATCATGTAAACCTTTTAAAGAAGTATCTGGACAGACCACTCCAGGAAAGCACCCCCTTACTGACCTTGGCTATCGCAACTAAAATGAAAAAGGAACCACTCACCTCACATGAATACCCATTACATCCCTGTGAGACAGCCGCACAGGTAAAAGTCAGTAAGCACCTGACTAAAAATCAGAGGGAGAGAGTTCAACAGGTTCTGGAGGAACATACAGATGTATTAACAGATAAACCAGGGCATACAAATTTGCTACATTATGACATGAAGCTGGTAGAGTCAAACCCAATCTGTATGAGAGCCTATTCTGTTCCGTTCGCGAAGGAGAAGGCATTGAAAGAGGAAATAGATTATTTGTTGAAAGAAGGGATTATTTCACACAGTGAATCTTCTTTTAGCTCCAGTGTAGTTTTGTTGAGGAAACCGTCTGGGGAACATAGACTGTTCATAGATTACAGGAAACTGAATGCTGTCACAGAAGGACAAGTGGATCCATTACCAGACACAAAACAGTTATTTGCCAGATTGAACAAGGCAAAATACTTTTCGAAGGTGGATCTTAGCAAAGGCTATTACCAGATTCCAGTGAAGCCTGAAGTTTGACCTTATTTAGCTTTTAGCACCTCGGAAGGACATTATGAATTCAACATGCTACCATTCGGATTGAAAAATGCTCCGAGTGTATTTTCTAGGATGTTGCGCAAATTGTTGGATCCCTTGAATAATCCATGTATCACAAATTTCATGGATGATATTCTCGTCGCCACAGAAACATTTGAAGAACACATTAACTCTCTGAATATGTTACTTGATAGGCTCAGAGAAGCAAACTTAACTGCTAGACCAACAAAATGTTGTATTGGATGCAAAGAGTTGGAATTCTTGGGACATACTGTATATCAGGGTAACATGACCCCTGACCCCAAGAACTTGAAAAAACTGCAGAGAGCACCTAGACCACAAACAAAAAAAGACGCGCGATCATTCGTGTCGTTATGTGGGTTTTACCAAAAATATATCAAAAATTTTAACTCTATATGTGCTCCTCTGACTGATCTGACTCGCAAGGGAAATCCAGATAAAATTTTTTGGTCCGCGCAATGTGAATTGGCATTTCAAGAGTTAAAGGAAAAACTCACTAGCAAGCCTATTCTCAAATTGCCTGATTTGACTCAGGACTTTGTGGTGAGAACAGATGCAAGTAATGTAGGCCTGGGGGCGGCTCTGTTGCAAAGGTCCTCTTCACCCAATGGGGAACTGAACCCAGTCGCTTATGCAAGCCGCAAGTTAAATAAAGTGGAACAAGGATATTCCACAAGCGAAAAAGAATGTTTAGCGTTAATCTGGGCAATAAAAAAGTTCCAAATCTATCTGTATGGTAGGACTTTTGTGGTCCAGACGTATCACCAGCCCCTAGTGTTCTTATATCAGGCCAAGCATGAAAATGCAAGATTGTTAAGATGGTCTTTATTGTTGCAACCTTATCAGTTTATTATTGAATATATCCCGGGGTCACTGAATGTCGAAGCAGATTTCCTCAGTAGGCACCCCTGTGATCAAAATTAGAATAGTAGTAGGCGTGGGAAGTAATTTTATCTATGTGTATCACTGGTTTTGGAACTTGCATGAGTGCATGTTCTCAGGTGAGGAGATGTGTGGTGAAATTACCGTGATACAACGTTAAAATATCTCCAATTATAAAGATAACGGGTAAAATAACACGTAGGCATAAAAATATAGGCAAGATATGCCGAGGCTTCTTCACCTACGCCAGCGCTTTCTACCGCCATTGAAACTAACTAGTTGGAACATGCAAACTAAACGGTTTATCCTTTTAGACGGGGTAGAAACGGAGATAAAAGAAAAAAATTATGACGGTCTGAACACGTTTTTGAATCTAAAATGCAAAAAGATGCAATTTGTAGTTTAAAGGAAAAATCAGGCCACTAGTTGACACAATGTAAGGAATTGGTAGAAAAACGACCTTAGCTCTTGTTAGAAACAGTCGTATCTTAGACGTTTTACCGTAATTGGTCGTTTTAATTTGAATACAGCGGCAAACGCCGTGGACGAAGGTTCAAAAACAAATTTCAAAAACTAACCTTGAGAAAAGTAGGGTTTTCTTTAATAATAAAGTTATGAAAATAAAACCTAGCTAGTTTGATAGCCCATCTTGAGCAGAGAAATAATATACTTTTAATTACACAGACGGACAGATAACACGGAAGATATTGACGAAAGACCGTATTGTTCCATACAGACTAGCGAACAGTTTTTTTGTGCATATTTTCACTAAAGTTACATTTTGGCGTCCTTGAGCCTAAAAATGCAAAAATCAAACTGCAATGAACTAGGGGCAAAGTCGGAGGATAGTAGCTAAAAATAACTTAGCATAGGATCTTAGAAGTAGGGGGAGACAAAAATTTGTGTAGTTTTTTCATGTAGTTAGTCCAAAAAACAAGTGTAATTTTGGGAAAAATACTACATACTAGACTGAGACTGGACTGAAATTGGACTTTTAGTTTGAATATTTGAAAAAGTTAGAGGGGAAGTCCGTTGATTGGACAGAAGTTTTTATATTATTGACAGAGAGACGCACGCTTGTGCCATTATATAGAAGACTGTCCATTGACACAGTTCGTTACTGCTAAAGGTGATTTCCAGGAATTATTAAATAAAAATTAGTGGGACGCCCTAATCTAGCCAGCAGCTCAGCTGAGTTTTGCTAGTACTACGTAACTGTGTTCTCAATTCTGAATTGTGGTAAGGGAAAAAGCATTTATCTTGTTTATTTTAATATTTTGAGTGATTGATACTGCCATATCATGAAAAATGATTACGACAAGTGAGTGCTTACTCTAGGTCCCCAGCAGCAGTCCAGGGCCTAGAGACAAACAAATAATATATGAAAACATATCTAAGACTATGGAAGGCGGATCTATAATTGAGATCAGTGGGAACATATCACCCACCTTATTGAATGGAAGAGGAAACTATTGAACATATTTCGGATGCAGTGCAGTCTTGGGAAACTGGTACTATTTGATAACAACTGGGTGAGATGTGCTAAGTTGGTCAGAGAGATCTGACCCAATCTGTGTAATGTTGTTTTGCTGTGTTGTGTGTAAGAGTGGTGCAGTAAACAGAGTGTTGACACATGGCACAAATTTTGGTTTCAGAGTTTCTGATCTGGCACTACGATTGTGCCAGATGCTTTTGTAGAAGTACAAGAGCGGATGTCTGTGCAGCCTAACATTTTACTCCAGCTGCTGAGAGGAGTGGGCCACAAGAATTCTGTACTACATCGTCACAGGCCAGTTGAGTGCAAACCTGGCCTGCTGTAGATTCATCAACTGTGTCCACCATCATTAAAGAAATAAAATCTTGTTATATAAACACTAATATCAGTCCATATGTCAAGGACAATGAACTTTGTAACCATAGATTGGGCATGATGACGCCACCCCAACTAAACATCCAGTGCTAGTTTTTCCCAAGACATTGTAGATATTATTAATATTAACCATTGTAATAATATACCTATGTACAAAAATTTCATTTGATTATGCAATATATATATATATATATGCATTTTATTGATAAATACATATTATTTCATATGTTCTGACCAAAAGAAACAATTGGTTCAGGACTAATAAATTAAAAAAATTTTTCAAACTTAAACTATAACAGCCAGTGTTAGTTCAGTTTATCATAGAGTTTATTATTATTATTAGACTTATTATTTACATGTGTGTGTCTGTGTATTTTATTACCTACACATTACATTTCAGTACCCTAGACTTTTAACGTAGCTAACATTCATTATAGTAGAATAGGTCTGTTTGAGGTCGTAAGTGGTAGCAGAAATGACTTCTGTAACTCACATAAACTTTTATCTCAGGAGCCTTCACAGCTGACCTCATCCAGTACACTAGGTAACATAACAACCATACAATAACATCAAAAACCACTACAGGAGTTTTGTTTTTTTCAAATTTGAATTGAGTAGCTAGACCTCGCTGTGATTGGGCCAGTCTAGTGATATTGGCAAAAAGCTTCCAAGGCTTGTCGCCATTTGATACAAAATTGTTAGTATGCAAGCTGCGTTGAGAACAGCAGTGCTAAGAGTGAAATAAATAAAAAAACCTTGGCAGTCTGGACGAGGGCAAAGCTGTACTTATATATATTAATGCTAATGCCAGTCAACGTATGTTTGTGATATTTCCATTGAATTGTGGTAAGAACGAAATTTATTAACCTTGTTATTACAAAAATGTGGTGTATAAGATACTGCTTTATTGGGAATGTTTTGCGACTAAGTACATAGGTCCCCTAGCAGACTTATGCAGGGCCTATGGGGTTGCTCACACACAGTAAAACTTACATGAGTTATATAACTTAAAATGATTTCCACAGTTACCAGTGGGAAGGCTAACCCACATTATCCTATGGGAGAGGATCATTGTTGAAGTTTCAGAGGCGTTGTAGCCACTGGGAGAAGAATAGGAGCACTGGTATGAGTTGTTATCTCAGATGAAAATGGTTGAAATGGGTTGGTCAGATAGATCTGACCCTTTTCTTTTATTGAATTATACCATGTATTACTTGTGGAATGATATTGTAGCTGTGTTATGAAGAATCATAACCTTGTTTCAGGGTTTTTGTTCTGGTACTAAGCTAGTGCCAGAACCCTGGTGTATTTTATCTTCGTGAGAGAAATTGAAATTTTTGCTGGTACACGCTGTTCACCACACTACACCAGGGACTGTGTCAGATCAGTCATTCGGTTGAAATTTTTGCTGGTACACGCTGTCTACCACGAATCAACCCATGAAATATAGGAGATTGTCAGCATCGTAACTACTACCAACGGAAGATAAGTGCCATTGTGTCGGCACTAAGAGTTCATCCACTTGTATTAAAGCTTAATAAATAAAATAATTTACTGTTGAATAAACATTCCACAAGAGATAGAGAAAAGAGAGGGTGTGATGAACATACCCCAACCCACCATTAATTACCAGTGTTAACTTAGTCTATAGTAATACTTAAATATTATTAGATTGAAATATTGCTTTATATGGACAGAAGATCCATTGTGGTATTTAATTTTATGTAAATAAAACCATAATTTTCATTTTGTTGTTGGTCCTGACTCAGAAATTTCTGAATCAGGGCAAATAAAATTGTAATATAGACTATTACATAATATTCAGCCACAGACTTCTATAAGATATATCATAGAGTGTTAGTCTGTATGTGGTTGTTGTATTGACCCAGTCCTATTTATGTGATAGAATTAAAGTGTATTTGTATTGATTTGTCTTGCACTGCATTTTATCTTCATTACCCTAGACACTTAGACGTAGTCACATAACTAATAAATAAAAATCTAGAGCCAAGTGAGATCATAGGGTGGTAGCAGCTAGGTTCCCTAAAAATACTTAACTATCAACTACTAAACTCAGGGGCGTACACAGCTGACCTCACCTGGTAGACAAATAATATTAAATAATAACATCTATAACACCAAATCCACCACAATCATCACAGCTATCAAAGGGCTAAAAAATGGAAAAGCGCCTGGTCACGACAATCTAAATGCTGAGCTATTCAAGACAGACCCTGAACTAGCAGCAGAACTATTAGAACCACTATTTGCACAAGTCTGGGAAACTGAGACAACACCAACAGAGTGGAGTAAAGGAATAATTGTCAAATTGCCCAAGAAGGGCGACCTTGCAGACTGCAACAACTGGAGAGGAATTATCCTCCTCTCAGTTCCCAGCAAAATACTAGGCAGGATAATCATCCAGATAAATTCAAAAGCAGTTGACCATAAACTGAGGAAAGAACAAGCGGGCTTCAGAAAGAACAGATGTGCAGATCATATACTTGTATTTGCACTCAGGAACATTATAGAGCAGTGCTCAGAATGGCAGAGACAGCTGTACATTAACTTTGTTGATTTTGAAAAGGCTTTCGACAACATACACAGGGACAGCCTATGGAAAATTCTGAGGGCTTATGGAATTCCCAGCCGCATTGTTTCCATCATGTGTTGGATCGAGTAATGTAACTTTCGAAGTGAAAACAGGAGTACGACAGGGATGCCCCTTATCAACAACATTATTTTTGACAGTCATAGATTGGGTGATGCGCCAGACAACAGAGGGCAGTCCAAGAGGAATTAGATGGACAACGTTTTCTACACTGGAAGATTTGGAATATGCAGATGACATTGCACTACTCGCGCATTCACATCAACACATTCAAGACAAACCGATAGACTGAATAAGTGTGGCCAGCAGGTTGGCCTGAACATCAATTTGAAGAAGACAGAGGTCATGACACTAAATGTGGGCAATCCTGAGCCAATAACAGTAAGGAACCAGAAGTTAGAACAGACAGACACATTTACTTACCTAGGAAGCATAGTAACACCTGACGGCGGAACAAGCAAGGACATTAACAACAGAATGAACAAAGCGAGAACAGCCTTTGCTGTTCTCAACAACATTTGGAAGTCTTCCCAGTACAGCACAAACACCAAAAAAATTTAAGACTGTATGAGAGCTTGACAGCTGTGTACTTTCTGTGCTTCTCTAAGGTGCGGAATGTTGGAGAGGAACAGAGAAGGAAATGTCGAAACTGTCCTCCTTCCACACAATCTGCCTAAGGAAAATTCTCCGAATCTTTTGGCCAAACACCATCAGCAACCAAGAACTACTTATTCGGAGTAACCAGGAGGACATGCACACCATCATAGCTGGCAGACGCTGGAGTTTGGTTGGCCACGTCCTCAGAAGGGACCCTGATACCATCACAAGAACAGCTATGCTATGGACCCCCGAGGGAAAGCGAAAGAGAGGCCGACCAAAAACAACTTGGCGGAGAACTGTGGAAGCCGAGATGCAAAGAATGAACCACAGTTGGGGCACTGTACAAAGGATGGCCGCCGACCGAGCATAGTGGAATCAATTTGTTGCTGCCCTACAAGACGCCACCAGGCGTGATGGCCGCTGACTGCTTTGATGGTTGGTGGTTATGGATCAAAGAAGATCTATTAAAGTCAAATTAGATTTGCAAAAGCAAACATGCATTTCGCTTTTCTTAACACTTTTTCTCCGGAACAACGCTCAGAGCGTTGGTCAGATTTGACACACGTGCCAAAACAACTCTCTGAGCGTTGTTTTTAGTCTATCACGAATTTAAATTACGGCACAGGGTGGAAAATAATTGCGGAGTCAAAGAGTTAAAATGGTAAAATAAAAACTCTATTTAGGGTCGCGGTTATAAAGGTTTGGGGATCATCGTTTTCATACTTGTTTCCTAGCGTGTATGCTTTAGTGCTCGAAGGTCGCTGAAGTGAAAACATTGAATACAATATTTAAAAACACACACACACACACAATGTTGCAATTTTTGGCCGAGTATTTCATCAGGCCTTGGGATATTATTAGAGTGCGAACTCTGGCAGCTAAAATCTCCATTACGAGAATGAACGCCATAGAAATGATAAAGTAATTACCCTTTTCAAGTCTTCCTTTTGAAAGGTAATAAAAATCGTTAGATAGATCAAAATGTTATAAAGGAGAAGTAGAGAGACAGGACAAGGAACATCGCACTTTTTGTTGTTGTTGAGATATTGTGTTCCAGAAATGATGGCTTACGGATGTGACGTTAAAAAAATTTATTTTGTTTTTTTGTCTTTTCTTTTCTGCTGTACACCCAAGATGAAATTGTTACGGACAACCGTAGTTTTGTCTTCCTGTCATTATTCAGTATGTCTCTGTCAGTGCTTTCCCTCATTCCAGTTTGTTTATCGTGTCCACAGCAGCATCATTCTGCCCAGTATCAAATGCTATCGGCGAATATCAACGGAGAGAGAGAGAGAGAGAGAGAGAGAGAGAGAGAGAGAGAGAGAGAGAGAGAGAGAGAGAGAGAGAGAAAAGGGGGGGGGGAGGTGAGACTAAAAAACAAAATCACCTTTACTATTGCACTGACTGAAAAAAAATACATGCTGATATAATTTATATTGGGGATGGAGAGGGGGAACTGTCCCATTTGCCAGATCAGGGGAATGATATACGTTTTTTAGACATCAACTAGATTTTGTTGTTTTTTAACTTCACTGTGTTATCATTTTATAGTAGCTGTGATCAGTTGAAATACATTGTGTTAGACGCACAGTTTAAAAAACAAAAACTGGCAATTATTGTTTAGTTAGTCTGCAACTAGAAACTCCTGACATTAATAATTCAAGTGTTTATCCGAGCTGCTTACCAAGACACTGAGATACAGACCTCGAATGTACATCCTCTATGAACGTGTGTCAAATGCTCAATGGCAGATCACTTTGGATACCTATGTAATGTAGACCCCCGGGAGCTCCACAATGTCTCTATCCGCCTTTGATGAAAATGGACATTAAAGACAATTTTTAGCAACTGTCCAGTTTTGTGTGCGTTGACCAACTGTGTGGCTTCGAGGTGAATAACGTGAGTATTTTTAAGTGTGTATCACTGTATCACTGCCATTATTATTACATTTCCCCTAATTGCGTGCAAAACTGTACATACAGCCTAACATATGAACCTAACAAACTTCGTTATCATCATCACCATCATCATTATCATTGTGGTGAACTTCTAAATACAATATCTAAATTAGAATATAACAGTATAGTGCATGAAGTCAAAGATAGGATAGTACTACAAATTTTCGGCGAGAATGGTAGTCGTCGCCTACGCCTTCAGCGTATTAATTGATAACGCTTTGGCCGAACCAAAAAGGGTACCCTATTTTTCAAATTCGTCCTTGAGACAAGCGTACCACTTTCCCAAGTTCGAAAGAAGTATTTGCCTAAAATACATTGTGGAAGGGAGAGGGGCACGGATAGATAACCCAACGCAAATCACGTCTCACGTTGTTTCTAAAAATAAAACTAACTTGCTAGCCTTGCCTTAGGCGGTTTTCAAATTACGATGTAAACGTTGGAAAATGTGGACACTACGGTCAGGAAAACACGCTTAGCTCTTGTTGCTAATGACGTAATTCTCGTGTATTACGAGAGACTCTCGTATTTAGCTTGAAAGTACATGGAAAAAGAATTGAACAGGAGGTAGTTTAAAAATAAACAACTAACATTGAAAAAAAGATGGAATTTTGAACCATGCCACTTAGCCTCATAAAAATCATATATTCGTGTACCTGAAGACTTGTTAACCAAGAATATGTTGTTAGTTATCTAAATAGTCCATTAAATAATCAAATATTGGTAATAATACATAGAGAATCGGAGATACTGTCAGGTCAAGTCATGTCTGCTTAGATTGGATAGCATATTTTTTTGGGGAAAAAATTAGGTGAAAGAAAGGCTAAGATAGTACGATGAAGTGGATTGGATGAAATTTGAAGGAAGCCGAAATATTATTGGCTAACCTAAATATACAAATCTAGTTGGTAATAGTAACACATAGTGGTTTGAGATATTTTTTTAAAATAAAGTTTCATTCAAAAAAAGAGATGCTTGGTCTCATTGGCCAAAGCTTTTTACTTTAACGGAATAGTAGGCTGCTCGCTGCCATTTTTTCAAAATATTCTGAGGAACAAGCAGCGATGAGCAGACTTGTGCTTTGTTTTAAAATAACTAACAACAGAAAGCAGTCTGAACAGAGGCAGTGATGAAAGTGTGCCATATTCTATTGCCTAATTCATCGTTACTTGTTTATATTTCCTTGATATGTGGTAAGATTGATTTTATTGACTTTTTAATTAAAAAGGGTTGTGTGAAAAAGGAAAAGGCCATGTAAAAGATTGTAATTAAATGGTTCCATGGCAGACTTAGGCATAGCCTAGATGTTGATCCATCATATAAGGGACTATCTAAGAAGTTTAAAACTACAGGACTATATATATATGATGGTCATACAGGAACATTACACCTATCTTATTGCATGGAAAAGATTACTGCAGGAATGACAGAGGCGTAGCATCCATTAGGGAAGAGAAAAGAAAACTGGTACCATTTGTTCCATCAAACTAAAGTGGAGAAGCAGAGTTGTCAGAGAGAGCTGACCATGTTCTTTTGTATTGAATGTATGTTTACATGTAAATTAGGAGGAATTAGTTTGATATTAAGACAGAACCATAACTTGCATCGACAGGGGTTCCTGCTGGCACTTGTCTGGTGCTGGTACTCGATGATAGAGAAATTCAGCACGATTTCTAAGAGTCTGTGGCACCTGATTGTATTAAAGAAGTTCAAGACCAGAGGAGACTGAAGTGTTTGGCCAAACCAACTACAACTGCTGTGATTCCAGGATCCAGATAAGTGCAATATCTGGCCTGGGACAACTTATCACGATTAAAGAAAAATCTCCTGTATAGACAAAAACGTTCCTCCAAAAGACTAACATAAACAATTCTAGTGAAACAAAAGAACATTGGGATGATGATAATCCCCAACCTGCCTTCTAGTACCAGTAGTAAATAGAGTAATTAACATCAACTTGAAAATTTGTAACAATGTACTATGGACATATTGTCTGTTGTATGTAAATATCTTTATATATATTTGTAAATATATCTATCCATCTAAATTGATTCTCATTGAACTGTAGTCCTGACCAAAACAACTTTAGGCTCAGGACCAATAAAGTTTAACAAAAGAATTTTTAAATATAAAATTTAACAGCTGGAGTTAGTTGATTTTAACATATTAATTAGTATATGTTTATATATGTTTTTGTATTGAGATTCTTTAACAACACTCTTACAATACCCTAGACACTTTATATAGCTTTCAGTCACGCTAGTCAATAAAGAATATAACTTAGAGTGAGATCGTAGGGTGGTAACAAGAAAGGTACTCTGTTGTCCATTGTTTACCTCAGAGTAATCTCACTCAAGTACAGCTGTCAAAACCCACCACCATTGTTTCATTGTCGCGAGAGGTTTTAATTATTTACTCAGAGACCTTCACAGTATGATCTCACTCAAGTACAAGTTAAACTATCACGCACACCATTCTTCTTAACATGACTAGGATAATAATTATGATTAAATTTATGACTCAGCTAGGACTTAAATAAGTCAATAAAGACTGTTGGTACAATTTACAATTTATTATATACACGATTTTCATGAGTTCTTTTAGTAATTTCACTTGAACTCAAATTAAAATACCCCAAATACCCCATCTATGAAAAGATAATGGTGGATAGTAGTAGTTAAGGTCAGCTGTATAAGTTCACTTTTCACTCATCTCACCCAAGACTATGATAGGATTAATTATGTTAAATTTATGACTCAGCTAGGATAAAGACTGTGGTACAATTTACAATATATACACGATTTTCATGAGTTCTTTTAGTCATCAAATTGTCCTCAAGTATAAGTAACATTGATCAAATTTACAGTTCTTATAATTTTGTAATGACAGTTCATCTTGTCCTCTGTAACATTGATCTTGATGTAGACTGTCTTTGTTTGGAGCTATTAGTAATACTTTCACTGTTATTAACTGATATATGTTTTTACTGACCACTATGATTATCATCACTACAAATCTGCCATTTGAGTTGTGGTAATTTTTGTGTAACTGAAAAGTAGCCCAAAACTAGGCCACTTAGCTTATAATTCTCTTCTGAAGGCTTGAACAACAGTTACTGGAGAGAATCCTACAGATGAGGTTCTTCCAAAGGTAAAGGTGGCCCTGTTGATGTCCCTCTGTAACTACATGGGGCTCTGACAACAAGAGTCTCCTCCAGCTGATTTTGGCTCTTCAGATAGAGTACACCCTTCAGTGCAGGAGGTAACCTGGAATGGAATAGTTAACCTACATGGTATTGGCTCACTGTCTCCTTATCTAGTCAGTATTATTAGACAGTTCAGACAATACGCAGTTAGTCGCAAGAGACATAACAAGTCAGTAATAACACAATTATTTCACTATGTAGCACAATATTCTAGTAATTTCTTTTGTACAGCTCTGTCCATGATTTGCTTCTATACATTCATCAGGCCTTGTGGAAAACACTATGTAATACCTTAATCAATACAGTAAATTAATAACTTTCTTTCTTTCCTTTGTTCCCAGTTGGTAGTCCATTCCATCAAGAAATAATTCTTTAAAAGCATTTCAAAAACTTCGAACACACTTTCCTTTCTCATTCGTTTCCATTTTCAATTTATTTGATTAAACATAGGCTTTGATTCCTTCCAATAATTACACAGTGATTCGAAACACAATTATCCACTTTCTAAGGCACATTCTGATTAATTAATATAATATATATATATGTAAATACATGCTCGCTTACCCTCAATAATATACAGACGAGCTCACAATGGCCCACAGCTGCAGATGGCAATGGAAGCTTGTGACAATAACTGCTGCTCTAGTCTGTCAGTTTAAATTTTGCGCGAGTCCTAGACTTCCATACGTTCCTCTTTATATAGGTCAAAGGCATAACCATCGGAAAGCAATGACGTCACAGATATTAGCTTCCTCACAACCGTGCAATTGTAGACAATGTGTGCATGTATGGAAAATCCAAAAAAATTCTAGTTGGCTTATTTCCCAGCGGATTTCCTCCATCTTGGTCTTATTGTAATTCTATGATTATTCTTTATCTATTACTTGTAACTATCTTTTTCCTAGCTTCATCTGACATTTCACTGGAGCAGCCTAAACAGCGGTTATCACTACTAGGTTCATGTAACGCTGCATCCAGCAAAATTACCTCGGCATTATACCACTCCTAGTGAAAGTCTAGTCATCTACTTACAGATAAGGATCCCTAATATTGAATTGTGTCCATCATCCGTGTCGTAAATTGTGAGAAGATAGGACTGAGATATTTATGGTCCCGCTGGAGCAGAGGTGATAGTGACAGCTATGTGAAAGGAAGGTGTAAGAAATAGTATTGTTTCACGAGGAGGGGTAAACGTGTAGGGAAACGGTGATAGTGTAGAGAGAAAAAGGCAGTCTTGGATTGAGTAATTGCTCTAATCCAGCCTATCTTTCGACTCTATTTAACTTTCAGACGCCCTTAATTTACTTGTACAACATACAAGGTACACGACACTCAGTACACAAACTTCTGTGACATATAACTACTACGTACAGACGTGAAAACAAACTATGAATAACATATACGAGGGGCGTTCAGAAAGTAATGCACCACATCTTTTTCTCAGCTAATAATGAAGATAGAAGAATGAAATTTTGCACATTTCAAATATGGCATGTGCCAATTGTGTGCGCTAAATTGCACCGCAACCGGCCGAATAATACGGCTGTCCTAAACCGTTGAAATGGAGCGTGTTAGCAACTTGCGTTATAAACAGCAAATTGTGATAGAATTTCTCGTTACGGAGAAAGAAACTGTTGTGAATATTCACAAGCGTCTATGTGATGTGTATGGAAGTTTTGCAGTCGACAGGAGTACAGTCAGTCGCTGGGTTCAGAGAATCAAAGAATCAGGAAGTGGAGATACGGAGCTGCTTGATCGGCCGCGCTGTGGACGTCCTGTCACAGCCACCAACGCAGAAACGTTGAAATGCGCTGAGGGCATTATTCTTACTGATAGGCGAGTCACCACTCAACAATTGGCCTTACAGCTGCCAGTCAGCATTGGTAGTGCAAATGCAGTTATAAAAACTCTCGGATTTTCTAAGGTTTGCAAAAGATGGGTTCCTCGAAATCTCACAAATGACCACCGCTTGCAAAGGAAAGCAATTTCTTCTGTATTGTTGGAGCGTTTCAATGGAGAGAACTTTTTGGCTAAGATCGTTACAGGCGACGAAACCTGGGCACATCATTTTGAACCTGAGACAAAAAGACAGTCAATGGAGTGGCATCATCCGCAATCACCACGAAGAAAGAAATTCAAGACGATTCCTTCAGCTGGACAGGTCATGATCACTGTCTTTTGGGACATTGAAGGTGTTATTCTTGGGGACGTTATGCCAAGAGGAGAGACAATCAATTCGCAAGCTTACATTAAGACATTGAATAAACTCAATCAACGTTTTCGCAGAGTTCGGCCGCACAATAATCCAGCAGACCTGCTTCTCCTTCACGACAATGCGCGCCCTCACACAAGTCTGGCAGTACGGGGAGCAATCACCAAATTGGATTGGACTGTACTACCCCATCCACCCTATAGTCCCGATTTGGCACCCTCTGATTTTCATCTATTTGGTCCACTTAAAGATGCACTCCGTGGGACAAGGTTTGAAGATGATGAAGGAATGATGCATGCAGCGAAGAAATGGTTACATGATCAAGACAAAATCTGGTACGGGCTAGGAATACATGCACTTGTTTCGCGCTGGCATAAAGCCGTACAAGTTGATGGGGATGATGTTGAATAATACTGATGTTTACATGACATATCCAAGTATATTGTGTATAAATTTCATGCTTTTTTAATAAACAGCTCCTGAGAAAAACGATGTGGTGCATTACTTTCTGAACGCCCCTCGTATATATATATATATATATATATATATATATATATATATATATACATATATATATATATATATATATATATATATATATATATATATATGTGTGTGTGTGTGGTAAAGTGGGATGTTATAAATATTTATAGGGGACTTAGTGTACTGACTGAGATCAGCTGTGAAGGTATCTATATCTAATAAGAGTAGTGTATTATAGATAACCTTACTTACTGCCACATATGTATACCTCAGTCAGAATTATTCTGGAATAGTGTGATGACTACGTTATATGTCTAGGGTATGTGTATGATGAAGTGTAAGTCATAACAACAACAGACAGATAAACAATTTAATTTATTCCACCACACTTGACAACACTGTGACACTCACATACATATAACACTCTAAGAGGATATCTTAAAGGAGTCACTGATAACTTTTCAAATAACAATATGTATTCAGTGCTGTCATGAATGTATATGTGTCCTGATTCAAATACAAAGGGAACCAGGAATCACAATCAATTTTAATTACAAGTTATATGTACAGAATTTATTAATATGATTCTTATAGTGACATATATTATTAATGGTATCCTATGTGTGTCAGTTGTGTAGTGGTAATATGAGGTAATACTGGTTTTGTTTTGTTCAAGCTCTGTTGGTATTTGTCATCATGACTTCAATAGTTTGTTTCTATTGGAACTAGTATTGGAGATGTTCTCAGTTCCTGGTATTAAAACAATTAAATTCCCCTCTTAATTTTAGTTTATAATGTCATTTTAAGATGGGGGTACATAATGTTGAGCTCCATGGCCACACTCTCTTATCTTGCGTGATGACTGCAGTAAAAGACTCCTCTGCTCGATTATTAAAATGAGTTCTGGAGCCACCCCACTGGTTGCTATATGGACCAAGGAGTATGCTGTCCACCTCTGGCTTCAGCAAAGCTCTGACCAGGTGCTGCTCAATAACTTTAAGACCACGGTCCCTGAAACAAGAAGGTTGTACCTTCTACGTCAGAACTAATTTATACTCCATTTCTACACTGAGCACAATACATCACAAACATTGAGTTCAGAGCGTTAGGCCAACTGTCAGCTTCATCTGAAATACTTTATACCAGTATTTCCCTCCCTAATGGTTACTACGCCTCTGCAACTCCAGCATTATTTCTTTCTAGTTAATAATCTAGGTGTCAGTGTACTGTTTGGCCATTCCATGCAGTTTTACTTTCCTCCGACACCTTCTGTTCAGGCTGGAGCACTATAGGCTTTACATCATGTTCGCTACTGAACCACACATATATACAGACATAAATTATCAATTTACATTCAATTTTCATTAAAAGATATTGAATATTTCAAGCTTACCACAATTCATGGAAATAATAATAAACAG
Source organism: Oreohelix idahoensis (assembly GCA_024509875.1). Lineage (NCBI taxonomy): Eukaryota > Metazoa > Mollusca > Gastropoda > Stylommatophora > Oreohelicidae > Oreohelix > Oreohelix idahoensis. The sequence goes on from JAMPIV010009734.1 coordinate 377,024, forward strand.
TTTCGTTGACTGGCAATGAATATAGCGCAACTCCGATCTGCCGATGTCCCAGGCTTTATTTTATAAAAAATATACACTGGTGCTCAACGTACTGTTTCTTAGTAGGTTTATTACAAGATGTGGCAATGAACAGACGCTCTGAATTGAGTATATTCGCAGCTCTACCCAATCAAACCATGTCTACACATCTTTTCAAAAAAGTACCCCTTTCTCACGTTTCCCCTGACAACACAAGATAGTATTTATAGTCCGACCAATCGTGTTTAGTCTTTCATTTGTTGCGCTCCAATCAAATAGGAGTTAACATGGTAGGCTATTTCCGTAACGTAATGTTTTTTCAAACACGTTATAAAAAAAATTTATGAGCAGAAATGATTTCATGCTGTCAGGCACCCCCACTATTTTATTTTGGCCATAACTTGGTAATTCCTAGACTATTTGCGTAACGTTTTACATATTCTTTGTCAGCAAACCCTAAGGAACCCAAATATACGAATTTAAGGGAGCTAGGTGGCTGCGTTCAAAATGTGCATTTTCTACCACCTCCTGTTCACTTCAATCCCCATGTGGTGTCTGGGTACTGTCATGTTTTCAAACGTAAACCGGTATAATGTCATAATTCCCAATAAGCGTTTTTCAGGATTTTAAAACCTAACTCTGGTATGGGTAGTGAATTTTTTCACTGTCGATTTGAAATAAAGTTAGTGCATGTGGCCTTACACGCGTGATGGCAGCAATTGTGTATCGCGCGACGCGTGTTTAGTGTTGCAGGTGTCCCTGCTTTCTGCCTCTCCCTTCTCTCTATCCTTTAGTCCATCTGTCTTTTAGTTACACCGTGTATAAAATGGAATGAATGAAATATTAAATTTAGGTCATTGATCAGCTTGCGTATCTCAAGGTTTTTCCAAGAAATACAGTACACGTTTCATTGAAGAAAGCGTGCAGCGACACAGTAGGCTTTTACTATCAACGTGAAAGCGTTACAATTTGCCGACGAAGTAGAAAACAAGGGGGATTTCGAGTACAGGCATTGTGACAGCACTGTTCTTTACCATTCTTCTTTCCTTTTATTAAATTTATTTGTTAGGCTTTGCATTTACGTTTTAATTTATATATGGGGATTAGAATAATTCACGACATCTCCCCTCTTAAAACAGACATTATATGTCAGTCCTTTATTCTATATACACATAGAGAAATTTATTATTATTATTTCTGGGGTTTACGGTGATTCTCATCACACGGATGGCGGCTTAAAAAATCCGCTCCCAAATTTGTTTTTCCAGATATATACTCAATGCTAAAATTATAGGGAGCCAAAAGCAAGGACCATTGGAGTAACCTAGAGTTCTCATGCCTAGCCTGGGCTAGAAACGATAAAGGTTTGTGATCCGTTTGCAACTTAAATGCCTTCCCATACAGATAAATATTGAATTTCTTTATTGCCCATATTACTGCAAGACATTCTTTTCGCTAGTTGAGTAGTTGATTTCAGCTTTATTCAATTTTCTGCTAGCATATGCCACTGGGCTTAATTCCCCATCCAATGCATCTGATTTCTGTAGTAGAGTTGCACCCAACCCAATATTACTGGCATCCGTCCTTACTATGAATTCTTGACTTAAGTCAGGTAATTTCAAAATAGGTTTACTTGTGAGCTTTTCCTTCAATTCTTGGTAAGCCATTTCACATTGTGGTGTCCATGTAATGCGATCTGGATGTCCTTTACGTGTCAAATCAGTTAACGGTGCACATATGGAATTAAAGTTTTTGATATACTTCTGGTAGAAACCACATAATGAGACAAAGGATCTCACGTCCTTCTTGGTTTGTGGTCTCGGGGCTTTCTTTAGTTTCTCTAAATTCTTTGGGTCAGGGGTCATGTTTCCCTGATAAACTGTGTGTCCCAAAAATTCCAATTCTTTACATCCAACGCAACATTTGGTTGGTCGGGCTGTTAAATTTGCTTCCCTAAGTCAATCAAACAGCATCTTTGTTACATGGGTGGCTTTTTGCTCTGAACAATGTTCCATGTGATATGAATAAACAATTATAAATTTCTGGCCATTGTTTTTTCATTGATATGTTAGTTTTGTTGTTCAGAGATAGTGCATCGTGCCTTCGATGGAAGATTAAGCGAATGCGGGGGTGGAAGATTCCGAACAATAATTGAACCTTGGAATACGATTGATTTGATAAGTCATTTCATTGAGTCCGTACATTTAATTCACAGTTGTACACACAGGATGATCATTTCAATAGTAGTAGAGCATAAGTCCATATAAGTCATGCATAAATTAATCAATAACGTAGACTGCTGGTTTATGTGTCAATGTCCGTTTAAGGATACAATGCAGTATTGTCGTCAGAACATCACAGCTATATGCACGCGCAGCTAGACATGGCTACCTGCCGACAGTGAGACTGCGAGTCTGAATATTTCATATGAATTTGACGATTATTCTTCTCCTCCTGAGAATTCTAGTTAAATACTAACCTCCATAAATTTCCCTCTCATATAGAGTTCTAGGACTGACCCTGGTCCATCAAAAAATGCATATATAAATGGCTATATCATGCCGTTGAATTGGAAGGTTAGAAAAACGCAGCTATTCAGCTTGGCGGTCAAGTAACAAAGGGTAGCGTTTCTTAGTTACCGACTGTGTCTTAAACAACGCTATACACGTCATGATCGATCGTGTATGGAGCGTTCAGTAATTGAAACATCTATCGCAATATATTAAATGCCTTAACCTTTTACAATTGCACGTCTGATAACCTTTAGCAGACGGCGTTTATATCATATACCGTAACAATTCCCTGTACACCCGGGAAAAAAAAATCGATAGATTTTTTTTCAAGATCTACGCTATCCGACTTAACAATTTTTCAAAAAAAAATTTAACACAATTGTGACATATGGCCGACGATGTTCTGAGTAGAACCGTGTCGCGGTCATGTCAACCAACTATTTGTCATAGTCATCTAACATTAATCACATGATATATCAATTATACATATTATTATATCAACTAAATAAAATGTCCAATGTTAATAGTGAATGATAGAATTAAATGAAAGTAAGGTCTGTCGTATTAGTATGTCATGTAGGAATTAATTTGACTAATTAAAATTAAATTAATGAATTAAACTAAGAGATAAATTATTAAGATTCTAATGTAACGCGATGTTTTTGTTCTGGACGTTAGACGAAGTTCCAATAACAATATGTATACCTTGATTGTCTTTTTAGTTCAATTCTGTGATGCATATAGTGTTTATAAAGTTTAAATTGAAGGCAAGGTTAGTTCCTTTATAGTTGATATGTTTTAGGAATGTTAATGTTGATTATTCGTCGTCAATAGGATTACGTGACAACGCATCAGCCACAATGTTTTCAGTGCCAGGAATATGTTCAATGGAAAACTCAAATGGCTGTAGGATGATTGAATATCTGGCGAGTTTCTGGCTTTTATGATTACATCGACGCAAGGATGCTACAGCACGTTGGTCCGTCTGTATGGTGAAGGGAGCACCAAGCAGGAATTTTTCGAGTTTAGTTATTGCCCATATCACAGATAAAAGTTCCTTGTCGACTGTTGAATACTTTGTTTCTGCAGGCTTTAGCTTTCTTGAAATGTATAAGGTAGGATGTAGAATGCCATCATGGTTCTGGAGCAGGCATGCACCAATGCCGTAGTTACTAGCATCTGTTCGTAAGAAAAATCTTTTGGAAGCATCGGGAAGTCTTAAAATTGGTTCATGCGAGAACAAATTTATAATTTTGTTGAAAGTTTCATTGCATGTACCAGTCCATGTCACCTTCACCGGCATGTCTTTCTTTAACAATGAAGACAATACAGCCGTGATGGATGACAAGTTTGGTATGAATCTACTGTAATATTGAACAAGTCCTAACAAACTCCTGACCTGTTTCTTCATCTGAGGAACTGCTATGTTTAGAATTTTGGAGACTGTACTAGGTAACGTTCGGATATATCCCGATCCAATGATATGTCCCAAAAAGGTTATCTCATTACACGCGATTTGCACCTTTGTAGGTTTAGCAGTTAGATGATAATTCCTTAGAGTGTCGAAAACATATCTAAGTCCCGAAACATGTTCCTCAAACGACGAACTAAACAAGCATATGTCGTCAATATATGTAATAACGTCTGGTCTACCTGATAAAATTTGTCGCATCAGGCGAATGAAGGTAGCTGGCGCATTAACAAGCCCAAAAGGCATCACATTCCACTGGTATAGACCTTGTGGAGTGGAAAATGCGGTGTAGTACTTAGCCTTTTCGGTCAGTGGTATCTGCCAATAACCTTTAGTTAAGTCTATCTTACTAAATATAGTTGCGTTGGATAGACGTGGCAGTAAGTCGTCGATAAGTGGATGTGGTTCGCTGTCAACTATAGTCTTAGCATTTAATTTTCTATAATCAACACATAGTCTGATGTTATTGTCCTTCTTCCGGACAATCACTAATGGAGAAGAGAATGGCGAATTACTAGTCTCAATGATTCCCAGAGACAACATCTGTTCAAGTTCCTTAGTAGTTTTAGCAAGGAAATGTAAAGGAACAGAATAGGGATGTACACGAATAGGTGTATCATCATTGAGAGTAATGTCATGACTGATAGCCGATGTGCGACCCGGGACGTCGGTCAATACATCTGGATAAGATTGTAATAGATTAGCAATCTGTAGACGCTGTTGCGGTGTAACCGTTGAAGAGATGGTTACATCCCGCCAAGATTCAGTAGGTTGAACTACTGGTACCGGTAACGGTAACTGTACCTCAGGAAAAGAAGATTCTTCTTCCTGGATGACAGATAAGTTAGAATAATAACAAGTAGATACTGTGTTGTCATCTAGTTCATGAAAAATTGACTGTAAGTGTTCAGGACGTGTATGAAATTGCTTGAGCATGTTAATATGAAATATCTTTTTGTGTCCCTTGATATCTAAGACGTAATCAACGTCGGAAATTTTATCAATGACTTTGTAAGGACCATTCCAAGATATCAATAATTTATTGTTATTGTGAGGAAGTAACACATAAGCCTCGTCGCCTGGGAATAATTGGCGTAATCGTCGAGACCTATTTTGTAGAGATCGAGCCTTAGCTTTTGCAGCCTCAGAAGAAGCTGTTGCCAACTGGCAAGACTCAATAATGTTCTTTCGAAGATTAATCACGTACTCGTAAGATGACTGAGTGTCCTGAGTCATCTCCGCGTCAATTAATAAGTCTTTTATTAGTCCCATAGGACCTCTTGGGGGAGCACCAAAAACTAATTCAAAGGGAGAGAAGCCAGTTTGTTCATGCGGTACCTCCCGATAAGCAAATAGAACAGCTGGGAGTGCTCTGTCCCAGTCACGAGGGTGCTTAGCAGTAACCTTATGTAGTAGTTGTTTAAGTGTACGGTTAAGTCTTTCAACCGCACCATTACTCATCGGATGATAAATACTACTTAAATTCCTATCAATGTTCCAAGTTTTCATGACTTCCTTCATGGTGTCAGATATAAACTGTGACCCATGGTCTGATAAAAGTTTTCTAGGAAACCCTATTCTAGAAAAGATGAGATGTAGTGCATCAGCTACATCTGTGGTAGTGGTGGTCTTTAATGGGATAGCTTCTGGCCATCGTGTGCACAAATCAATGCACGTAAGGACGAATCTATGTCCTCTGGCCGATGGTAGCAATGGACCAATAATATCTATTGCCATCTTGTCAAACGGTCTTACTGAGATATCGCAAGCCTGAATAGGCGCCGTGTGAAAAGCTCCACGTGCTTTCACTTCTTGGCATGTAGTACAGGAACGTACATACTGCGAAATATCTCTTGACACTCCTGGCCAAAAGAATGAAGACAGTACTCGAGATCGTGTTCGAGTATATCCCATATGTCCAGCACAATGTGAGTCATGTGCATGTTGAAGAATGTACCGTCTAAAAGTATATGGGACCATAACTTGTTGTTTCATTTGTGATTTGTCATTAAAACATCTAATCAATATGTCATTTTTAATAACAAAACAATGTTTGTTATTATTACCTGAGGATAGATTGTCAACTTTATCAACCAGCTTAAAATTTTTTTTTAAAGATTTATCCTCTTTTTGTTTGGTTGCAAATGTTTCCCTGTCAATAGGTGAATTGACTACCAATTCCTCTTGGTTGTCTGCATCCATTTTATTATCATCAACTTTCTCCATGAGTTGAGTCTGCGCTCTAGTCGTCACGGCGTTTCCAGTGCATAGGTTATGTTTCTCCCATTCTATAATCTCATCTGGAGTACAATCTTTACTGCCGTGTATACGACCAACCATCAGATCAGCTATAGGCTTTTTTAGCATACATACTTTTACGTTCCCTGTGAAAAAAGGTGTGTTAACATGAATAATAGCTGTGGGGTAAAACTCAATAGTTCCCCCAAAAGTCATGCAACGGACATATTCCCCCGTTGCACAGCTAGGATGTACCAGCGACTGTCGTACACCAATCGTTGTGGATCCTGAATCCCTCAGCACTGAGACGACGGATCCATTAACTAATCCCCTGTTAAAAATTAGTAGGCCTGTTCCATCGTTGACTGCAAGACCTACCTCTGGTGTAATATGTCCGCAGTTAAGCACTGTTTCTTTCGCCTTCTGAAAAATAAGATTGCATTGTTGGCAACTATTTGCCACATTATAATTAATAGCAAAACATGCAGCAGAAGACTGTGTTGTATTATTGTCAAGTGGGACCTGAGCTATAGGGGTAGTATTATTTGTAACTGCCGCCCCTGTATTATGGTTGTAATGAGATGATCCCCGAGAATGAGATCGATTCCGAGTATAATTGTTAGAATTATCTCGTCGTCCTCTATAGTAACTATTATCTCGATGTCTCGAGCCATGATTATTACCATTCCAGTTATTATTATTATTGGGAGTATGTGATCGATTATAATGAGTGTTATGTTGACCATTGTGGTAGTTTGTTTGAGGTGAATAATTTCTATCTCGTGATCTACCTCTGTTGAACTCATTTTTATTGTTGAAATCATTAATATATCCCTTCTGAAAGTGAACATTGTGATTTCTTTGGAACCTGCTTCTGTCTACACTGTGATGTCTTTGTTTGTTATTATGATTGTAGGCCATATTAGACGCCACAGGTAGAGGTTCTCTTAATGAGGAGTTAGAAATGGTTGCATTCGGATGTGCCGAACAGTAGTTTAAAGAAATTTTTTCTAACTCGTCCATAGTACCTGGTTTACGCTCCTGCAAATATGCAAAAAATGGCTGGCTAACCGAAGATAATACCTTATCCCGCAGTAGTAAATCAACTAATTTGTCGTATGATTTGTTGACTTCTGCCAGTTCAACCCATCTATTAAATGTATTGCGTATATTCGCAATGAATCCTGCAAAATCTTTTGGAGATTCAGGTAAAATTCCCTTAAATTTCAACCTACAGTGTTCCTCGTCCAGGTGAAACCTTCGTAAAAGCAAGGACTTAATAGCACCGTAGTTATTTGCTATTGATGGGTCAGCATTTTGAGAAGCCGTCAATGGTTCTCCAACCAAGAATTCATTTAACTTGAGTACCCATGACTCTTCAGGCAAATGGTTTGTTTTGCAAGTCTGTTCAAAACGTGACAGGAACGATGAAAGGTCGTCCACGTTCAAGTTGAGAGTGGGTAATTTAAAGTTGTAGAAATGTTTAGTTTGGCTGGATGATGATCCATTTTGTGCGTTATTATTCTGGTTTGCATCAGCACTTTGTGCTTGTAATCTTGCTGTCTCCAATTTAATACGCGCCAATTCCATTTCTTGTTGTAAAATAATTTCCTCTCGTTTCAATTTATTCTCTTCTTCCTGTCTGGCGATTGCTCTTTGCTCTTCTCTTTCACGTTGAGCAATCTCAATCTATTTTCCTTGTCAATTTGCTTCATCTCACGTTCTGCTTCCTCTTTCTTTAATGCAGCCTTTTGTTCCTCTTCCTCTTTCTTTAATGCAGCTTTTTTCTCTGCTTCTTTTCTTTCATGTTTTTCCAGTTCTGCCTCAGCAAACTGACGAAGTTCTTGAGATTTATAACCATATTCCCGACCAATTTTAACGAAATGGTCTATAGTAAGCATTTTGACTTTTATCTGTAAGTAATTATTGCTAATTACTGATTAAAATAGTCAATAGTAGCTTCAGAGTAATTATTATACTTACTCAACTTAGAAATATTCAATATAAATAATCACAATAGTACTGAACTCTAATGTCTAAGTTCAACTAATAGACAATATTTTGTAACAATATTGTATCTAAATAATAACTATATCATAAATAGTTATGATATCTGTTAAATATTATGTAATTACTTCACACAATTAATCTCAATATCCAATAATGTTGGGTATGATTCATAGTAATTATATTGTTCAATGTACTAAGTCACTATCTTAGTACCAGAAAAGTATATTAAATAATATACAATGGGTCTATTACCTCAAAGGTAGCTATAAGATTATTTTATTTTGTCAATATATATATTATATTATTATGCCCTAGGCATCTATTATAAATTGTAGTGCTACTTTCTTGGACTATCACTGCATAATTATGCAATGTCCCATATTAACCTTAAATATCAGAAAAAAATTAATTAAATTAAATTACAAGGGTATTATTGCATATAATATCATATTATTAATGTAGTATTAATATATATCATGAGGACAAACAAAACAATGATGCAACTAAAGGGTACAAACAATGTTAAGACGCAAACAAGACATTTTCACAATTAAAAATGAATTTATGAACTAAATAAAACAAGCGGAAATGTCACAAGCCAAATGAAGGGTCAAGGTCTGACCCGAGGTCAACTTAATATTCAAAGTACACAAAAAAAAAATGACTGCAAAAAATGATGACATCACAGGACTCATAACGGACGAAAATTTAACAATCATCAAATAAATGATAGTAAGAGGAGACTGGACGAAATAGTTAACAAACATGATACAAAACTAAAAAAAAAATTGTTAACTGAGTACGAATAAAATACGCCAGTTATCTACGGAACGGTACAGCTAACACAAATCGTCAAACGGTAGCAGATTTGGACAGGTCGTCCAATGGCAAACCTCAATGGGGCTTCCAAAAATGCAATCGTTTAAGTTCCCTAAGAACGACTGAAATCTAGGTGGTCAGCTGTTCGCGACATTCCCCAGAGATTTCAGTTCCCTCCAACCGGCCCACGAATTAACAACACATTAAGACAACAAAAAGTACATTAAACATAGGTAAAAACATGCCGATGTAGGCAGAGGGCATGGACTTAGTAGCACTGTTTGCAATAACAACAGTTAAACACCTAGACTTATCTTTTCCGTTGCTTCACTTGATGCTAGTTGTCGTCGACGGCTAGGCCTGTGCCTTTGACTGTCTGCTCCTGATGGGCAGGCAACGGTAGTCCATCTTATGCATCTTGATAAATTTGAAGCGAACTAGAGAGGCGTTGAAAAGATGTCTTCTTCACTGCGACAATGTAACAGTGACGTCATGTTGCCATTCATGATCACGTGCGTCACGTCAGCTTCATAATGGTCATGTGATCGAAACTTGATCGTAAATATTTCATTCGAAAGTCATGAAAAAATTTTTGGTTTTTGGTTGTTTTTCGTCCCCATACACCGGGCACCACTGTTACATGGGTGGCTTTTTTGCTCTGAACAATGTTCCATGTGATATGAATAAACAATTATAAATTTCTGGCCATTGTTTTTTCATTGATATGTTAGTTTTGTTGTTCAGAGATAGTGCATCGTGCCTTCGATGGAAGATTAAGCGAATGCGGGGGTGGAAGATTCCGAACAATAATTGAACCTTGGAATACGATTGATTTGATAAGTCATTTCATTGAGTCCGTACATTTAATTCACAGTTGTACACACAGGATGATCATTTCAATAGTAGTAGAGCATAAGTCCATATAAGTCATGCATAAATTAATCAATAACGTAGACTGCTGGTTTATGTGTCAATGTCCGTTTAAGGATACAATGCAGTATTGTCGTCAGAACATCACAGCTATATGCACGCGCAGCTAGACATGGCTACCTGCCGACAGTGAGACTGCGAGTCTGAATATTTCATATGAATTTGACGATTATTCTTCTCCTTCTGAGAATTCTAGTTAAATACTAACCTCCATAAATTTCCCTCTCATATAGAGTTCTAGGACTGACCCTGGTCCATCAAAAAATGCATATATAAATGGCTATATCATGCCGTTGAATTGGAAGGTTAGAAAAACGCAGCTATTCAGCTTGGCGGTCAAGTAACAAAGGGTAGCGTTTCTTAGTTACCGACTGTGTCCTAAACAACGCTATACACGTCATGATCGATCGTGTATGGAGCGTTCAGTAATTGAAACATCTATCGCAATATATTAAATGCCTTAACCTTTTACAATTGCACGTCTGATAACCTTTAGCAGACGGCGTTAATATCATATACCGTAACAATCTTCAGAGAGTCAATGTGTTCCTCAAATGTTTCTGTTGCTATAAGGATATCATCCATGAAATTTGTTATACATGGATTATTCAGAGGGTCCAATAATTTTCTCATCATTCTAGAGAAGACACTAGGCGCATTCTTCAATCCAAATGGCAATCTATTAAACTCATAGTGTCCTTCTGAGGTACTAAAAGCTAGGTATGGTCTAACCTCAGGCTTTACTGGAATCTGATAGTATCCTTTACTCAGATCCACTTTGGAGAAATATTTAGCTTTATTTAGTCTGGCAAACAGCTGATTTGTATCCGGCAATGGATCCACCTGTCCTTCTGTAATAGCATTCAGTCTCCTGTAATCTATACAGAGTCTATGTTCTCCAGAGGGCTTCCTTAAGAGTACAACACCGGAACTATATGAGGATTCACTGTGCGAAATAATTCCTTCCTTCAACAGATAGTCTATCTCTTCCTTCAAAGCTTTCTCCTTAGCAAACGGAATCGAATATGGTTTCATACAGACAGGTGTGGGGTCTATCAGTTTCATATCATATTCCAATAGGTTTGTATGCCCTGGTCGGTCTGTTAACACCTCTGCATGATTATTTAGAACCTGTTGCACTCTCTCTTTCTGAGTTTTTGTTAAATGTGTACTGATTTTCACCTGTGCTGCTGTCTCACAGGGGTGTAATGGATATTCAAATGATGAAAGTGGTTCCTTTTTCATCTCCATGGCGATGGACAAGGTCAACAAGTGTGTGTCTCTTCCTGATGTTCTCTTTCCAAATATTTCTTCAGGAGATTCACATGATAGATTTTTTTCTTTCCCCTTCTTATCTATCTTATAATTTGTTCTAGACACCTTCTCTAAAACTGTATATGGACCTTGCCATCCAATCTGTAACTTATTCTGACTCCCGGGGAGAAGAAGCAGTACCTTCTCTCCCACAGCCAAATCTCTGTCTTTCGCCTTCCTGTTATAATAGGCAGCATGTTTCTTCCTGGCTTGTTTCAAATTTTCATTGGCAAGTTTCCAGCCAGTTTTTAAACGAGTGGTCAGCTCATTCACATATTGGTATGAAGATGTAATGTTTTCCTCTGCCTTTTCATCAGTCCACGTTCTTAACAAAGCTTCGAGTGGACCTTTTATTGGCCTTCCAAACAATAATGTTGCCGGGGCCATACCGGTTGAACTATGGGGTACCTCCCGATAAGCAAAGAGGGCGGCGTGCAGGTACTGGTCCCATGTATCTGGTTTTTCGTGTGCCAATTTTCTCAGGATCGACATCAACGTGCCGTTAAATCTTTCCACTTGGCCGTTCCCTTGGGGATGGTACACACTACAATGGAAGTGTTTGGCCTGGAAGATCCTGAAAACTTCTTCAGTTAGTTTCCCCTTGAACTGAGAGCCATTATCAGTCAAGATTTGATTGGGAAAGCCTAACCTTGTGAAAATTGTGAGCAATGCCTCTGCCACATGTTTAGAATCAATCGATGACAGGGCTACTGCCTCTCCCCACATAGAACAAGTGTCCACCAGAGTCAGAATGTAGCTGTTCCTTCTCTTGGTTCGGGTGAGAGGTCCCACAAGATCCACGGCAACTCTCTCAAAGGGTGTTCCCACTATGGGCATTTCCCCCAGAGTTGCTGGTGCAGTCCAATGTTTAGGTGCTACTCGTTGGCACTCTGGACAGGATTTTACATATCGTTTGATATCTTCAGTTATTCCTGGCCAGAAATAATGACAAGCTATTCGCTGTCCTGTTGCGCTGATTCCCATATGACCACTGAAGGGAATCGCATGCCCTAATTCCAACACTTTAGTCCTATATGAAGTGGGAAGGACCAGCTGTCCGTGACCATTGGATTCAGATCCAGCCTTCCTATATATCAGTTTGTTCTTCATATAAAACTCTCCCTTGCCTGGAGGTGTATGAGATTTGGGCAACTTCTTGAAACATGGCTTGAGTGTTTTGTCCTCAGCCTGTGCCTTCCTCATCTCATCTGGGTGAGTATTTATTGGATTATCCTCCTCCTTTTTAGACTGTGATCTGGTCTGCACTGTTGCCAATATCACAGGTCTCTTGGGATTCCCCAAGAAGACATATCTACACCCCAATATCAGGGGTAGATTGGCTCATTTATCACTGCTGCTTTTATGATTCCTTCCACATATCGCGTTTTCACTTTTATTCGGGCGACGGGAAGTGTCATGGTAGCTACATCCTTGGTTGCAGTTTGAATCTCCACTGTTTCTGTGGTGTATTGATCGGCCTGCACCAGGTGAGAACTCACAACGGAATCGTAATCTAAACCGGTATCATATAAACACCTTATAGTGACACCATTACAGATGACATCTTCACACACTGGGGGGTGGTATGGTTCCTGTAGTTCTTCAGGTTTGACCTTCTTTTCCTTTTTCCCCGATGTCATAGCAGCACAATGAGGAGGTTTCCTTCTACAATGGTCAGTGTCATGATTGTTCATCTTACAATTTTTACACCACCTTTTTCCTTGGTTGAAAGATTTTCTTTCATCATATTTCCTTTCATCGAATTGTGGGGTTTTATTTTTTATTTTCATACCGTGGCCTATCAAACTGGTGCTTACCTTTGTTTTGATCCCTAGGATCAAATTTATTAAAGTTCTGTGGTGCCCTAAAGTTATCCACTTGTTTCTTTTTATTACCTGTTACCTCTGCTTGAGCTGCTTGATACCTTTCAGCAACATTTAGCAACTCACCCAGCCTCTCTGCACCTTGTTCCATGAGAAACTTTCTCAGGTCTGGAGCCATGGACTCTCTTAATTGCTCTATAAGGACCATTTCCTTAAGATCTTGGGTTTTCCCCAGAGAAGTCCATTTCTCCAAGTATGTCTCTATTCGTGCAGAGAACTGGTGATAGGTTTCACCTGACAGTAGTTTAGCATTCCTAAATTTTTTCCTATAAAATTCTGCATTCTTTTCATATCTTAACAAAAGAGCCTGCTTTAGCATGTCATAATTTTCCTGATCACTTCTGCTCATTTTTGCAAAAACTTCATAAGCTGCCCCACGAAGTCCCTGAGATAACTTTAAGCTCCACCTTTCTCTCTCTAACCCATATGTGGTAGCTAATAGTTCATACCTATTTAGATAGCTCTCTATATCATCGTCTTTCTCAACAAAATGATCTAAATGAAAATTCATAGCTGAGGTTGAGGCTCCCTGGCTAGCAGTAGCATCAGAGGCAAAGGGACTGGCACCATTTTCAGGAGCATGGCCTTGAAACTCAAACTCCCTTAGTCGTAACTCATGTTCCCTTTGTAATCTCTTCTCCTCCTTTTCTGCTTCCCTCTCTGCAGCTAATCTCTTGTCTTCTCTTTCTGCAGTCAATCTTCTTTCTTCTGCTTCCAATTTCTTTGCCTCAGCCTCAATCTGCTACCTCTTAGCCCTCAATCTGCACCTCTAATTTTCTTTCGGCCTCTTTTTCTAATCTTCTTTCTTCCCGTTCAATATATTTGTCACATTCAGCAGTGACATAAGAAATCATAATTTGCCCGTCCATTCCTAACTCTTTCGCAGTCTGTACAGCAGCAGATCGAAATTTTGCCAGGTCGGCCATTGTCTAACAGATAAATGTCTAAACAATTTTATCTATGACTAATTAACTCAAGACAACACAGGCACTGTGAGCTCAACCTTATTTATTTTCACCCAAGGATACCTTTTAATTCTTATTATTCCCTGAAGTGAGTTACCCCCAATATTTGTAATAGGGAAAGATTCAAAATCCCGAGGGCGAGACCCCAATATATGTGGTAAAGTGGGATGTTATAAATATTTATAGGGGACTTAGTGTACTGACTGAGATCAGCTGTGAAGGTATCTATATCTAATAAGAGTAGTGTATTATAGATAACCTTACTTACTGCCACATATGTATACCTCAGTCAGAATTATTCTGGAATAGTGTGATGACTACGTTATATGTCTAGGGTATGTGTATGATGAAGTGTAAGTCATAACAACAACAGACAGATAAACAATTTAATTTATTCCACCACACTTGACAACACTGTGACACTCACATACATATAACACTCTAAGAGGATATCTTAAAGGAGTCACTGATAACTTTTCAAATAACAATATGTATTCAGTGCTGTCATGAATGTATATGTGTCCTGATTCAAATACAAAGGGAACCAGGAATCACAATCAATTTTAATTACAAGTTATATGTACAGAATTTATTAATATGATTATTATAGTGACATATATTATTAATGGTATCCTATGTGTGTCAGTTGTGTAGTGGTAATATGAGGTAATACTGGTTTTGTTTTGTTCAAGCTCTGTTGGTATTTGTCATCATGACTTCAATAGTTTGTTTCTATTGGAACTAGTATTGGAGATGTTCTCAGTTCCTGGTATTAAAACAATTAAATTCCCCTCTTAATTTTAGTTTATAATGTCATTTTAAGATGGGGGTACATAATGTTGAGCTCCATGGCCACACTCTCTTATCTTGCGTGATGACTGCAGTAAAAGACTCCTCTGCTCGATTATTTAAATGAGTTCTGGAGCCACCCCACTGGTTGCTATATGGACCAAGGAGTATGCTGTCCACCTCTGGCTTCAGCAAAGCTCTGACCAGGTGCTGCTCAATAACTTTAAGACCACGGTCCCTGAAACAAGAAGGTTGTACCTTCTACGTCAGAACTAATTTATACTCCATTTCTACACTGAGCACAATACATCACAAACATTGAGTTCAGAGCGTTAGGCCAACTGTCAGCTTCATCTGAAATACTTTATACCAGTATTTCCCTCCCTAATGGTTACTACGCCTCTGCAATTCCAGCATTATTTCTTTCTAGTTAATAATCTAGGTGTCAGTGTACTGTTTGGCCATTCCATGCAGTTTTACTTTCCTCCGACACCTTCTGTTCAGGCTGGAGCACTATAGGCTTTACATCATGTTCGCTACTGAACCACACATATATACAGACATAAATTATCAATTTACATTCAATTTTCATTAAAAGATATTGAATATTTCAAGCTTACCACAATTCATGGAAATAATAATAAACAGTTTCGTTGACTGGCAATGAATATAGCACAACTCCGATCTGCCGATGTCCCAGGCTTTATTTTATAAAAAATATACACTGGTGCTCAACGTACTGTTTCTTAGTAGGTTTATTACAAGATGTGGCAATGAACAGACGCTCTGAATTGAGTATATTCGCAGCTCTACCCAATCAAACCATGTCTACACATCTTTTCAAAAAAGTACCCCTTTCTCACGTTTCCCCTGACAACACAAGATAGTATTTATAGTCCGACCAATCGTGTTTAGTCTTTCATTTGTTGCGCTCCAATCAAATAGGAGTTAACATGGTAGGCTATTTCCGTAACGTAATGTTTTTTCAAACACGTTATAAAAAAATTTTATGAGCAGAAATGATTTCATGCTGTCAGGCACCCCCACTATTTTATTTTGGCCATAACTTGGTAATTCCTAGACTATTTGCGTAACGTTTTACATATTCTTTGTCAGCAAACCCTAAGGAACCCAAATATATGAATTTAAGGGAGCTAGGTGGCTGCGTTCAAAATGTGCATTTTCTACCACCTCCTGTTCACTTCAATCCCCATGTGGTGTCTGGGTACTGTCATGTTTTCAAACGTAAACCGGTATAATGTCATAATTCCCAATAAGCGTTTTTCAGGATTTTAAAACCTAACTCTGGTATGGGTAGTGAATTTTTTCACTGTCGATTTGAAATAAAGTTAGTGCATGTGGCCTTACACGCGTGATGGCAGCAATTGTGTATCGCGCGACGCGTGTTTAGTGTTGCAGGTGTCCCTGCTTTCTGCCTCTCCCTTCTCTCTATCCTTTAGTCCATCTGTCTTTTAGTTACACCGTGTATAAAATGGAATGAATGAAATATTAAATTTAGGTCATTGATCAGCTTGCGTATCTCAAGGTTTTTCCAAGAAATACAGTACACGTTTCATTGAAGAAAGCGTGCAGCGACACAGTAGGCTTTTACTATCAACGTGAAAGCGTTACAATTTGCCGACGAAGTAGAAAACAAGGGGGATTTCGAGTACAGGCATTGTGACAGCACTGTTCTTTACCATTCTTCTTTCCTTTTATTAAATTTATTTGTTAGGCTTTGCATTTACGTTTTAATTTATATATGGGGATTAGAATAATTCACGACAATATATATATATATATATATATATATTCTGTATATATATATATATATTCTGTATATATATATATTCTGTATATATACTGTATATATATACTGTATATATATACTGTATATATATATATATATATATATATATATATATATATATATAAATATATATATATATATATATATATATTAAGGGTTTGACCGACACTACAGAGTAAGGTTTATTAAATTTATTTTCGCTAAAAAAATATCATTACATCAGGACAAGCATTACATTAATACATTGTAGTTACATCAGAGAAATGAGAATATCAATCTAATAGGCCTTCCCTCTTGTATAGGGAAAATTAAGAAAAGATCCCACCCGAGGTAATATACCCGAAAGATCAAATAATTAACAATAGGAGTAGGGGGCAGTCAGGACGGGTAAATGATAAGTCCTTGATTTAACTATCCCGTGGGCCTTCAGATTAGTGAGAGATCAATAAAGAAGATGTTATATTAGTAGTAACTTAAGAAAAATAAATTCTTTCGTTCAGTTTCACTCTCTACACACATACAGTGAGCTCACTACAGTTATGCTTACCCCTCTGCCGACGCTGCCTTAATTCCGTGGAATTTATCCAACACATTTTATTTAAGACTATTATGAGTCCTATTATTTGTCCAGTTCGGCCCCGGACTCTCCGTTTAAGCAACTGCTAATTTTCGGGGAGTCGCTGAATTGGTGCGTTGATTAATTTTTTCTCCTCGTACTGCAGGTATTTGTTTGGGATAAGTTTTTTCTAGGTGGGGGCACTGTCCTGGAAATTTATAAGTTAATATAGGTTTTCCCGGAGTGGTCTAGCCTCCAGTGGCTGTGACTCTCTCTGTTGTAGTGAATGTGTAAAAAAACGAATGTTACTCCCAAACTGTTCTCAGAAGGAAATAGCCGAGTATGACCCGTGAATTCTCTCTGTAGAATTTGGTGTTAGGAAAATCTATATGGTTTGTTAAAGAAAAATTAGTGCTGTAAGTTCTGCTATATCAGGCCCGTAATATTTTATGGATAAGATGAAAAAATGTTCCAGTTTAACATTTAAAAACAATTTGTCATTTGAAGTGTTCTGGTTATTTAACCAATCTCATGGATGGAGAAGGTGGACCGCGAAGGGTCTCCAACATCAGATTTTTTCACCGACAATGTTTGTATTTTTATTTGGAACAATTAATTCGAATGCCATAAGACATCTGGCCATAGAACTCTATAAGAATACCGCTGGATCGCAAAGGGTATGATCAACCTATATAAAAGATAATAGAAAACAGGTAATCGTACTATAATTGTATTCTAACACCCGCGTTTTAGGTAAGACCTGTAACTCACTCCGGTATTTAATTATCTCTAAAAAAAAAAAAAACCACGAGTTATGAACACTAGTCACCTAAAATTTGCGCATGATGAAAAATAGAAATAAATGGTATCAACCAATATATCGATCGTCTAGCGTCTAATAATATTTTAAGCTTCTCCTACTGGAAATAGCAAGAAATAAATTACGTTCTCTAAATTATCCACCGCCTAGCGTCTATTAATTAATTTAAAGCATCTCTTACTGAGGAAATACCGAGAAGTTAAATTACGGTACGGCTGGAGAAAATTTAGCTATAAGTTTATTTAATACGTTATTCAGCTTAACACAAAATCCCAGTGAAATAAATGAAAAAACTAAACGATTAAATCACTCAAAACTCTAATATATTATTACAGCAGCACAAGGAAGGAATTAAGTCTCCACGAATAGAAGAAATCCAAAATTCTTGTTTGATTCTAATATATGAGCTAGGTACTTCTTCAACTTCTCTGGCGCTATTGATAACTGCATTTTTAAGAGCTGCCTATATATATTAAATGAATGAAAATCGATAGCTACATGCGAGATTTTTCGTCTCTCCTGATTCTCGGGAACTTTTGCTTTTGGGCCGCGAATCAAAACTCTTTTCACAACTTTTTACCGCCAGACTCCTCCGTTTTTCTTCGTACTGCAGAGATTTCTAACCCGCGTAGACTGTTCACGTTCTCGTGTTAATCAGAGGTGTTAAAAAACTCTGCTCACTCTTAGTGACTACAAAAGACGTTGATAACTGACCGCCTGCTGCCTCTGGCCCGCCTCCTTGAAGGGATGACAGTAAGAGGTTCAGAGATTGCTAATTATAATGGTGTAGCAAGTTTAATTTGCTGGAGAGGTTAAGATGTATTAATAGAAGGATGTATTGCTGTGGAATTGTCAACCGTGTGAGGTCAAGCTATGTAAGACCCTGAGTCTAATAGTTGATGATGATGGTGGTGAATTCTCAGGGTACCTAACGCTACCTCTCTAGATCTCATACGGGCTGTATTTTATTTCTAGTGTCTGGTGTTTGATGTGGCTAGTGTCTAGGGAATGAAATGAAATGATGGTACATCAAACCAACATACTATAACACACTAACAGTAAAGTAATAAGTCTGTGGTTTAAGTTTGAACATTAATTCTTTTTTACAATTTTATTCTGCCTGTCCTGCAAACTCTTTTGGACAGGTCTTTGAAACTGAGGAAAATATATCTTACAACTAATAATTAACTAAAGGGACTCTTTGTCCTATAACGATAACTTATAATGTTCCTGTAGGTGTATTCACAACTGTTCAGTGATATATATATATAATAGTTTGAGTCATTTATTTGAGAAGCTGTTGTTGTCATCACGGCCCGATCATTATAGTTAATTTTAGGGAAATCAATTTATTCACAGATGAACTGTCAGAGTGCCCAGATTATGGTACATCACCTTAGATTCTGTATGTAGATTCACTCGTATAACACTGCTCTGCATAGGACGTCAGCTCACAGAAACTTCTTCTGGCTAACAGCATACAGTAACACTTTCCCTCGAGACTTTTCTGTCTTCTTATTTATTTCATCAGGTTTCCTGTCACCGGCTGGTAACAGGAAATAAAACCCTGTAAACAAAAGACACCCTGGCCTTTTCATATCTGGAATATACTTCAATTAACTATTTACTACATGCTATGATGGGGTCAGCCTCGTGTGCATACAAGTGCACCAGCCCCTAATTCATATGACTTCACATCCTACTGTGACAACACCTCAGGTCCATATGGCGGATACGCCACTGTCATTTTACATAGTTGCCTTCAATACATTTAAATGGAGTACACCTCTCCTTCTGTATGATTTTCTCTTCTTTTCATAAATATAAATGCTCTAGGCATGTTGGTGAGTGTTCATGGAACACAGAGGCTTCCTAGTATGTTCTGATCTTATAATAATAATAATAATAGTCATAACAGTATGCAATATTCAAACACAATTCAATTTGAGGACTCAATAATTTTTGCTCCCGGCATGTCCTTCACTTTTCCCAATAGCAGTATCTAGCTTTTGCCTTTTAATAATACATATTAATAAATAAATAAATCATTCTTACCACAAATTCAATGAAATATAACACAAGTAACGATGACTAGCAGAGATGGCACAAGTTTTTCTCTGCCGCTTGTCCAGACTGTTTGACTTTTTATTTTAAAATCAACACTTCTGTTCTCATCGTCCCTTGGTACGTAAGAATGTTATTCAAATGGCCAAGAGCCTTGTAAGCTTTCGCTAATATCATTTGGGCTGGCCATTAAAATCAAGCGACTACCAATTTTGACTTGAATTTGAAAAACCAAATCCCAAACATACTATGTGTTTCTTAGTCTGTTGCTCAGTCTGCCCATGCTATTACACTGCAAAATATGTATCGTTTTGGGCTAACATTTTCTACCTCTCCCTTCCTCTAGCGTTAACCAATCAAATTTGAATCACGCCAATGCCTCTTTTCAAAATTACGTCCCAAAAATGTTACCAATAAATGAGCAAGAACGAGAGTCTGTTTCACTGTCCGAAAATATATAGTATTTTTACAATATCTTGGTTATTACTCGTGCGATTTTTTATATTGAAACATATTATTTATCAGAAGACTATACCCTACCAGTCTATATAATTTTTATGCTAGTCTTTCTTGCTGTTCTCATTTCTGTATTTCTCTATGCATATTGGGTTTTCTTTTCTAAACTACCATGGTAATAAACAGGTTCATAAAATTATTATAAGGACTATGGAGGATTTGTTATATGTAATAATATTAATTTTATCACCCCAACCATCCTTTTATTTTGTATAACGAAAGTCATTCTAAGTTTCACTTTCAGTATCGTTCTACCCCATTTCCCCCTTCTCTCAATGTTTATTTGAATCGTAGTTAACTGTCTAGCCTAACGAAGTGGCGGGTAACAAGCAGTAAGGATTTCTCACGCAATAGTATACAAATTCAAACCTCGGTTACCATGCGACTTGGATACAATACAATGCATTAGTTTATTTTTAGATTCATAAAAAGCATTAGTTTTATTCTTCTCTCACTCTCTTCCCCCCCTCCCCCCCCCCCCCCCGTCCCCTACCCTTTCTATCAA
This sequence comes from Oreohelix idahoensis, assembly GCA_024509875.1. Lineage (NCBI taxonomy): Eukaryota > Metazoa > Mollusca > Gastropoda > Stylommatophora > Oreohelicidae > Oreohelix > Oreohelix idahoensis. The sequence goes on from JAMPIV010009734.1 coordinate 398,245, forward strand.
TCCAACGAGCGAAACCAGTATTTGCCGCACGCAAAACTCTTTCATGTTAGTTTCAATTTCTCAAGGCGGAGTGACGAACACGCCAGCGGTTTTTGGAATAGGCTATTATTTTGCTTAGCGCGAACCTTTTTAAAATATAGCTCGACCCGAGGCATCGGTGACGATGACGGACAATAAACACGGGCGTTGTAATAGTTTTTACTACTTTTTAATTATTTAATTAATTATTAGTCTAATGTACTTTTGATCAAGGGTATCACTGGTCTCACCACAAATGGCTCCTGAGAGAAGACCGTAGGCGTGGCTAAATTAAAAGTTAAGACAGAGGGCGAATGATATGGCTTAAAGCGCGCTCACCTGGACATGCTAATATCATGCACGTGGAACCCACGTTGGCGATTTTGATTTAAACAAAATTGGGTGGTACCGGTGAGATTCAAGGGTAGCTTCAATTTTCATCTGTCACAATCCGTTAGGTACTCCGTCCTTAAGCACACACTGCCTGTCCACACTTTCCTTGGTTACACAGATTTGCGGTCCACCATATTGAATGCCAAGCATATTGTAAACAGTTCGTGAATGAGATGCTTTCCCATTGGCTGACCTGTATGCCGAATTTTTGTACGGTGTCTCGTTTTCGAATGAGGCCAAGAAATAATCCAGAAATGTCATCACAATCATCACCATCGTCACCATCATTATCATCACCATCATCATCGCCATCATCATCATACCCATCATCATCACCATCATCATCACATCATCATCATCATCAATACCATCATCACCATCATCATCACCATCATCATAGCCATCATCACCACACCCATCATCCCCATCATCATCATCACCATTATCATCACCATTATCATCACATCATCATCATATCCATCATCATCATTACTATCATCACCATCATCATCATAATTATTTCTTTTTCTCTCTTTACCGAGAATTGAGCCAACACTGCTGCTCGTCCCGTTGTAGGAAGCCTGGACCAAGGCATTCATGTTCTGTTGCAGCGATGGTTTCTGTAGAAATTTGTTTTACATGATGTTGCCAGCCGCATGCACAACCTCCAGTCTGTCGCCTCTTACTGGAGGGAGCAGTAGTCGTATTCTTTATGTGTCGCCTGGGAGGCCCCCCCAGCAGCCACCCGGGGCATTGGGGGCTAATAGTATCTGTATGTCCAGTTGTTTAGATAGTCCCCCCGGGACATTGTGGCTACTAGTATCTGTATGTCCAGTTGTTTAGACAGTCCCCCCTGAGGCATTGTGGCTAATAGTATCTGTATGTCCAGCTGTTTAGACAGTCCCCCCTGAGACATTATGGCTAAAAGTATCTATATTTCCAGTTGTTTAGATAGTCCCCCCGGGACATTGTGGCTACTAGTATCTGTATGTCCAGTTGTTTAGACAGTCTCTCCCCCCCCCCCCGACATTGTGGCTACAAGTATCTGTATGTTCAGTTGTTTAGACAGTCCCCCCTGAGACATTTTGGCTACTAGTACCTGTATGTCCAGTTTTTTTGACAGTCCCCCCTGGGACATTGGGGCTACTAGTATCTGTATGTCCAGTTGTTTAGATAGTTCCCTACCCCCGCCCCAAAGTTTGTCAGCATCGAAAGATTGTTCGCTAAATAATGTAACCTTTAAACAAGATGGAGAAATACAAGACAATAATGACATAATAAATACGTAATGATCTTGTTTTAACATACTCATAACAGATCACCTTAAAAAAAAAAAACAATTATCAATCTTCTATAGCGTGTCAGTACCGTGATTCGAACTCGGCACCGTTGCCGCCAGAGACAGGAGTGGATAAATCATTTAAATCTGGCATGATAGACCCACAGTTAGATCTTATCCCTCGAGGTATGCCCACAGTCCTGTTGGAAGAAAGTGATAGCCCCAAGGAAACCAGGATACATAGGATTAGGTCTAATACTTCCCCTTTTTACGGTATGGACAGACTTGATATCTCTGCGCTATTTTAAGGGAAATATGATTTGCAATACTTGCATACAGAAAGTTAAGATAGCAAAATGGGTGCCCAATTACAACAATAAAAAAATCACTCCGTCCTGCATTCACTTTATTCATTCAGCCGAGCACACGTGCACATTTTCATACTCACAGCTTAGATAGCCACTTCTGGTAATACAATTTTTTAGGATATTCACCTACAGACTCGTCAAGGGCAGTCTTTGACCAAGAAATCCCCAGTTCCAAAAAGACAGGATGAATTCTCTGCTTCCGGGAACGACTCCTTGGGTGTTCTTATTTTTCGGATGTCTGTTTAAGTCACATTAAAATTGTCCAGGCACGAAACATTAACAACGAGTACAGTGTCAGTAGCTTAGGTTTCTAGAATTGAGGAATGTCAGATCGGTGTCTACTTTCAGGAAAGGACTATATTTGGTCACCACACCACTAGTCGAAACTCCGTCGGAATGTTACTGACGTTAATATGTTACTTGCCACAACGGCTAAATTTGTACATAGAGTTTGTGCAGAAAATCTGATCTGGCTCAAAGGCCCAGTATAAAACATTTAGTCTTTAATAAAATCCGTTAGTGAGAGTTGTACTCTGTCTATTTATGAAGACACACGCACTGTCAGACAGGTGTTAACTTGTAAACCCACGTGGTTAAAAGATAAAAATGTTTATGTTTCTCACAGGTATGTCTCTGTACTAAACGCCGGCAAAGTTTTGGGTTACCCCAGTATTCACTGAATAGGGAAGAAAAACCACAAATAAAATACTTATACATGCTACGTACTCGGATTATAACTTACATTTTTAAACTGCAAGCGTACGGCTTGACTTATCATTTAAACTTTCCTGTGAAATAAGTTATATACATAAAATCAATCATCATGAATTAGGAATACGTGTGTATTCCGTCAACACTCATGAGGCTTCTAGCATTTATAAGTTAGTTTATAAAAATTGTTCTCGTCTGATTATTTTAGCAGTAAAATTAAATTCCTTAATAGCCGACTGAGTTTAAGCTAGAAATATAATTTCTGTTTTCCACTGTAACTCGTCACTATAAAATAATACAGACTATATAAATTAAGCGCTCTGCACCAAATCTAACTAGTGAAATAAAATAAGCGATTTAACACTTTAAACACTTCACAAAATACTAGAATATAATATATATAATATTTACCTCAACACAGAACTACTAAGAACTTAAACCACTTCGACCAAACTAAATGCCATCTCTATTAACAGAGATTCTTAGGAATCGAACGAAGGCTTGTTCTAGTCTTGACTGCGAAGTTACTGAGTGAATTAAGTCTCAAACTCTCGTTTAAGATATATGAAACACACACAAAGAATGTGCCCTATTTCCAAAACCATGCAATCTCTCGTCTTTCCTAACACTTACGTAATTTAGACGCATGCCGTAAGTGCCACCGGTGCGTCTTCACACCTACGTTAACAAACTGACCGAGAAGCGTGCGTGTCATGGAAAAACCCAGACTATATGTCTCATTCCCGAGCGCTGCGTGAGTGTCATATCACACTTCACTCTGAGAGAAACGTTAGTGTCAGGCGAAAATGCTAGACGGTATGACACCTAGCCTGACGAAACGCCCGCGACATGAGAAAAGTACAGACGCATGTCTGCTATCTCTGTCTGCCCAGACGAGTATTCACACGTTCTATCGTCCACTGACATCTGTTGTTGTTGTTGTTGTTTTCGTCTACTATGTTGCTGTAATACCCTGTTCAACCTGAAAGTTGGTTATAATTGGGGTATATTGTGTGTTAGGTTCTTCGGCGCTAGTCGTCTGTTAGTCCTGAAAAGGACTGGTCCTGAAAAGGACCACTAGCTGGTTGTCTGGTTGCTTGTTGGTCGTGGCGTGTTGATGGTGTTCATTTCCTGCCTTCCTATCTGTCTTGTGTCGTTTTGTTAGTTTTTGCTTTCCTCGTTTCTGTTTCTCTTGTCTTCATGCTTTCCTGTATTTGTAATAGTGCTTTTTCTATTATTGCTGGTAGAAGTTTTTCAAGTGTTTCTTCGATGACTTCCTCGTCTGATTGGTCGTTTGTTTTGGTCGCTCTTGTGTTTGATGTCATTTCCTCAATGGCTCTTCGCTCTGTTTCGATTCTCTTGAGGATTTTTGAGTTTTCTTCCGTCAGTTCTGTCAACCTCTTTACATCTGCTTCTATTTGCTGCTTAATGCTTTTCATGTCTTTCATCATTTCTCTGATGTTCTGTATATCTATTACGTCTTCACCGCTGTCCTTTTCGTCTTCGGGAGCCTGCTTGCTTCTGTTTACGACCTGTAGTTTCATTTCTTTGACTTCAGCGGTCAGCTTGTGTATCTGTCGTCTATCAATTATGCGCTGTTTTTCTGCAACATCTGTAGCCACTCTGTGTTTTGCCTCTTTGAAAGGTATGTTTTTGGACACGGCCTCCTTCAAGATGCTCTTTGTTTCCTGAAACACAGGGCAGCCTCGGTACCTTGCCCCGTGGTTTCCATGGCAGTTTGCACAGGTACGGTTTGCATTAATTGATTTGTAGTTGTGGTCCTCCTTTGCCCTGGGGCAGTCGCCATATTGGTGGTTTCCCGCGCAATATCGGCAGACAGCGTCTCTCCTGCATGTTTTCTTGGTGTGTGAAAACTGTAGGCAGTTGGAGCACTGTATCAACGGAGGGATATATGCCTCTGTCCTCTTTGATGTCTCTTTGAATGTCAGTCTTTCAGGTCTTGTCACTCCTTCAATAGTTACTACCACCAGATTGGTATCTTTTCCATTCCATGTCCTTAGCCTCTCGACCTGTATGACCTGGGCACCTGTGTTTTCAGTCTGTAGGCAGCTCTGGACTTCGCTAGCGGACCATCTTGTGTCCACCCCTCTTAGCACCAACTTCTTTATTATCTTGCTGGTCTCCATCACTACTTTTATCTGGTGAGGCAGCGTGAATTCTTTTGGTCCGGCCTCCAGTTCTGTCATCAGTGAAGTTGTCTTATCCGTGCTGTTGAGCGAAAGCGCGACTCCCTTTTCGTGCCTCCGTACCTTAGCGACGCTTCTCCTGCCAGTTATTGTCTCTAGGATGTTGATCACTTTGTCATCTGGAAGGGCCCTGAGTGAGGCCTCACCTCCAGACATCTGCGTGATCTTAACCATCCTTTCCTGTAGTGCCCACCGGCGTTGCTTGGTTTGCGCAGGTGACACGCTCTGATTTCCGTCTGCGTTAGTGTGTGTGGTGTGTAGGACGGTCTCACGTTCTGTTTTGTTGACTCCTGATCACGTTCCGTAGTTGTCTGATCACTACACACTGGAGCCTCTACTATGTCGTCTTGCTTTATTGGTGTTTTTATCTGGGTTTCTGCTGACGAGTCGGGTACGTGTGGTGGAGGCAACATGGATCTAAGCTCCTGTTTTCTTTTCTCTTTCCTTTCCAGCGTCTGTTCTATCCCCTGTATCAGTCTCTTTACCCTCTCACGCCCAGGGTCTAGGCCGTGGACTTTTGCAGCTGCCCTTTTCTCTCTTCTTTCCAACCATCCCCTCATCTTCTCCAGCTGGTGTAGCAATCTCATCGTTTCCTCATCCTCTGGATCTTCATCATTTAGGCCAGGGACGCCTGCATCTGCCCTCTCCTCTGCCTCGCAAGGAGGCGGGCCCCTCAGCCTCTCAGTGGTGTCGACACACGTCGCAGCTAACTCTGTCGTCGTGTCTAGAGTTGGAGGAGGACCGGTCTCAGCACGAGTACTTGGGGCAGTCTTGCTCTCTGGCTGTCTGTCTTTGTTGTTTGAAGCTTTGTTATTCCCCTGGCTGTTCTGCGCTGGTGGGCTGGCGTAAACCTTCCTCCTTTTGGCGTGTGGTTTATGTCTGGTCATTTTGACGATAATGCGATCTTTTCTCGGATAGTGGCGCCCTGAGAAGGACGTTGGTGTCTTGTTATGTCGGTTGAAACGGCTGTCTGTGCAAATGAACGAAGCTGTTCTTCAAAAAAAAAAACGTACCTATGAACCTCCACTGACATCTAATGCAATAGAATGCATTTAAACGCTCTCTCTTTCTGACGTTATGTCATAAATGCGTTTATCAGTATGAGAAAGAAACCGGTAAAATTGAGAATGGGAAAGAAAATATTTTTCGCAAACGAATGGATGCAAAAAATACAGGAAAAAGGTAAAGAGTGATAATAAAAATAGAGGATACGGGTGAAAGAAAAAGAAGAGGATATAGGCAATTTAATGATCATAAAACCTCTGTGAGAAAGCAAAAGAACGGTGGATAGAATCAAAATGCAAGGAAATAGAAGACTGGGAAGCAAAGCACATGACAAGAGATATGCATGAAGAAATAAAGAAATTATCAAATATGTCGCGGTTTGCACAAGGAGGAAGCTGTATCAAGAACAAAAATGGTGTAATATTACTTGATGAGAAAGACATATCAAACAGATGGGCAGAATACGTAAAAGAACTATTCGAGGACAACAGAGGTAAAAAGCCATCACCAGATTCTAATGAAGGCCAAACATTCTCAGATCAGAAGTAGAGAATGCCATACATATGATACAAAAAGGAAAATCAGCAGGCACGGATAACATAAAAATTGAAATGATAGAAGCCCTGGAGAGCTTTGGTATAGATACAATCACTGATCTATGCAACGATATATACAATACATGATATATGCCACACGACAAGAAGACATCAGTTTTTATATCATTGCCCAAAAAACCTAATGCAACAGAATGTTCAGACTTCAGAACAATCAGCCTGATGAGTCATGCAATTAAGATACTGCTCAAAATCATACAGGAAAGAATAAAAAGTAAGGTAGACAGAGAAATTCAAGAAGAACAGTTTGGTTTTAGACGGAACAGTGGAACAAGAGAGGCAATATTTTGCCTAAGAATATTAGCAGAAAAATATACAGAGGTCCAAAAATGTATGTACATGTGCTTCATGTATAAGAAGACTTTTGACAGAGTCCATCATGAGAAAATAATTGAATGCCTCGAAGACATAGGTATTGATGGAAAAGATATAATAATACTCAGTAACCTTTATTGGGAGCAAACTGCCACAGTAAGATCTGGAAGGAATTATTCACCATACATAGACATAAAAAGAGGTGTCAGACAAGGTTGTGTGCTGTCCCCCTGCCTATTTAATCTATACACCGAAAAAAGTTTCAAACAGATACAGGAAATACCAGAACTGAACATCAGTGGAAGGTCAATAAACAACCTTAGATATGCAGATGATAACGTGTTGTTAGCTGAAAGCGAACAGAAGTTACAAGAACTAGTGAAGCAAGTGAACAGTATAAGTCATGAATATGGACTCGACATTAATATTGAGAAAACAAAAACTATGATAATTAGCAAAACAGACGATAAACCCACATTAAAGATAAGCGTAAATGGGAAAATCCCGGAACAAGTCAAGAGCTACGTATATCTTGGTCATATAATAACAGAAGATGGCAGATGTGAAACAGCAATCAAGAAGAGAATAGGAATGGCCAAAGCTACATCCAACAACATGAAACATATACTGACATCTAAACAGTTATCTCACAAATTAAAACTGAGAATCATAAAGTGTTATATATATTCTGTATGGTGCAGAAACATGGACGATGAATAAGCATTTGGAAGAAAGAATTGAGGCTCTTGAAATGTGGATATAGAAGAATGGGGCGTATCTCATGGAAAGAGAAGAAAACAAATAAGGAGGTCCTAGAAAATCTAGGTATGAAAAGAGAACTAATGAGGGAGATCAAAGTTCGGCAGCTAAAACACTTTGGCCACATAAAAAGGCATAACACCTTGCAGAAGACCATAATAGAAGGGAGAGGTGAAGGCAAACGTGCAAGGGGAAGACAGCGCTATAAGTGGGAAAATAACATCAAGAGATGGACAGGAAAGAGTCTATCAGAGTGCACCACCAAGACAAGAGACAGAAGACGTTGGAGATCCATTACAGCCAACCTTCGTTGTGGAGATGGCAGCTGATGATGATATTTATAAGCCGTTCTGTAAACTTTTATTGCAACAATCAGATTGTCTTGTACAGCCTGCTGTAGATCATTTAAAATGAAATTTAAGGCCAACATACTGCACCAGCTTAAATTGTTGCCATATTCAAAGCGACTCTAGAAGCAGCCTGAATGTGTTGTGGACCGCTGTAAATGGCCTAAAGGTAAAACAGACAACTTTCACTTACCAATGAATGCCATCGCCTCAAGATCTTCCTATAATTTCCCTTTAAGAAAACATTAAATTAATTAAAATAGGAGTTTTGCATCGTTTTGGCGTGGAGCGCCCCTGTCAACCTAGAAAAAAAGGTCCGTTGATTATATTAATAAAGGCGCTTGTCCAAATACAAAAGACTTTGTGGTCTGGATTTTTAAAAGAAACTTTCTTTCATATAATGCTTCATTTGATTTATGACTTGTAGGAGCCGCCGGTGTCTTTCCTGTTTATCCTATTCCTTTAAGTCATCTTGTGACGAATTTATCAACAGCATCATAATAATCGTCATATTCATCATCATCCCTTTTCGCTTCGAGTGCCCGTGACGTTTTATGGCAGCGGCACATATTTCACTCGCCCCGGAACTACAGTATTTGGGTTTGCTATTCGCTTTCTTTTCTTTGATTTTCTGTAATGCGTTCCAAACTCTTCACAAGCGACATCAGTAACACACATAAACTAGGTATTTCTTACTGTCGTACCGATAGGTTTGGAAGTTATTTATGGTCCCCTCTGAGTAGAATGGATGGTGATAAGTACGTGAGAAATAAAGGTGTGAGAAATAGATTTCACGGGTGAATAGTTTAAGGAGAAGATGTGTCTCTGTGTGGTAAGTTGGGATTATATAAATAGTTATAGGGGACTTAGTGTACTGACTGAGATCAGCTGTGAAGGTGTCTGTATCTAATAAGTGTGGTGTGTTACAGATGACCTTACTTTGCTACCACATTTAGACCTCAATCAGACTTATTCTGGAATATTGTGATGACTACGTTGAATGTCTAGGGTTATGATAGTGATGAAGTGTAAGTTCACAACAACCAACAGACAGATAAACACTTTAATTAAGATTCACAACACTTTACAACACTATGACAAGCACATACATATAACACTCTAGAAGACTAGCTTAAGTAAGTCAAGTGTTAACTTTTAAATTATGTATTAATTGCTTTCAATAATAGATATCCTGATCCAACTACAGAGTGAATCAGGAATCACAATCAAATGTAAACACAATGTGTATGTACAAAATTTATACAAAGGATCTTTGTCCATGACATTTAATATTATTACAATCTGTGTGTAGGGCTGTGATGTAGTATTATGAGGTAATACTGGCTTTTGAAGCTAGGTTGTTGTTTGTCATCACGACTTCATGTGTTTGTTACTGGTGGAAATAATATTGAAGGGATCACAGTTTCTTTTATTTGTAAACAATAACTGTCCCTCTTGATTTAATATTACAGTCAATTTTAGGGTGGGTTATACAAGGGTGAGCTGCTCTGGCTGTCGAATTCTTAACTTATGTGTCGGCGACAGGAAAACTGTCTCCTCTGCTCGCTTGCTTCTCAGTTATCTTGAAATACACCACTGGTCGATATCTTGGACAAAGAGTCTGCTGCCAGCCCTCTGGATCCAGCAAAACTCAGACCAGGTGCTGCTCTAATACTTCAGTACCATGGTCCCTGAAATAAGAAGGTTGTACCTCCTTCTTCAGAACTAATATATATAATCTATTTCCACACTGAAGTACAGGACATTACAAACACAGAGTTCAGCGCTGTAGGCCAACTGCTAGCTTCTCATGTGACAATATACACCAGTATTCCTCTCCCTAATGGTTACAACGCCTCTGCAATTCCAGCGTTAATTCCTTCTATACAATAGGATAGGTTTCATGTTACTATTTGCCAATCCCATATATGCCTATGCAGTTATACTCCTCTCTGACAAGCTTTTACATGGTGGAGCAATATCTAGGCTTTGCCTTCTGTTTGCTACTGAACCACACACATACAGACACAATTTGTCATGTCATATTCAATTTTCATATTATATATATATATATATATATATATATATATATATAGATATATATATATATATATATATATATATATATATATATATATATATATATATATATATATGAAATATGTCTAGCTTACCACAATTCATGGAAATATACACAAGTAACGTTGACTGGCGATGAATTTTGGCACAATTTCGATCTGCCTTATCCCAGGCTTTTATTTAGAAAAATATTAGCTTGCTCTAAACGCACTTGCTTCTCACAAAATGTATTTTCAAAACTGGCCCTGAACTGACGCTTCTATTTGACTATATCAAACGTTCTAACCAATGAGACCATGTCTACAAGAGCCTTTGAAAAATGTGTACCCATCCTACATGTTGCCATTAACCACCATAATAGTATTTGTAGTTCGACTAATAAGATTTCGCCTTACATATTACTACAGCCAATCAAAACGTATCTAACTTGTTGGCCTCATTTCCCCTAAAGCAGTGTTTTTCAAACATGCCATTATGAGCAAATATGATCTTGTGCTGTCAGACAACCCCACTATAGTATTTTGGCTATAATTTGTTAATTACTAGACTATTTGCGTAACACATAACATATTCTTTGTCAGCAAGTCCTAAGGCACACAAATATATAAGTTTAATGAGGCTAAGTGGCTTCGTTCAAAATATGTATTATTATAGGATAGTCGTGTATTTGTTTTTTACCACCCGTTCACTTCTATATCATAGGATGTCTTCTGTACTGTCAGACTAATGTCAGGTTTCCCAATAAGATTTTAAACCTGTTTTCAAAACCTAACCTCGTATGGGTAGTGTTTTCTATTACTATTTATTTGAAAAAATCAGGTCTTCATGCCTTTCGCGTGGGATTGGCGTTCACTTTTTAATCGCGAGACGACGTGGTAGTATTGCCTGCGTTCCTCCGTGCATCTCTCTCTTCTACGCCCGTCTGTCTTTTAGGTTAACGTAGTGTGTTATAATGACATTAATGTAGTATTATATCTAGGTCATTAAGCAGTTTGCGTATCTCAAGGTTTTCTAAGAAACACAGTACCCGTTTTATTTTTAGACACGCGTGTAGTTTATGCAGACGGAGCAGAAAAAAGGGGGTTTTCTTGTTCAGCCATTATGGCGTTCTACAACACAGGCGTACGCTATTGTGACCGCACTGATCTTTTACCATTCTTCTTTCTTTCTATTGAATTACTTCGTTAGGCTTTACATTTATTTTCTAATTTATATATGTGGATTAGAATTTTCCCCACACTCTGGAATGAGTAAAGTTCTCTAGTCCAACCTATCTATACGACTATAATTTAGTACAAGACAATCTTTCCCTCCCCGTACATATAAATATGAGTTTAACTACACACACACACAGCTATGTGACAACAAGACACAAAACGTGAAAAAAACTATGCTTAATTGGGTATGGGTCTGACCAACACACAAAGTTAAGTTTCTTTTGTTGTTTATTATCATTTAAACTTGACAACACCAAATATCTAAAGAAAGATCAAATAAAATCAGATTTACATACATAGGAAATAACTGAATAAATGTGCCCTCCCCCTCTTGAGAAAAGAACCCAAAAAGTTAATAACCCAAAGGTCAAAGGTTAGCACTATGTTACAGAATAGACAGTAAAGAAAAGTTCCTACTAAATGCTACCCAGTAAAGTAAACAATTTTAAGCAAAATCAGGGATGATATAATTCCTGTAACAAAGAAAAATATTCATTCTCTCTGTCATACGTGGCCACTCAATCACGCTTACCTAATCTTGGTGATACCCCTTGGAATTACAATGGTTCCTGAATATACAAATCGTCAGGTGTATTTCCCAAATTGGCCCCAGTCCATCCTCTAACAATTAAGATTTAATGAGGGGACGCCAAATTTGGTGGTTTATTCCTAGATGAACAAATGTCACATCGAACAGTTAGTGTAGAAAAACCGAGATCTTGGGGTTCACAGTAAACAGAGGAAAATACTTCCAGTATTGGGAAACATCTGGTTGCTAAAAAAAAAAAAACTGTTACAATTGATAAATGATGGTAATCCTATCGGCTGGCTCTATGGTGAGGGCCGATTCTGAAACAGCGTAACTCTTCTGGATAAAAAAAAATCCACTTGGATACGACTTTCAAAAGTCGGGAGTAATGTTATTGGTTTCACACCACAGTGGGCTGATAAAATTGAACAAAAAATATTTCTGGGTTTTGTAAGTCCAGTTAAACTTATACTTTAAAATGTTTCTTTGATTCTTTGGCCAACCCTGCTCACAAATGAACTTGGGGATGCACAAGCCAAGAAAAAAGACAACATTAACCATTCAGTAAATGATAAAAAAAAGGACCGAAAAAAAACCGCTGGCCGCTATTGTGATCAGGTCTGCGTGGAATAAAGAACATTTATGAAAAAAAATGCTACTATCCTACATAGCTACATATATGCACACGGAAGGGGACAAGACGATCTCTTATCCACTCCGTCAGTCCTGATTAAAGTTAACCGGCACAGGTGTTTTCTTTTATGCCTAAACTATCGCACGTCGCCAACGCTGAGATTTCAGGTCGGATGAAGGTATGCAACCCTCCCCGTCCTTACTCGCGCTGTAGCGATTAGCGTACAATGACAATTGTTATTTAATTGTCCATACGCGCACTTACATAAATATCGCTTGTCGTTAATAGCTATTAAATTGTCGGCGTCTGTTTGTCATCGTATATTAAATAATAGTCACTTACTATAAATACATAAAATGAAATATAACGTGAATTCTGTTTTGCCACTATCAGTCGCGCCTAGCATATATATCAGTCAACTCCCCATCGAGGCCAGCTCCTTGACGTGGAGATGTGGCTCAAGTACAGCTATCAGCGGCTGAAAAACCAAGACTGGCCAGGCCCTCCTACACTCGAGCAAGACCACAGTCTGCCCTAGCAAGTCAAGGTGCTGAAGACGAAGGCAACCAGCCAAGAGGCGCACCACAGCAATCAGAATGCCACGCACACGCGCTATGGAAGTATGCCTATATCTGCAAAACGTTATGGCACTCGCCCTGTGACGGACACCCAGGCAGGCGCAGTGCCGGGCCCTCTGCCTCGGAAGGGCCCAACCCCTACTACTGGGGGTCCTTCTCAATTTCCTCGTGGAGCCAGGAGGCATGAGAATAGAGCTACTGGCCAAGCAAAGAAAAGACCATTTAAAATAATGCACTGGAATGCTGAAGGCGTCAATAGTAAAAAAGACGGCTACAGCAAAAAATTAGAGCTGGAAAATATCTTGAATGAAGAGCAAGAAAATGTATGTTGCTTGCAAGACACCCACCTCAACAAGGACATAGCCTTCAAAATCAGAGGCTACCAGTGCTACCGATCTGACCAAATAGACAGGCGAAAGGGTGGAATACTGACACTTGTGAGGAATAACATCAGTGATGTCAGATTGAAACATATATGGAGGGAGCGGAATACCAGATGCTTCATCTCAGGACAGAAGGTTCAGAATTCAACCTGCTCAACTACTACTGTCGAGCGACCGCCCACTGGCACTAGATACAATCACAGCAAAAGAAAGACTGATTGTATGCGGAGACTTCAACAACCACTCACAGAGCTGGGGCTATGATCACATGGACAGGAGAGGCGAGGAGCTTGAAAACTGGCAAGATGACAATGGGCTTATCCTGATTAACCAGCCAATCGACCCACCAACCTTCTACTCGAGATCATGGCACACCACCTCTACACCAGACCTGACATTCCACTCACCCGGCCTGGAGTGGAACACCACACGCGTTGTAGGGAAACAACTTGGAGGCAGCGACCACCGGCCAGTCTTCCTAATTGTGGAAAATGAACTTGTCAAGGAGAGCAGCACTCTCTCTAGGTGGAACTACAAGAAGGCAGACTGGACAATGTACCAGCATCGTACTAGTATACTGGCTAGAGATCTGACTGTAGACAAAGACATCAATAAGCTAGTCGATGAATTCAGCAGATGCATATTACAGGCTGCTCGTGAAACAATACCTAGAGGGGCTCGTAAGCACTACAAACCATATTGGAATAGTGAACTAGAGCAGCTGCACAACGACGTGGAAACATCTCGAAAGCAGGCAGAGACCAGTCCATGCCAAGAACACCACAATAACTACCAGCAAGCTAAGGCCAAATTTCAAAGGGCCAAGTTGCAGGCCAGGCGAAGAAGCTGGAAGGAGAAAACAGAGTCCTTGAACTTCGAAAGAGATACAGGAAACTATGGAAGCTGGTAAAACAACTTAACGATGAAGGTACAGGGAGAAACTCAAGGATTGCTCTGTACAAAGATGGAAACATCCTCATGGGAAAACAGGCAGCTGATCACTTTGCAGACTCCTTTGCTAAAGACAACAACATCGAAGTTAGCCCAGAGAAGCAACAGGAGACTCGTGAGAAACAACAATACGCAGGACGAGATGGAACCATACCTGAAGTTATGGAGGCACCAATCACATTCAGAGAACTGGAGCTTGCAATATCCAAATTGAAAATGAGAAAGTCGCCAGGAGTTGATGGAGTGTCCAATGAAATGATTAAGAACTTGGGAACCGCAGCAAAAACAAAGCTGCTGCAGATCTTCAATATCTGTTGGAACTCAGGCAGAGTTCCACAGACCTGGAGGGAAGCAATCATGATACCACTCCTAAAACCAGGAAAAGACAGTTCCACTGCCTCCAGCTACAGACCAATCAGCCTTACAAGCTGCCTCTGCAAAACAATGGAACGTATCATCAACCTCAGGCTACAGTGGTACCTTGAAAGTGAAAACCTTCTTGTACCACAGCAGGCGGGCTTTAGGCAGTGTTATTCCACCGAAGATCAGGCAACTTACCTTTCCCAAGAGATTGAGGATGCGTTCCAAGATAAGAAACTGGTACTAGCAGCATGGATAGATCTAAGGAAAGCATTTGACAAGGTTTGGAAAGAAGGGCTTCTGAAGAAACTGAGAAATTGTAGAGTGAATGGTAAGATGTACAAATGGGTGAAAGCATACTTGCATAACAGAAGAGCCCGAGTACAACTAGATGGCCTCAAGAGTAAGAAAATTCTACTGCGTCATGGCGTCCCTCAGGGAGGGGTTCTGTCCCCCACACTTTTCCTAGTCTACATCAACGACCTGGTTGCTGAACTACCACATGGAATGAAAGTGGCAATGTACGCTGATGACCTGGTAATATGGTGCACAGATGAGCATGCAACAGTGGCCACCAAACTGCTACAAAGAGCTATAGATGCCTTAACCTCATGGGCAAATAGATGGTGTGTCAGCATCAACACAGACAAGTGCAGCACTACGCTCTTCACCCTCTCTCCCAAACAAAAAGCTGGTGTCATCAAGATAAACGAAGAGCTCCTGAGAGAAGATAAACAACCCACCTATCTCGGAGTTACATTCGATGATAGGCTGACATGGAAGCAGCACATCAACAAGGCAGCAACAAAGGCCAGGAGGAAGTTAGCCATCCTGAGAAAACTAAGTGGAACCACATGGGGAGCCAGCGGGAAAATACTTAGTAAAGTTTACCAGCAGGGCATACGACCACACCTGGAATATGGGTCAGCTGCGTGGTGTCCAGCATCAAACACCACATTACAAGAGCTAGATAAGGTGCAAAACCAGGCACTTAGGGTCATCACGCCTATAGTGGAGATGGAGAAAATGGGGAGGATGCAAGCACTGAGAGAACGCAGAGACACGAAAGTGCTAACACAGACAGAAAAGTTCCTCTGTATGCCGAGCCATCCAATGAAGGACAGATTCCAAAACCTAGCAATGGGGCGACTGAAAAGAAGCAGCTTTATCCACCAGGCCAAGCGATTTTGTCGACAAACCTCAGACCTGCCTGAAGTTAACAACCCCCTAAAGTCTGTGCCAGAACAAACCCCTTGGAGAGAGGAGCCTGGACTACCAGTACATATCCAGACAAAAGTGAAAGGAATATTCGACAGGGATGAACAGAACAGCGGGCAACGTAGGACAGTCACTCTCAGTTTCCTGTATGATGATGAATACCCACAGGACCTCTGGGTCCGAGTATACACGGATGGGTCAGCACAGAATGCATTAAAGAATGGAGGAGCAGGAGTGTACATAGAATACCCAAACAACACTAGGGATACGGTTAGAGTACCAACGGGGAAATTCTGTAACAACTATGATGCAGAAGTCCAGGCAATCAAGGTGGCAACTGAGAAACTATTGAACACCAATCTCGGTCCACAGCCTGTAGTATTCTTGACAGATGCAAGATCAGCACTCCAAGCACTTCAGTCCAGAAAACTGCCTGGTATACAAGTCCTACTTTCTGAACTGTGCAACCAGCGCAGGGTCGCCATGCAGTGGATACCGTCTCAGTGTGGTATACCAGGAAACGAGAGAGCAGACGGACTGGCTAAAGAAGGTGCTACTGGCGAGCAACCAGATGTACCAGTTACGTACCATCAGAAGAAAAAGATGATCAAATCAATCAGAAAGCCACCAACACCAACACAGGATGACTACCAAGTTATGAACAGATCAGAACAAATTGTCATTCTGCGCCTCAGGACAGGACACAACCGCCTCCGCAGCCACATGTATACAAAATTCAAGATTGGCAATTCAGCCATGTGTACATGTGGACAGGCACCCCAGACTGCGGAGCACGTACTTCAAGATTGCCCCGAATATGATATATTGAGGCAAACCCACTGGCCCAGAGAAACAACACTGGAAGCAAAACTATACGGACCTCTGTATGAACTACAAAAGACAGTGAACTTTATACAAGAAACAATATTGCAGATATAGACAATATATTTCAAGCGAACGAAAGAAGAAGAAGAAATCAGTCAACTAAACGTCTCTTCTTGTGTGAGAAAGCGGGTTGTAAAAATTAACATTATAACTGAAACATCTGGTATAAAATAGCTACGCGTTATTTTATTTCACTGGTTTTAACAGCTAGAACTCTAAGTGAATTATAATGGTAAAAACCGGGAGCCGCGCTGGTGTAATGGCTACAACGTTGTACTGGCGACCAAGTTTTCAAGGTTCAAGCCCGGGCGTCAGCGTTTGGAGGAATGATTACGACCGGGAATTTGACTGAATAACCTGAACGGCTCCTGCACATAAACCCTCTGTGGATGGGAAGGGGCGAAGCTCCTGACCGGGTTGGAAGGAAAGTCCACTGACCCCCCAGCCTCGCAATGACATGTCATTGGGCCAAAAAAGGCTGGAAAGCTCGAGTGCCGCTGGTTAGAGGAAAAAAAATGGTAAAAACATTAACACGTAAGCACTAATTTCTATTACCAGAACGTCCTTATGAAAAGATCCCCACGAATGCTATTAACACATTTAGCGAAATGGTTCTAGCTACTGCTTGCTTAGACTATTCCAAAAATTCTGAGTGACGACTGATAGCTGGTTTCGGAAGACACAGTTTATATATATCATCATGGTCCTCTGATCTATAGATCATGCTACTTTTCACACTATTGTGCGTAGCAGAGAATCAGAAGCATGAGTCCCCCAGATAAAAGTTTTCACGGTCGCTCTGTCGGGCGTTGATAATCGACATCAGAGACTTAAACCGTGTAACGGGGTTCTCGGAGATTTTGCCCGTATCTGAAGATCAAAGAGTTAACTCCCCTCTGTGTACGAACTTCAAAGAGTACTCGGGGAAATATTTTTGCCCGTGCGTCTACTACAAAAAGGTCCGGTGTTTTTCAAGTGCGGTCTGTCAGGTATCCGATGATTGACAGATCAGCTCGCGTGAGAAACTTAATAAACAAATCTGATTCGCTCCCTGTTATGACTGGCAGGTCGCGAAAGTTGGTAAACAACTTCGTTTGTTTATGTTCAAGGAAAAGAGGCGTGGATGAAAATTAAGCTTGTGTGAGTAAGACAGGCAGGAAAATGCATGGTTTTGCTAGCAAATCATAGAACGCTAACGGGATCACGAAGGCTGTCAGATTACTGTAGGCTATATTTCCATTATACGTCACACTTACGTGTTATACAGTACTAACTGTGATTTGTACATTAAAATGAGTATTTGATGAAGATTATTTAATAAATAGTTATAAAATATCTGTTAAAAAAAATAAAATTGCAATTAACCTTAGACTTTAAATATGAGGCTAATGAAATCGATAGTTATAATAAGGGTGGTGTGGTGGATGGGTCGGGCGTGAGACGTCTTTTGCTGCTACTGCTAAAGAAACTGTCTACAGTGAACTGTTTTTGACGATTTCTTTGCAGTTTCCTAAAGTAAGAAGTAACACCGTCTTCCAGTTTACACATCAGTAGTTCCGTTTTTGCACTCTATGTGTGTGTGTGTGTGTGTGTATGTGTGTGTGGGTGGGTGGGTATTGGGTGGGTGTGTGTGTGTGTGAACTTTACGCTAAAAAAAAAGGTGGTCTTCGACTCTTCAACTAACACTTTCTGGGTGAGCATAGGAGGAACGTTCCGCGTGCTGATTGGCCAGGACTGCACCCACGCTTCTGGACATTTCTATCCATTCATCGTTCCCAGCTGTATCGGAAAGCAGTCGGTTCCTGGAGATATCAAAGGTTCTTACAACAACAGCTGTTATGGAAGGCACATTGGGGCACCATTTAAATCCTTCCATTCTACGCAAACACCCATGTATAAAATTGTATAATTTTTTAGTTATTGATTATGTTGTTCTGTATGTTTTAGAGCCATCCAATAGAACTGACTGGATATACGTACTTACTTACTTAGTCGTTCCTCTTCTACCGTGAGGTGTAGAGGTTTAGAAGAGAGCGCGCCATACTATCCTATTGGCTGTCTTCCTGCTGGCCTGGTTCCATTCTAGTTCTCGGTCCTTCAGAGATTGTCTAATGTTGTCCTCCCAGCGGATTCTGTGTCGTCCTTGATGTCTGGATCCCTGGCTCTTAGCGTCCCATACCTGCCGTTGCAGCCGATCTTCTCCCATTCTGCAGACATGGCCAAATCATCTTAGTTGGGACTGTTGTACTGACTGGATATCTGAATTGAAAATTGTTGTGTTGGACTTATTTGTCATGTAGAATGTAGGCACAACTGTTGCCTGTCACCGATTTTTATTTTGGACTGTCTCCTTCAGCTCTGCTCATGAACTCCCTATTGCCAATGTGTCACAGGAGCCGTGACATACAGACAAAATGACGTAATAAAAAGAAATAATGGACCGACTATAAGGAGAACAAAAAAGGTACTCTCGATGCGGATGACAGAAAAGAAAAGAGATTCGAGAGACCACCACGTCATACAACAACGATGACGACACAGTTGGTTACAAGATGTCCACTGGACAAGAAGGGCGCTCCATTCACCCCAAGGAGAAAAGATCAAGAAAGAACTGAGAAAAAAGAACTAGAGGCCAATCAACTCTGTATTAGCCGCTTATTCACGAATATGAAATACCGCATTTGTAACAATTGGTAAGTGCGTTTAATTATCGAAGAGCGTCTGTGTCGAAGGAAGGAGACATCAAAATGACCTGTGGGTCAACCCAAGGGTTTAAATCGAACGTTGTCTACGGGGATATCGGGGAAAGGAGAACCCTATGAATTGAATGACTGTCAAGAAAGGGAAAAAGAATATGTCAGATTTCGAAGCAACCTAAATTATAGCTGGAGCTAATTAAAGGAACTATGAACTTTTCAAGTGACTGCGTCTTATTTTGTACCTCCATGTGGGGTAGAGAAATAACTTGACTGTTATATAAGTTAAAGTTGGAAAGATTGGTTTTACCACTCAACCACCATTGTCCACCACAACATCAGACGACTACTATCACAACAGACCACTATACGATTACACACACCCAACTACGGGCCAACTTACTTACTTAGTCGTTCCCCTTCTACCGTGAGGTGTAGAGGTTTGGAAGAGAGTTACGGGCCAACAAAGGAGGCAATTACCTAAAGACAGTGAATATTGTCGGGCGCTGCGATTTGAGATGATGACGGCAACATATAGACAACGGGCTTCTTTTGATAACAACGGGACACGGTGACATTAGTTTTCTCTTCCACAGTTCTTCACATTCTCTTTAGCCTCCCTACAGTTCTCTTTCCTTGTGGGTTTCAGTCAAGGACATGTCGTATTACTGGTTCCTTGTTTCCTGACAGTATACCTTATCCATTTCTAATTTCTCTCTTTTATATCTAGCTGTATTGTTTTGTGCGATACAAACCTAGGCATGTACTTGTCGAGAGGTAAGAGTCCATGCCTTAAAAGGTAGTGTCCAGATTCTGTTGTGCCGACCATAAAAACTCCTGTCACAGATGGATAATTATAGCAAAGTTAGATTTTGCTGGGGAGGTTATGATGGTTTCCTAAAAGAATGAAATCAGTGTATGTATTAACCGTGTGAGGTCAAGCACATGTAGGCCCCTGACTCTATAAATGATGATGATGAATTATGTGCAGGGAACCTAACGCTACCTCCCTAGATCTCACACGGTCACTATTTCGGCTCTAGTGTCTGGTGTATGATGTACCTAGTGTCTAGGGGAGAAATGAAATGATGGTACACAACACAAAAACACTTTAAGTTTCTATGAGGAAGTGAATAAAACCTGTGGTTAAGTTTTTCTTTAAATTAATTTTTTTTGTGTACAATTTATTTTGCCTGTCCAGTCATATCGTTTGGACAGGTCTTTGAAAATGAGGACAAGATAGTTTACATAAAAGATTAACTAAAATTGTGTGGACAATCTGCCCAAATAACTACAATGTTAATATATGTCTTTCCTGTTGGAATGTTCTCAGTTTACACTATATTCTCCTAAGAGGGAGAGTCACTGTGTATGAGGGGCTGTAATGTCATCATACCCCACAAAAGTCCTGAGTATGACTTGAAAAACCAAGGTTTATTTAAACCGAAACTGTCAGATGTACCCAGGTCCTTAACATATCACCTGGGGTTTCTTGTTGAAAGATAAGATATTGTGTAGTTGCAGAAATATCGATATCACGTCACACGCCCAAGCTCCTGCTGTTATCTCTTGACAGCATACGTAAAGTGTAGGAGACTTCTTGGCGTTATCGTCACTCCTCAGGTTTCCTGTCACCAGCTGGCAACAGGAAACAAAACCTCTGCAACAAAAGGACACCCTGGCCTTTTACATCTGATCACTTATTCTTTTATTTAATTTCATACGTGGGTATGGGGTCAGCCTCGCGTGCATTTCAGGTGCACTCACCCCCTAATTTTTCATGACTCCCACCTTGCTGTGACCACCCCTCAGGTCCCTATGGCAGATACGCCACTGTACGTTTACCTAGTTTTCCTCAATAATATAATGTGGGGTAACCACATTTCCTTTTATATATTTTTCTCATCTTTTTCTTTTTAAATATAAATGCTTCAGGCATGTTGAACAGTGTTCATGGAACACGGAGGCTTACTAATATACTCTAATGTCGTAGATTTCCGATAGGAGAATTAAGACTAGGTTTGGTCCCTTCTGAATAGGTTTGAATAGGTGATAGACTCAGTGAGAGTTAGTGAAAGGTAATAGAATTTCCACACACGTGAGATGATAGATTTGATATAGTGGCTGTCTCTGAAAGCGAAAAGAATTCTTCTCTCTCTCACCTATCTTCTACAACAGTTGTTACAGCGTCAGACAGACTACACCAATATACATATTACGTATATTTCTATCACTCACAGGCACGCACATACACGTGACGACAGGTAAACACACAGACGTGGGAAAACTATAACAATGATATATATATTATCTAGAACGAGCTGACCAAACACGATTATTAAGTTCAAGAGCGATTTTATTATCAGGAAAAATCGGCTCACAACATCAAAGAAAGTACATCAAGGAAAATACATATACACATAGTCATAAAAAAATCAAGGAAATGTTGCAAGGATGATAGCCCCGTTATAGTGTTAACTCTAGGTTTAGCCCGGCCCCGTTAAGAGAACAGATGATGGCGCCCGAGTCACAGATACATAGGGTTTGAGTCTAAGAGTTTTTCTTTGTTTTATCTCGTAATTATATGCACAGAGTTTGAAAAAAATCTGATTTAACCTAAGACAAAAACACAAGAACTCTAGCCTTAGCAACAAATTATGCAGATTGAAAAAAAAATTAGGACAGCAACAGGGTGTCAAAGATAAAATAGTGAAAAATATCACTCAAACCAGCGTACACTCATTCATTCCGCCATGGCTTCTCATACTTGTACTCACGACTTTGCTTGCTGCCTCTTGGAACACATTGATTTTAGATTTTCACACAGACTCAAAAAATGCAGTCTTCTGCCAAGAAGTCCCCAGTTCCAAAAGACGTATTTAACTTGGAGTCTCCGGGAACGACTACTTGGGTATGCAAATTTGTTCAAATGTCTGATTAAGTCACCTAACAATTATTCCAGGCGCGGGAGTTAGCAGAGCACAGTGTCAATAGCGTAGGTTTCTAAAAAATGATGAATGTCAGGTCGGTGCCTTCCCTCAGTATAGGATTCACTTTAGTCACACCACAGATTTGTCCACAAGATATAATCTAGTCGGGAAATGATTGTTAATATTCACGCCACCAGGCAGCAAATTATATAGAGTTTCTAGAAGAAATTAAGTGCTGGCTCCAAGGTCCAGTATTTATCATTACAGTCTTTGAAAACCCGTTATAGGGATATTAGTATTTCTGTCTAACTTGCACCGTCAGATCAGTGTTACTTGAGAAAACCCACGTGGTTCAAAATAAGGACTGTCTATTTCTTCACAAGTATGGAAACTACTACTAGGTGCTGGTAAAGTTAGGGTCACCCCAAAACTTTCACTGTGTGGAGGAAAAATAACACATATAATATAATAAACAGAATCTGTACTGGTTAAAACTTACATTTAAACTTGCAAGCAGAGAGCTTTGCTTATCATTTAAACTTCCCGTGACGTAAGTTATATTTAAAAATCAGCAATCCTCATAAATTAAGAACACGTGCGTATTCCGTCACCATTCATGAGGCTGGATTCTAGAGTTTATACGTTAGTTTAGAAAAATACACTCGACTGAGTATTAGCAGTTAAATTAAATTTATAAATAGCTACAATTGCCGTTATAAGCTAGAAATTTTAATTTTATTCTGCTTTCCACTGAATGCTTCCCTAGAAAATATAATAGCCTACCACTTTATTTCTCTTCTGCGCTAAAGAAATAGATTAAAATGAATTAAGCGATTTAACACTTTAACACTCACAAAATCTATATATCTATCATATTAATTACCTCAACCACAGAATTACAGGTAGTCGCACAACTTAAGAATAAAAATGCTGAAAATATTTCTGGAAGTCTAGAAGTTCGACAAATTGCCGAAACAAACTGAGATCTTCGCTAACAGCTATTCTGTTTTCGAGCGACCTATCTACTGTGGAGTCTATGAGCGAGAATGAAATTAAAGTTTCAAACTTGGCCAATATCTTAAAATCAGACAAAGGGCCCAAACTTATTTCGCCAAGCGAAATTATCTCCCCTACTCCCAACATTTACGTCCGCTTAACGCGTGTCGTAACTGTCACCTACTGACCACGATGTACGCGTGTCAGTTTCAAATCCCAGACAGCCTGACTCCATTGCAGGGCAGTTTTCACACTACAGCTGACCATGGCCCAAGTGAGCGCCGTGTCAGTTTGGGATTTTCCAGACAAATGTCTGGATACTGACCGGTGCAGATGTAAAGTATCACACCTCACCGGGACTAATGCCGAGAAGAAGCTCGCGCGCTCGGTGAGAATGTAGACGATTTGCTACGTCCTGTGTTCAGCGAACCGACTTATCACGCCTTCTGACGCCCTGCAGCCCTGACATCTACGTAATATCGTCCTAGCGCGATTCTCAGTTTAAGAGAAAGGAAAACAGGTAAAGTTTGCGAATTATATGAAAATAATATTCGCAAAACGAATGGATGAAAAATATACAGGAAAAATGAAATACAGAGATAATAAAAGAGAGAATTCGGGTGAAAGAATAGGAAGAAGATGTAGGAAATTAAATGAATATAAACCCTACGTGACAGAGCCTCCCCCCTTTAAGATATGGAAGCACTCCATGTCTACGTTATGGAGTTTAATTTCCTATAACCGTAGCTTCGGGGTGTCTGTCTTCTTCCCTCTCCTCTTCCCCCTCCATCTCTGTCCAATTCCTACTCAAGTCCACTCCTCAAAGTTTCCTTCCCCTGGAATGTCTCATATGCGCGCTTGAAAGAGCGTCGCCGCTTCTGACATTTTTGAAAGATTTCCTGTGATAGCGGTGGAATATCCCTGCCACTATCGTCATCTTCGTCAGTTTTGGCGATCGTCAGGAGATGGTCGGAGGTTGGCACTGGTTTTTCCAAGTATCTCTTTAAGAGATTTAAATGGAAAACCTTCTCCTTTCCTTCAATAGAGATCTGGTAGTTAGCCTTAGAAATCTTTTTCAGGACGGTAAACGGCCCTTGCCATCCGATCTTCAGTTGGTTGTTCTCGGTAGGGAGCAACACCAAAACTTTCTCTCCTGCTTCCAGTTCTCTCTCTTCCGCGACTTTCCTGTATCGGTTAGCGTGCTTGGTGCGTGCTCGCTTAAAGTTAGTCGTTGCTAGGTCCCACCCTAGTTTCAACCGTTCCTTTAAAACCGACACATATTTACTGGCTGAGACAACTGTCTCATCAGCCTTCTCGTCTGTCAGAGACTGAAGTAAGGCTTCAAGCGGGCCCTTAATGGGTCTGCCGAATAAGAGTGTAGCTGGCGGAAATCCTGTGGAAGTATGAGGAGATTCTCTGTAGCCAAATAATGCTGCAGGAATACAGAGATCCCAATCTTCAGGTTTCACTTGTGCCAGCTTACTTAGCATCATGGTGAGGTTTCCATTAGCACGTTCCACGAGCCCATTTCCGGCCGGAGTATATGGCTTAGTGTGGATGTGCTGGGTCCTCAAGATCTTAACGATCTCATCCATCAACAGGTTTCGGTATGGAGATCCATTATCCGTCAACACTTGCTGAGGGAATCCCAACCGAGTGAAAATCTGCACGAGGGCTTCTGCGACATGCTTGGCATCTGCGCATGTTAGCGGGATAGCTTCTGCCCATAAAGTGCATGTATCGACTAAGGTCAGGATGAACCTGTTCCTTCTTTTAGTCCTTTCGAAAGGCCCTAAAATGTCGATCACAACCCGTTCGAATGGTGTTCCCATTATTGGCATTTCACCCATGTGGACTGGGGGTGTCCGTTGCTTGGGTGGTACACGTTGGCACTGGGCACAGGATTTGACATATCTGATAATATCAGTATTTACTCCTGGCCACCAATAATGAGTGGTTATACGTTGGTTTGTGGCGTTCTGTCCCATATGTCCGCTAAAGGGAAGAGAGTGCCCCATTTCTAGGATTTGGCTTCTGTACTGTTTCGGTACTAGGAGCTGGTTGTAACCTTGGTCAGGCTTGCCCGTTCTCCGATAAAGTACGCCATCCTCAGAAAAAATGTCCCCGTGCTGTTTGGGTTCCTTAGCCATGGGCAGTTTCCTAAAGCAGGGTGCCAAAGTAGGGTCCTTGTATTGCGCTTCTTTAAGTTCCATAGGTAACAAATTAGGCGCAGGCTCCCGTTCCTTCTTGGTTTGCCCTCTTGTAGTTACTGCTGCCACAATCGGCTCTTCCGGTTTCCCAATACACACGTATCTCCCGCCAAGTATGACTGGGTAGATGGGATCATCCATAACAGCCGCTTTGATCACACCTCTGACAAAGTCAGAGTGTATCTCCACCAATGCGATGGGAAGCGCTGTAGGTGCATCACTCTTACGAACTCCACAAAGTTTGACGGTCTCTCCTGTCTCTTGACCGTGTTTAACCAGGTTTCTGGCAACAATGCAATCGTAAGAAAGCCCCGTGTCAAATAAGCAAGAAGTTTGAGAACCGTTCAAAGTAACAGTACCTCGCGTTGAGGGTCTATCCCCAACAGGTTGGGAATCACTGTCAATAATTCCGCCTTGCGAGACTGTCAATAAGCATCCGATGCGTTTCGGCTCGGTGTGCTCGGTCTGATCATATGTCCCGTGCTCAGGGGTTCTCCCTTTGCCACCTTGTCCTTTCTGGCTACGCTGCCATGTAGGGCGGTCGGGTTGATCAGACTGTTTGGGGTGGTTGGGGTACTTGTTCTTGTAGAACTTGGATTTTTCAGGAGGGGGGTTTTGAGGTCCAGTTTCTCTGTGGTTATTTTGGTTAGAAGCCTGAGAAGATTGCTCTAGGTTATGTTTTCGAAAATGCTCCTCTGTCGGTTTCCGCTTTGTGGCCGGTAGTTCAGCCAGCGCATTGTGATAACGCTCAGACTTTTCCAAAATGTCTTCAAGTTTTTCTGCCCCCTGCTCAGCGAGAAATCTCCGGGTATCAGCAGACAAAGTGTTCTTTATTTGTTCAGTTAGAACAAGTTCCTCAAGACCTTCATAGGTAGAGGGGAGCTGCGAAAGCTCAAGGCACTTTGTTAGATATCCCTTAAGACGAGATGAGAACTGGTGAAAAGTTTCAGAATTCTCTTTCCGGCTGTTGCGAAACAGTTGCAAAAACTTGCGAGCGTTCATTTCAAAGCGCTCCAGTAACGCTTTCTTCAACACATCGTAGTCGTCTTGTTGGCTACTTTCCAGCTTAGAATAAACATCATAAGCAGAACCTTTTAGGGCCTGGGAAAGTTTCATATTCCAACGCGACCTCTCTAACCCGTACAGAGTTGCAATTTTCTCAAATTTTTCTAACCATGTGTCAATCTTCTCATTTGGACAAGGAAAAGATTCAAGAGTGAAAGACATAGCATTTAGTTGAAGAGATTGAGTGTTAGCAGGGTCAGTTAAGGAAGAATGAGGAGAAGACTCTCCATTGCTGGAGGTAGAGGCAGCACCACGACTTTGGAATTCTAGAGTTTTAAGAGCCAACTCATGCTGTCTCGTTCTCTTTTCTCTTTCCAATGCTGTCTCTCCTTCTCTCTTTCCTCATGCTGTCTCTCCTTCTCTCTTTCCTCATGCTGCATCCTGCGAATTTCCATTTCCTCATCCATCTTCTTCTGCTGTAAAAGACGGTCTTCCTTTCCTCTCTCTAGCTTCTGCTTCTTTCCTCTAGTTCTTCTTTTTCCTCTTTAGCTTCAGCTGCTTTCCTCTCCGCATCATATCTCTCAAGTTCGTCTCTGACAAAAGCTTTCGCTTCCTCTCCTTCCAGTCCCTCCTCTCTCGCTTCGTCCCTGAGAAGTTGTCTAAGTTTTGCCCTCTCGGCCATATTATGTCAGTGACTGAGACTGTGGAGATAGAAAATAGGAAAAAGAATAACCTGGTTCCTACCACTTACGAGAAAAAAAAAACCAAAAATTCAAAAGATGATATCCTTAACCCTGGGATACCTCCTCCAAAATAAAATCTAACTATCGCTGCTATTATCGGCAATAAAGCACTCAATGCAAAACACGACTACGCCAAATAAATGGTAGTTAAGATTACAACTGAAAAATAAGTTGCTACAGTGGAAAAGCAAAAGAATATTGCAAAAATTAAAGAGAAAAATAATCCCTTAATTTTTAAAAATCCACTATAAGTTCGCCCCTGAAGTCAGATCGGGTAAGGGAGGGAATTAATCTGGACAAAAAGTCCGAAACACACTCCTTAACTTAGTTCAAACGCCGTTCTGCCTCAGTACCCAGTGAATGTTATACACTCACCACTTTACCAGCATTTAGTATTACAATCAGCAGTTAACATATATCCCGACAAAATCAACCTGTAACCAAAATGTATATTATTCAAAGATGCTGTGGAAAAAAAAACTTATTAGTTTGTGTGGTCAGCACGCCCGTAAACAGATCGCTAGTCTAGGGGGTAATATTTTTTAAAAGATACACAGTCACAAGACATCACACTCTTACTCTATATCAGAATACAGAATCTTAAGTTCAAAATCCAGATAGACGAGTCCACGTTTGTCGTACTCGTCTTCCTATTCTAAGTTCAAAGACCGGAAACGAGCCCTCATTTGTCGTAGATTTCCGATAGGAGAATTAAGACTAGGTTTGGTCCCTTCTGAATAGGTTTGAATAGGTGATAGACTCAGTGAGAGTTAGTGAAAGGTAATAGAATTTCCACACACGTGAGATGATAGATTTGATATAGTGGCTGTCTCTGAAAGCGAAAAGAATTCTTCTCTCTCTCACCTATCTTCTACAACAGTTGTTACAGCGTCAGACAGACTACACCAATATACATATTACGTATATTTCTATCACTCACAGGCACGCACATACACGTGACGACAGGTAAACACACAGACGTGGGAAAACTATAACAATGATATATATATTATCTAGAACGAGCTGACCAAACACGATTATTAAGTTCAAGAGCGATTTTAATATCAGGAAAAATCGGCTCACAACATCAAAGAAAGTACATCAAGGAAAATACATATACACATAGTCATAAAAAATCAAGGAAATGTTGCAAGGATGATAGCCCCGTTATAGTGTTAACTCTAGGTTTAGCCCGGCCCCGTTAAGAGAACAGATGATGGCGCCCGAGTCACAGATACATAGGGTTTGAGTCTAAGAGTTTTTCTTTGTTTTATCTCGTAATTATATGCACAGAGGTTGAAAAAAATCTGATTTAACCTAAGACAAAAACACAAGAACTCTAGCCTTAGCAACAAATTATGCAGATTGAAAAAAAAATTAGGACAGCAACAGGGTGTCAAAGATAAAATAGTGAAAAATATCACTCAAACCAGCGTACACTCATTCATTCCGCCATGGCTTCTCATACTTGTACTCACGACTTTGCTTGCTGCCT